>BMAU01014845.1:0-10937 GCA_019973935.1 Trichonephila clavipes
TTCTCAGTTTCCATCTTCAAGTATCAAACTAATCACCCATTTATTTCTTCTGAACATATGGCCTAGCCAATGAACATGTCTAATTCCAGATCGTTAGATTTAATAGTCAACATATGTCAGCATTAACTTGCAAGCACCATCTTCAAAGCAGCGATACTTACCATATGTTTTTCAAGTGTTATCCACTTGAAACCACCACCATGGCGTGTTTTTTACTCCCTGCTCTTAGTGTGAGAACAGATGTACAAATGAAAGAATAAAGGTCGTCTTTTCACTCTTCTAACTTTAATCTGATTCTGTCTTAAAAATCATGACATATATATATAAATTTTCTTGCGTGTGTTTGTCACTAAACTCCACCTAAACGGCTGGATCGATTTCGATAAAAAATTTTGTGTGGGTTCAAGTAAATTCGAGAATGGTTTAGATTCACAATTCGGTCCGATATCGCAATTAGTTAAAAAGATATGAATTCAACACATTCAAAAAATACAACTCAACATTCACCTGCATTGTTGTAACAACGCTATTGTTATAAAATAAAATTTCCTTTCAACTGAATGCTTTTAACACGTGAGAAAAAAACCTTTTCAAATTTTGACACAAGTCGCCAAAAGGGTCATTTAGTCGCCAACGTGGCTGTATTTGTAATTTTTTAAATAATTAGTTTTAATCAATTAATTTTTATTAATTATAATTAAATTATAGTATTGTCATCCAAAATATCATGTGCATTACATTTCAGCTCAATTGAGCACTTTAAAATATATTTTATTAACGATTGAAAATTCCACCAAGATAAATAAATAGAAAACAAACAAACAAAGTATGTATAGAAATCGTGCGCTAATAGTAGGAATTGAAAAAGACCGAAGTTGGCGACGTAAATTGATTTTCAGCCAAACCCGGTCATTATTGTTAAGAAAATGCAGATGATTCACGCTTTTTAGCGTTTTTAACTAATATCTTTTCAAATAATCTAATATATATTATAAATGCGAAAGTTTGTGAGTATCTTTGTGTGTCTTTCACGCAAAAACAACTGAATGGATTTTAATGAAACTTTACAGTAATATAGCTTATACATCAGAACAGCACATAGGCTATAATTTATAAAGATATTGTATGAAGTGTCCAAAATATAACGATATTTGTCAAGTAAGTAGGAAAAAATTCAGCCATCTACGAGGAATTCTAGCTTGCGCTGCAAAAAAGCCCACGTCAGCATATATCTATCTTTCGTTTCTGAAAGATCTTTTTTTTTTGGCTACGCAAGGTGCTCGCTTCTAATTAATTCCACTGATCAGCATAATGCCTATTTTTTTTATTTCAGAATAAAATTAAGTTTTCAAGGGAGAAGTTGTTATAAATCTCTCTTTATTTTAATTTTTTTAATGATTTTATTATGCACATTTGGTAGTAAGAAATTGATTTTTTTTCCAAATAAATGCTTTTATCAGTTCTGATACTTAAAGTAAATAAACTTTCTCTTGTGATTAGTAGCTAATTCTAACGCTATAATTTTAATTTAATAGGCAGATATAATTATTTTTATACTTAAAAACGCAATAACTACTGTACTGTATTTTTTGGAGTGTGAGAGTGAGTGAATATTAATGTTGCACTGTTCAGCTACACGAGGGCTTTTGGCAACGCATCACGTAATTTTGAACCATGGTCAAGTGACGTGGACGACACTTGAGCTGGCACCCTCTTCTCTTAACTACCACACCACACCAACTTAGAAGGAATATTCTACCAATGCTTAGCAGGAATATTCTTTGAAATCCACTCTTCCAAGATATATGGCAGCACGGGTTCCATGATGAGTATTTTAGCGGAAAAAAGAGTTTGCCAAAATTTAAGTGTCTTATGTTTTTGTATGTTAATGAAGACCTTAGAAAATGATTTGACTACTTATTTTAAGTGAATGGTATATATAATTAATTTTACAGTGGAATATCTTTAATTAATTTATTAGCTCTAAAGGATTAAATTTTCCAAAGTGGAGTATTTTGTTTATGTATATCCCTTAATTTGCAAATGTAGTGATCCAAAAAAAAATATTATATGAAAAAAACTGCAATAAATCATAATGCGGTTGGATAAAGTATTAAAGTGCATTTCTCCCCTACATGGCGGGTCATACAAATCTCTAATAAAGCTCGAGCTACGAAAGTAGCTAGGCATTTGCCAACTTGATTCTATCGTTAACATTTCGCTATGTTTTTCATTGAATCACCATTATAATTTAAGAAACGGCGTTGCTTACGAATATTACAATTTTAAAATAAAATAAATACAACAGAAAGTAATATTAATGTATAACACTTTCAGATATAAATTATTTACACTACTTCAAGCGTTCATTACGCAAAACTTTTAACAATGTGTTACTTTTGGTGAGCAGAGGTCAGCTTAGGGAGGTATTTTGAAAAATCGACCCTCAAGAGTGTTACGAGGAATTATAAAAAAAACCCTTTTTATCAGCTATTAGATCTACATACTTAAAATTTAATAAAGGTGTTTTTTTCTTTCTTTCTTTTTTTTTTGTTTAGCTGAGATATGCAAAAAGCTTTTTTTGTTTAATTTGCAATTCACAGAAAATTAACTCATTAAAAACTTCTTTTTCCTTCAATCTGTGTTGTTTAATTTTTCAGTTCACCCGTGCGAAGAACGGGTATACCAGCTAGTCTTTATATGTGTATTTTTTCTGTGCGTGTTATGTAACTGAACTCCTCCTAAACGGCTGGACCGATTTTGATGAAAGTTTTTGTCTGTTCCAGTGGACTCGAGAATGGATTAGATTTATAATTTGGTTTAGAAATGTTTATTTAATTAATTTTTTATTTATAAATTGTTGATCTTGGAATGTTTTACATTGGATCCGGCAGACTGCGCTACGATCGCAGTATCGAATATTCAAAAATCTTTTATTATAATTCAAGTTGGTCCCGACAGTTGGTGCTGCGATCATTTCAGGAAAATATTTTGTCACTTCGTGTTATTATTTTGTTGAAATAAATCGTGTTTTAATTAAATTATTACATTCAGATGTAATTAGTGTTTGAAATTTTACTCAATTTTACTCAAAAGTTCCAGATTGTTAAAGCTTATTCATAAAAATTTGGAATTTTTGAATTTAAGATGTGTGTATAGGACAACGTCTGTCGGGTCCTCTAGTATATATATATATATGATTTTATCATGCACATTTGGTAGTAACAAATTGATCATTATATCAAAATAAATACTTTTATCGCTTCTGGTATTTAAAGCAGATAAACTTTGTCTTTCACACTGCATCATTTGGACAAATTTGCATAACTTGTTTGTGGTTAGTAGTTAATTATAACGCAATAATTTTAATTGAATAGACAGGTGTTGCATTTTTTAAGAATAAAAAAATAATAACTACTGTTTCTATCATCAATTTCCGATTCACAGGCCGTTGCAACAATGTTACTATCATCGGTGGTTCAGTTAATCAGTGGTAGAATGCTTTTGTATCAATCAACGCTCAAATCATCACAATCATTAGACTCAATTAAATTCAATAAATCATCGAAGACAAGTGTAAGATTAAATAATAAGTTTAACGGAATATGGAGTGCGTCTGCACTCGGTCACGTACAGAAGATCTCTGGTGTCAACAACAACATGTTTTTACAAGCAGCGCCTTCTGTCCTGAGGGGGTTCTACCATTACTCCCCACTTAAACTCCTGCGGAGTTTACATTAGGATAATTAAAATTCTAAGGTAATTCAAGTAAAATTCATGCAAAAGGAAATAATACAAATAAAATTCATGCAACATGAAATAATACAAATAAAATTCATGCAATGTGAAATAATAAAAATAAAATCCTATGAATTCAATTCTCAAATCACATGCATCATCAATAATTCTGAAATAAAATTAGCAATTCTTAAATCACATGCATATCAATAATTCTGAAATAAAATTAGCAATTCTCTTAAATCACATGCATTATCAATAATATTGAAAAATCAAATTAGCAATTATGTAAATAGAATAATATAAAGGTTAAAGTTCAAGAAATTGTACCACGTCACTTGACCATGGTTCAAAATTACGTGGTCCGTCGCCAAAAACCCCTCGTGTAGCTGAACAGTGCGACGTTAATATTCAATCAATCAATCAATCAATCAAGAAATTGTAAAATGTTCAAATGTTCTTTTCTACAGATGCAGGATCAACTGGAATAGGTAAAGGCACTACCTTTGTGATGGCTCGTTTTAAAATACCTGTTGAGGTTTTCACATTAACTACTCTTACAAGACCATCACTACCGGGAAATACTTCAAGAATACGCCCCATAGGCCAGTCCAGGGGCTTGGTGTTTAGATCCTTTAAAAGAACGAGCTGATTCTCCATCAGGTTAGGGTTCTGTTTACTCCACTTAGCACGGGTCTGCAGATGGGTCAGATATTCGGTGCTCCAACGGTTCCAAAATTTGTCTCTCAGAGATTGAACGAGTTTCCACCTGAAATGATAGGACAAAGAATCCGAAGCAGTATAAGGTTCAGGAAAGGATGAAATTGCACAGTTCGTCAAGAAATGCCCCGGGGTCAAAGGGTTAAGATCATTGGGGTCCGAAGAAAGTGGAGACAAGGGACGTGAATTCAGAACTGCTTCGATTTGTGCCATCAACGTAGTTAACTCTTCGAAGTTCATGATAGCTGATTTCACTACCCTCAATAAAATGCGTTTCATGGACTTAAGGGCAGTTGGAAACCTATATACCGACAATGTTAAATTGGCTGTTTTCGAGGTACATTTTCTCAAAATCTGTTATATGTACATGCTTGAAATTTTTCATATAATTAAAATACACATTTCTCATTATACTCAAATGAGCTTTTAGCTAATTTTGAATTTTTTCATAATTTATAAAATATTTTATCAAACATAGTTTATGTTAACCCGTTTTTCACATAAAAAAATTTGTAAAAAATAAATTTTGGGGTTTTTTACAAAAAGCTCATTTCAGTATATATTAGCCATCATTATAAATATATCATAAAAAATTTACATGCCTGTGAACAGTAGTTTCTAAGAAAAGGAACATCGAACATCAAAAATTGACATTTTGAGAAAAATTGATTTTAACGTATAATTACTTTTTAATTAAAACATTCCAGCTCCATATTCTAAATCATCAGCATTTTTTAGTAGCTCATCATCTTCTTTCTTCCTTTTAAGTCTTCTTTCCTTCCTAACTTCCTTTGTTTTTTGTAAACAATAGTATTTTGCTCGTAACAGCCTCTGTTTGTCGAGGCACTCCATCGCCTGTACCGTGTAATCAACAGGCTCAATACACATTTTTCTCAAAATTTCTAGTTTTGATACATTCCCCATATTAAATGAGGAAACTGCATCATATGTACCCAGTGACAAAACTTCTAATTGTACAAATGTTTTCTTCGGTACACGAGACCATATTACATTATTTACACTTTCGTTAGGATTTTGCGTACCTCCATGTAAACACTTTTTTTTAGCAATTCTGGATTAGCTAAATCCCTAAAAACAGGTCGCATGGCCTCCACAACATCCACAGGTAAACTATTTTTGTGATGATAAGTCTCCCCAAGCAATTCTGCTTTTTTAAATTTGCACCACGTATCTGAATCAGAGGGACAAAATCCATGCTGAGGTTTTTCATCGGTTGATAGCTTGTGTAAAAATATTGCCCATATGGCTTGTTGCATGTCCTTCACGCTAGACAAATTTCTGCGGATAGCTAGACCATAATATGCTTGCAGATGGTCGATTTCTGCCTCTGTCAATCTATTTCTTCCGCATAAAGGCTTTCCGTCAGAAAGTTTTTGACCTCTCATCTTAGTTTTCAAGCGTCGAAGACGTGTCCCCATTCTTTTCATAACATGACCTATGCATTCTAATTTCTCGACAGAGCAATGGTCACCATATACTTTGTTCTCGACAATAGAAGTAAACGCTTTGGAGTCCCCATCTCCTAAATATTTTGTGTACCGAACATTGTAGAGAGACTGGGAACGATGAAAAATGGATAGAGCTCCAGCTACTTCCATCTTACCGCTGTAGCCTTCAAAATTTCTCTTACAATTTTGAAGATGCTTGGTTTTGTTCGGACAAATACAATGTTTTGAAAAAACTTCGACATCTATAACTTTGCCGGTATCAACACTTGTGACTGTCACCAAACCATTCTTCGAAGAAAAACCACGCTTCTGCCAGCTACCATCAACAGCAACAGCAAGGTCCCTTTTTCCATCATTTTCATCAACGGCTTCACGAACAGCTTCTGCCATACTGTGTTCACAGGTTTCTCTTGTTGCCTGCAGTAAAATGTGGTTGTACTTTGAGAATTTTGTGGGTGGCGGGGGAAGATTCATGATACCGCAAAACATCCTAGCAGACTCAGCACCTTTACCTATGCATCGCATAGCATACACTAGCCGGGTATTCAGTTCGTAATTCTCAGAACTATCGCATTTCTTGGAGTTAAAAAAAAGTATAGTTATATTTACAAGAAGGACATTTTAAGTGAAACTTCACAGCTTCACCCCACAGTTACTTTCACTGAGGTGCAACCTGAGTCCTGTTTTTTCACACTTTATACATTTTACAGCTTCAAAAAACACACAAGCTAAAAGGTTAATGTCCACAATAACATTTCTGAAACCAGAAAAAGCCTCATCCGAATATGAAATATCCATGTTTACAATTTTTCTCTCACTGGCAGATGGTTCAGTTTCATTAGTACAAAGCTTTGCACCATCAGCACAATTCTTTTCATCAGCAGAGTTCTTTGGAACAGTAGAATTGCTTTCACCACAACCATCATTACTTTTATTACATCTTCCTTTATTAAAAACTCCTCTTCGTTTCTTAAATACTTTAGTCGATGCTCTAGGCATGGTAAAGTCGATATATTATAGCAATTTTTTTGAAAGTTTAAGCTTAATAATGTTAAAGAATACTTGCGAGTTCAAAAAATTATAACGCAGTTTTGAAAGTGTAAACAAACACTGATTTGACCGTTAAAAATACAGTGAAGTTTCAAATGGGTTAGGAAATAAAATAATAAAAGGCTCAATTTATACAATAAAAGATAAATGTTTTGATTTATACCAGACGCTCAACTTTTAAGCCAAAACAAAAAACTTTGTTTACTTTTACGCTTGTCAAATGGGCGTGGCCCAGTTTCAACGATTATTTAAAAATAGGTTTTTAGGGCTTCTACTTACCCTAGAGGTTAAAGTAAGGTATTTTTAGAAAGGTTAAAATCTGTACTATGTGGAAATGTAAAAATCTCAAATTGTCAAAAAAAATCAAATTTTACCTTTCCGACTGCCCTTAATGTTTGCTTCCCACAATCCACCGAAATGGGGAGAAGCGGGTGGAATGAAGTTCCATTCGATTCCCTCTTTCGCGCCGAATAGCTGAATTCTGTTGGACTTGCAAATTTCGTTCCATTCACTAAGAATGTTTCTTGCTCCCTTGAAGTTCGTTGCATTGTCACTCCAAATGACGGATGGCTTGGATCTCCTTGCTATAAATCGTCGGAGACATGCTAGGAAGGCTTCTGTGGTCAAGTCGGAAACAACTTCTAAATGAGTGGCTTTTGTACTGAAACAGATGAAAATGGCAATATACGATTTTAAAGTCACTCTTGATCTTTTTAAATTTGGTTCCGTGATTATAGGACCAGCGTAATCCAATCCAACTTTTTCGAAGGGTCTAGAAGGCACAATTCTGTCTCGTGGTAAATCTCCCATCATCTGGTTTATTGTCTGGGTTTTCGTGCGAAAACACGTAATACATTTATTTAATATTCTTCTTACACGGTTCTGACCCGATGGGATCCAATAAAACTGTCTTATTAAATATAATGTGGTTTGCAAGCCAGAATGTAATGATTTCTTGTGATAGTGTTCAATTATTAAATCAGTTAAATGATGAGCCTTTGGCAACATCATTTGATGTTTTTGGAATTCAGATAGGGTCGAATGTTTCAATCTACCTCCTGGGTCAAATAATTGACCTGTGGCTTGTAACAAACATCTTTTTGTATTAATTCTTTTAGAAAGAAATGTTCCTAAATCGCTGGAATCAAAATAGAATGTATCAGATTTTTCATTCCAACCAACTCCTAAGACCTTTGAAGCTATCAATGTGTTCAATGACTCTTTATGTTCATCTACTTCAAAATTTAAATTTTTTAACCTTTGATTTAGCTCGGAAGAGTTGGTTCTCCATTTCCGAAGATCCATACTTGCATCTTCCAAAATTTGGTTACTTTCTATGCAGGTCGTCAAGGCTGCTTGGATACTGACATTTCCACACAGAAAATCATCAACATACAATGACTGGTTAAGATGGTTAAAAGTATCAGGAAAAATATCCACATATTTTTTAAGATGATGCTTTATCGTAGCTGCAAGAAGAAATGGACTTGATTTTACTCCAAATAAAACCCTAGTCATTCGGAAAATATCAAGCCCTTTGTTTTCTAAATCAATTCCTGGATTTTCATCCCAGAAAAATCTTGTAAAATCCCTTTCACTTTCGTCTATCTCAATCATCAAAAATGCCATTTTTATGTCAGCTACAAATGCAATTGGATTCACTCTAAATTTGATTAATAGAAAAAATAGGTTAGGTATAAAATTTAGCCCTGTGTGTAAACAATCGTTCAAAGATAGCTGTGATTTCGCATGTGATGACGCATCAAATACGATTCGCAATTTGCTTGTAGTTTTATCAGTACGTATTACTGCTCTATGTGGTAGATAAAAAATATTATGCTTTAGATTTTCTTCTTCAAATGGAACGCGTTCTATGAATTTCTCAGAAAGATAATTATTTACAGCTAATTTGTAATCCTCAAATAAGGAACTGTCATTTTTAAAACGTGATCTTAACTTTAGAAATCTTTTCCTAGCAATTTCTTCATTATTTTCTAACAATGTTTTCATGTTAGGTTTCCAAGGGAATTTAACTTTATACCGCTTATTTTGGTATGAAATTCCCGCTTCAAATTCAGACATTATATCATTATCAATATTTTCCTCATCGGACACCTCTGCTTCTATTCCTAAGTTCTCTAAATTTCAAAATTCCCTAAGCTGTTTAGAAATATTGGATTCATTAACAATAACACTCATTGTTAAAATGTCCTCAGAATCTGTTTTGATTACTGCTGAAACTATATTATCAGTGTCCCTTTTCGGAGACAAATGGTCATCATGTCGATTCCGAAAACATATTGAGAAATGGTGGGATCCATTACAAATAGGACACGACTCCCTTTTTACACATTCCCTTGCTCTATGACCGGGCGACAAACATAAATAACAACAGCCCTTTTCCCTTAAAATTTCTCGCTTTTCGTTAGCATTAAAGGAACGGCAAGCGTCGAGATCATGACCTTTGTTGCAGTATAAGCATTTCCGGTTTCTAGGTTCTACCTTCTCCCAGGGGGTGGGAAATGAATGTGGTCGTAAATGTACTCTATTCGGGGGTGGCTTCATACGTTGTCCGGGGAAATAGGAGCCTTTATTTTTTGTTCTGTCTTGCGGTGGAGGGGAATAATGACATGGTTTATGCCTGTTTATTTGAGAAGCTCGTTCCCTACTACGTATTTCAAAGTGCAGGAACTGTATCAGAGCGCTCAGGTCAAACCCTTCGTCCTTTTGAGAACGATTGAATTCCAAAACGAGTTCCGAGGGTATCTGTTTCAACAGGATGGGTGTTAATAAGTTTGAGTAGGATTCTCCTTTAACTCCTAAACTTTCAAGACTCCTTATTTGCGTTTCTGCTCTATCGTACAAATTTCTTAAGCCCACAATATCAGTAGGGTTTCTAACAGGTGTTAAATTTAATAAATTGCTCAAATGAGCGTTAATTAACATGTTTTTATTTCCAAATCTATCTTTTAATAAATCAAGAGCTCTATCATAATTATCATCAGAAATTGGAAATCCATTAATACAAGCAAGCGCATTACCACACAAATATGATTTTAAATAATTAAATTTATCAACTTTGCTTAGTCTATTGTTATTATGAATAGAGCTTTCAAATAAATTATAAAAATCTAACCATTCAGAACAATTTCCAGAATACTTATTTATATGCAATTTAGGTAAATTTATGTTCATACATTCAAAACTATTGGAATCAATAACTTGGATATTTTGAGAAACTGTATCAACCTGGATAGAGTCAGAGTTTATTCTCTTAATTTTAGAAGAAAGCTTCGTTTTCCAAAATATAATCTTCTCTTTAATTTCTTCCGAAGCTTCTATATCTTCAGTAATAGTGTCAACAGACAAACGATCTTCAATTAGTGTATTTAATAAACTTAAGTTACTTTCTTTATCATTTAATTGCTCTAAAAAAGCTTCAAATTGATCAACAGGTTCATTTTCATTGTTGATCTTTCTTTCAATTTTATTTATCAATTTTGTCTACGAAGAACGTACCGCAGTACGCTTCTTTTTAAATTTTGAGAGATCTTCTGACATTTTAATCTTCTATTCAGGTATAATTCAATTTCAATAAAAATTCGGCTTACCTGAATTCACTGTCGAATATGATATTTCAACTTCTTTTTGGTCGATGCACCAATGTTTCTATCATCAATTTCCGATTCACAGGCCGTTGCACCAATGTTACTATTATCGGTGGTTCAGTTAATCAGTGGTAGAATGCTTTTGTATCAATCAACGCTCAAATCATCACAATCATTAGACTCAATTAAATTCAATAAATCATCGAAGATAAGTGTAAGATTAAATAATAAGTTTAATGGAATATGGAGTGCGTCTGCACTCGGTCACGTACAGAAGATCTCTGGTGTCAACAACATGTTTTTAAAAGCAGCGCCCTCTGTCCTGAGGGGGTTCTACCAACTACTGTACTGT
>BMAU01014846.1:0-127529 GCA_019973935.1 Trichonephila clavipes
AAGTCCCGATACCAAGTCCCGATAGCCGAGTTGGCAGAGCGTTGGACTGAACTTCCTCAGGTCTCGGGTTCGAATCCCGGCCCCGGCAGATTTATCCAAAGACTGGAATTTTGTTCTCGTTTTTAATGTATTGTTTCTCTAGGTTCTAGATGAATCCAGATCATTCTTTAGAGTGCATACTGGGTATTTCTCGAATATTCCGAAGTGTATAAAAGCAGAGTTCATCGCCAGATGGGCATGTTCTCAGTCCAGTGTTGTATCGAGCTCCCAGCGTTAGAATAAATCTAATTGTTTGTTTAATTGAACTGTGTACTTCTTTTGAACTCCGTGACAAGTTTGGTGGAGGCGCCGGGTACAATTACGTCAAACGTGGATAATAGCGACAACCTTCGCAGGAGCCTCCGGTTAAGAGTTATCCCCCGAATTCGGACTGTTAAAAGAAAATAGTAGGAAGAGGACAAAAATGCCGACCGAGCAAGAAGCCAAGCCCGCTGTAGTAACACCTTCGTTACAGCAATGGAGGAGCCCATCGACCTTCCGAGGAGCGCCTGGGGAAGACCCTCTCAAATGGCTTAAAGAGTACGATCGAGTAGCCAACTTTAACAAGTGGGGGATGACATGATGTGCCTGGCTAACGTTTATTTCTTTCTTGACGGTACTGCGAGACAGTGGTATGTCAACAACGAAGACGCCTTAGATTCCTGGGAAGCGTTTAAAAATGGACTAAGTGGACTTTTCGGTGACCGTCAAAGATATACCAGAAGGGCAGAAGAACTAAAATGCCGAGCCCAGCGTTCAGGCGAGAGTACACAGTCCTACATACAAAGTGTATTAGGACTTTGCCAAGAGGTAAATCCTCTGATGAGAGAAGACGAAAAAGTGTCACACCTAATGAAAGGTGTTGCTGAGGATATTTATCAGGCCCTGTTGACGAGAGAAATCAACGACACAGCAAGTTTTATCAAATGGTGCAACTATATCGAAGATATGAAGCAGAAGAGAGTTGGTCGACCGAGATTTGAAAGGCTTCCAAACGTCGTACCGGTTGCATCCCTGACGGATGAGACTGATTTGGTCTCTCTTATTCGCACAATCGTACGAGAAGAAGTCCATCGACTAGTTAACCAGACGCAAGAATCTTTGGACTCCGATCCCCAATCCTTAGAAGAGATCGTTCAAGACGAAGTTGAAAGGGTTTTGGCCCCAGTGTCAACAAAACCTACAGAAACTAGACCACGACCAACATACGCCGCTGTAACCAGGAAATACAGAGCTCCTGTTCAGAAATTCCCACCTGAACCAAGAAAACAGATGTGTGGAGAACGGCTGACAACAGACCTGTTTGTTTCCACTGCGGACGTCCTGGACATGTAATACGCTACTGCCGAGAGAGAAAGGCTGTCTTTGACAACTCTCGAAACCGCCGACGGAACTTCGACGACGTTGGCACTGAAGAAGAAATACGCCGACCAAACTCTTCTCGCCGTTTTACGCCAAGTCCCACGAGAGGCCGATCCCCAATACGTCGTTACAGATCCCCGTCGCCATATCGCCGATCCAGTCAGTCGCCAGGCCGTAGGAGCGAGGAAAACTAAAGAGAGCGACCTTCAAGGAGGTGAGGCCGCGTGTACTGGAAATCCTCCGTCGACCGCCAAGATGACTGGTAACCAACTAGACGTAATAATAGATAAGAAGCCGATACGTGCTCTAGTAGATTCTGGGGCATCGTTTTCTGTCATATCCGATAAGTATCGCCGATTTTAAAGAAAGTTCTGTTTGCTGATGCCAAGAGCGTTATGCTGAAAGTTGCGGATGGAAATTTTGTTCGGCCGATAGGGAAATGTGTTTTACGTGTCCGTATAAACAATCGAGAACTGCCTTTTGAATTTATTGTTTTATCCCATTGTAGCCATGACGTCATCCTAGGATGGGACTTTTTAGAGGCGTCTCAAGCCGTTATAGACTGTGGACAAAACGAACTTGTTCTAGAAGACATCTGTCGAGACTCCACAGCGCCTGACGCCTGGAATTTGTATACCACCAGAGACTATACACTTAAGCCGCATTCTTTAACTAGAATAACTGTATCAGGATATCAAATCCGAGGAGACATAAATGTAGTTCTAGACGGCAGCAAACATTTGCTCTTCGAGAAAAATATTGCTACACCGTCCATGGTATCCACATATCGTAACGGAAAAAGTGATGTCTGGGTTACCAACCTGCAGTTCCGAAACCAAATCATCCCTAGAGGAATGTGCATAGGCCAAGCTGAACCACTAAATGAAGGGCATCTATGTATTATTTCCGACACATCGAGGTTGCTTGGATGACCAGCAAGAAACTTCGGAGTCACGGATGAATTGTTCGTTAATGATGTCACCCGAGTTAAGTGACGAACAGAGAAACAAGCTATCCGAACTACTCCGGAAATTTTCTGGGCTTTCACGAAGACCGACAAGTCGACAGCCGCGAAGACGAATGTGAAACACAGGATTTTACTGGTGATCATGCTCCAATCAACCAACGAGCCTACAGAGTCTCGCCGACTGAAAGACGCATCATTCATGAAGAGGTTCAGAAAATGCTTGATGAAGGTATCGTCCAACCCTCTGAAAGTCCTTGGTCATCACCCGTTGTGCTCGTAAGAAAAAAGACGGTAGTTGGCGTTTTTGCGTCGATTATCGCAAGTTGAATAGCGTCACGAAAAAGACGTTTATCCTCTGCCTCGTATTGACGATACGCTCGACTGTCTGAAAGGTGCCAAGTTCTTTTCTTCCATGGATCTCCGATCTGGTTATTGGCAAATAGAAATAGACGAAGCGGATCGTGAAAAGACGGCATTTATTACCCCCCGATGGCTTATACGAGTTTAAAGTCATGCCGTTTGATCTCTGTAATGCACCTGCGACCTTCGAGAGAATGATGGACAATTTGCTACGCAATTTTAAATGGACTATGTGTCTTTGTTACCTAGATGACATAGTGTTCTCAGAAACTTTTGAAGACCATCTTATACGATTAAGACTTGTTCTAAAATGTCTTCAGGAAGCTGGTCTTAAATGAAATTCAAAGTGTCTTTTTGCTGCCCAAGAAGTAAAGATTCTAGGCCATCATGTATCTAGTAATGGCGTTCGTCGATCCCGACAAAATAAAAGCCGTAAGAAATTTTCCCACTCCAAAAAGAATATACATGGCATACGAAGTTTTCTTGGCCTTTGTTCATACTTTAGAAGATTTATTAAAGGTTTCTGTTATCTCGCCGAACCTTTGCAGTCGTTGCTGAAAAGTGGCGTGGAGTTTCATTGGGGTCCTGAAGAGGTGGAAGCATTTAACAGTCTTAAGAAAGCACTTACTTCGGATCCAGTATTGGGGATGTACGACGAAAGAGCTTCTACAGAAATCCATACTGATGCAAGCGGGTACGGTATCGGAGCTGTCCTAGTACAAATTCAGAATAATGTCGAGAAAGTTATAGCATACGCTTCTAGAACTCTGACAAAAGCCGAAAAGAATTATTCCACCACAGAAAGGGAATGTCTTGCCATCGTATGGGCTACCAACAAATTCCGGCCGTACATATTCGGAAAACACTTTACTGTTGTAACTGACCATCATTCCTTGTGCTGGCTCATGAATTTAAAGGATCCTTCAGGAAGGCTTGCCAGATGGGCCCTCCGACTTCAAGAGCATGATTTTGACGTAAAATATAAAACCGGTAAGAAGCATAGTGACGCCGACGCTCTTTCGAGAAATCCAGTGGAAGAGGAAACGGAAACACCAGACAAATTTTTAGCAGTCACGACGAGTATGAACCTTGCGATGGAACAGAAAAAGATCAAGACCTTGCGAAATTAAAACTTTTGAGCAACTCATCCAAAAACGAAGAATTCAGATTCATCGACGGTTTCCTTTGCAGGAAGAATTTTGATCCAGATGGAAAGTTGTGGTTACCAGTCATTCCTAAACATCTACGAGCAGACATACTAAGGCACTTTCATGACGCCCCCACCGCAGGACACCTTGGTTTCGCGAAAACTTATGACAGGATTCGCAAGAGATTTTACTGGCCGGGAATGTACCGAAATGTCGTTCGGTATGTCATGCATTGTCGGGAGTGCCAAAGGAGAAAATCCGTTCCTCAACGACCACCTGGACGTTTAGTTCCCATCCCTCCAGCTATAGCTCCTTTCCATCGCATTGGAATTGATCTCCTTGGGAGATTTCCAAAGTCTGCTCATGGAAACAAATGGATAATAGTCTGCACGGATTACTCAACGCGATATGCAATAACAAAAGCCTTGCCGACAGCCGAAGTCGACGAAATAGCGAAGTTCTTACTTGAAGAAATTGTCCTCAGGCATGGAGCTCCTCGAGTAATTATCACAGATCGTGGAGCCGTCTTTCGATCCAGACTTGTTTCCTCTCTCGTCGACTTGTGTAACATTGATCATCGTTTCACAACGGCGTATCATCCCCAAACAAATGGACTGACGGAGCGCTTCAATAAGACCTTGGCCGACATGTTGTCAATGTATGTGGATGTAGAGCAGAAAAATTGGGATGAAATTCTACCATTTGTAACCTTCGCTTATAATACCGCTAAACAAGAGACCACAGGTTTTACGCCGTTCTATTTACTTCATGGTCGTGAAGCGGAAACGACACTAGATACAATGCTACCATTCTGTCCTAACGATTTTGATGACAATAACATCACCAAGATAGCAGCCAGAGCCGAAGAATCACGACAGCTAGCTCGAATGCACACTCTGAGAGCTCAAGACAAAGATCGTCGACGTTACGATTCCAAACACCAAATGGTATCCTACGCTCCCGGAGATCTCGTATGGATTTATACTCCAGTGAGAAAAGTCGGTCTCTCCGAAAAACTCTTAAGAAGGTATTTCGGACCGTATCAGGTGCTACGCCGTTTATCAGCCGTGACTTACGCAGTACAAGATTTTGATCCTGCTTCACGAAAAAGAAAACTAGAGAAGTTGTCCATGTACTGCGTATGAAACCGTACCATGATCCCGCCGAGCAAATCGAAACCGAGGATATTCCTCCCAAAGAATCATACAAAGGACCCATCACTCGTTCCAGAATAAAGACCCTTGAACAAAAATGACAGCGGGCGCTGTCTTCTTTTTCGAGGGAGCAATGCCGCACGCATAAGTCCCGATACCAAGTCCCGATAGCCGAGTTGGCAGAGCGTTGGACTGAACTTCCTCAGGTCTCGGGTTCGAATCCCGGCCCCGGCAGATTTATCCAAAGACTGGAATTTTGTTCTCGTTTTTAATGTATTGTTTCTCTAGGTTCTAGATGAATCCAGATCATTCTTTAGAGTGCATACTGGGTATTTCTCGAATATTCCGAAGTGTATAAAAGCAGAGTTCATCGCCAGTTGGGCATGTTCTCAGTCCAGTGTTGTATCGAGCTCCCAGCGTTAGAATAAATCTAATTGTTTGTTTAATTGAACTGTGTACTTCTTTTGAACTCCGTGACAATATTAACTTTTCTACCGAATACACACACACAAATATTACGAATTTTTCTTGAGTTAAAGGAATATTTTTATTTCCTTTCATCTTTGACCAAGCCTTTTGGTTTCATTCTACTATTAAAAACCAAATTGATAGCAAAATTGATACATTTGGTTGCTTGGTTGGCAGAACTTTCTGCTAATTTTTTGTACATTGTTCCCCAATTGAATTTCTTAGTGCAATGAGCCATGACTGGGCCGCTCAAAAAAGGCCGGCGAACCACAGGTTGAATATCGCTGCTCTAGATCATTTCAACAAAATAGATACTTTCTGCGGAAAAGATCTAGAAATTCTACACTCTCCTTTCGAAAACAAACACATAGGCCAGCTTCTTGATGAGAATACTTCCAGAACTGAACAGCATTGATATTTAAACCATACTAAAAGGGTCCTATATACAGTTACTACTAAATTTTTAATCACTAACAAATACCCAGCAAACATTTCAACTTAACACATGGACCTTAATTTAAAATAGATTTGAAGTATGAAAATATAAACTCTACTGTATTCGTTAAGTTTTTGATTATTCATCTCATTCTCATCCATCGAATATTCTTGTGCTGTAAATTCTCTTTACAAAACCTAATTTTTAACAAAAAATGAATTCGAAATGTAATGAGCAAAAGTTCTCCGAATTAAACTTGCACGCAGAACATCAAAATGAAGATGACACTGCAGTTGGTGGGCTATCGAAAGAGCATAATTGACCAGTCTATTTTTTTTTACTGTATAAAAGTGGCTTGAACATAATTAAAAATTAACCACTGGAAGTCTCTTTAAAATCTCAATACATTCAAAACTTTAGATGGTGAGTGAGGACCTTCTGGGTAATAAAAATATTTCCTTCTATGTCTTTCATGAGTAAATTGAAACAAGGCTTGAAACGGTAATTTTGTTCTTTTATTGTTTTCAATGTAAAAGTGCCAGGGCTTTTCGCAAAAACAATTACAAAAAATATGTTACATCCGTTCACTTGTTCAATGCATTCAACATATACACATATATGATAGTTTATGAAACTCATGAAAGTATACCAATCGGTATAAATATTCCCAAATTAATACAATATGGTGTTACTTAGAATTTTAAATGCCAGCTGGGAGACGTGGTTTAGTTCTGGCTTTGTATGCCCAAGTTTGAAGGTCTGACCCCTGCCCAGTTGGCGGATTTTCCTGATGTAAAAAAATTAGCAGCATTCATGACGTATGATTATGAGACATGGTTGCACTCGAAAAAATTAAATTCATAGTATGGGTTCGCATCATGCGAGTTCAAGTGCTCTCTCTGGGAGGGAGTGAATATTAACGTCTCACACTGTTAAACTACACGAGGGCTTTTGGAGACGGACAACGTAATTTTGAACCATGGTCAAGTGACGTGGATGACACCCGAGCTAGCACCCCCATCTTCTAACTACCACACCACACCAACGGAAGAAGTTTCAGCTCACGACACATTTAGCGTGCATCGCGCTGTCCTACACGGCTGGTCTTGAGTGGTACCGGCCACGCCCCCTCTGGGAAGGAAACGACATCAAGACTACTTGTAGATACCTGCTCCCGGGGAATTTTACTACGTCTGCAATGATAAAACACCAATCTGCAGCCCCATTGGGGAAAATAGAATTTACATTGATATGAATAATAATAGCTTGAAAGAGCATAAAAAATTTACAAAAAAATCATATAGGAACTTTAAACAATTAGTTTTGTGATTTGATATAATTCAGTGTTACTTTCTTGTTTCACAGGTTAGTGTATTTTATTAATCTAGCATGAATATTTTCCAGTAAAACATTGCCTATATTTCGGTACACACGTCATTGAAATCTATGAGGACGAATCCGACACTCTCAAAACATCTCCAATTAAAAGAGCTCCTCAACCTCGGCCCTACAGCATTTTACTGAAACATTTCCTTACAAACTTTTCTTTAATTAAATCTATGTTCAATTTGAATTTGTAATTTATTAGGTTCATGTAGAGAATATACGTTTACACTTTATTGTTATAGGTATAAACGTAGGTCGATTACCATAAAATCCGGCGTATAACGCGTACCCATACCTTTAAGGTTAATTTTTTAATTTTTATTTATATCCGCCGTATAACACGCACCCCCTTTTTCACGAAGAAATCTGAAATATTAGTATATATTGCTGTTACGTTTTGAAGTCATTTATTCGAGGTATTATCCCAGACTTGTGTGATACAACATAGTTTTCTTCTAGAACTACAATTATTTTAGTTCATAACGCAAGTCATTTCTTTTAAACAAACAGTACTTCGATACACGTTGAAGTAAAAAAAAGTTTATATACTCATCTCTTATTCTCTTTTATATAAAAACTATCTTTTTTTATATCCGGCGTATAAAGTGCACCCTTATAAGTTTCGATCTTATTCAATTCCTACTTTTAGCTCACACTCTATAAATCTACTTATCTTGTTCAAATTAAAATGTATTTTATTAACGATTGATAAAAAGCGCTCAATTGAGCTGAAGTTTTATATACACGATTATTTTGGATGATGATACAGTAATTTAATCAAAATTAATAAAAATTAATTAAAACTAATTATTCAAAGAATTACAAATACAACCACGTCGGCATCATTTTTGGCGACTTGTGTCAAAACTTGAAAAGGTTTTTTTTCTCACATTTTAAGCACTCATTTGAACTAAAATTTTCTATACACTATTGTTTTGGGTGACAGTACGATAATTTATCTATAATTAAAATTAAATTGACTGAAACTAATTATTCAAATTACAGATACAGCCACGCTGGCATCATTTTTGGCGACTTGTGTCAAAACTTAAAGACTTTTTCTCACGTTTTAAAGCATTGAGTTGAACTGAAATTTTATATACACGATTGTTTTGGATGACAATACAATACTCTAATGATAATTAAAAGAATTAATTATCTCTTAATGTAATGATTCGGTCCTATGTACATACGCATTTATATATTAATTGTAACTATTTAACAAAAACTAAAATAAAATTTTACTTTGTTGATCTAAGTAGGGGGGGAATTGACAAAAAAATTATTGTTGTATTAAAAGTGCGCGTTGTACGCTAGATTTTACGGTACTTCATGAGGGAGAAATACATCGAACAGAATTCTATTTAATGTGAGCTCACCTACGGGAGCACTCGCAGACAGCCCATTCCCTGAGGCAGGTGAGGATGGTGCCCTCGTTTTCGACGTTGAAATGGCAGCTGCTGAGAAAGCTCTCAAGGCTGCGGGAACGAAGATTGAAGAAGCCGTCTGTGGCCGACACGATGAACCCGGCATCCAGGATGAAGCCCTGCGTTTGCTTTTTCAGTATTTTCAACGAATAGGTGCGAGATAGTTCATGCAGGAGGCATGCGTTACTGAACACCACTGTGGTGACCAAATACGCCTCGCTCAGATTGATCAGGGTCTGCACGCTATACTTGTGCGCTATCTTCAGCAGATTCACAGCCTGAGTCCAGTTGTTGAAGTCCACCGTCCCCACGTACAGGTATCTAAGGATTTAATAAGCTTAGTCGTGTAAAGATAAAAAAAAAATTCAAAAAATACGATTGTTATTAACGAGGCAGCAATTTTTTTAAATACGTTCCTTAGAATTTAAGCTATTAATATAAATTAGCATTTCTCAAACTGGGGGGTGCACCCCCTAGGGAGGCGTAAGCATATTGAAAAGTCGAAAACAAAAAATTTACTGAAAGTAAACCAAATGCATTCTGATATAATAAAATATACATGTCCACATATATAATACATTTATAAATGTATCAGTATTGTACAATGCATTTTATAACTAAACAGTATTAAGTTTTAAGAACAAGTTTAATAATTGCCAGTGACCCCATGGGTTTGTCATAAAATTATGTTACAAAAATTGACACTTATCTTGATTCTTTGTCCGGTTTATAATTAATACTTCAACTGCTGATTCAAAGTGACGCGATTCGCTCTCCAGTGAAGTGAAGTGAAGTGAATGTGAAGTTTAGTGGCGCAAGGGCCAAATTTAGCCAAGCTGCGCCAAACACTTGTTAAAATAAAAGCCGTATAATTTAAAAAATATATATGTTTAAAAGTATATATGTACACATATATGCATGCATACATACATAAAATATATTAAAAATACAAAGAAACATACAAATCAAATTAAATGTAAAAATCCAATCTTTAAAAGGAAGGGAAAAAGGTTTCGGTGGGGGGATTCCCCCACCAAGTCAGATAAGGTTAAAACAGATGTATGAAAGAAGGTGACGCGATGACGGTTAAAAACGGGACAATCTATTAAAATATGATAGACTGAATATGGGACTTTGCACGAGGGACATTCTGGGGCATTTTCACCCAACAGAAGGTGCCTATGAGTAAAACGAGTGTGACCAATGCGAAGTCGAGTCAAGTGGACATCGTGTCTTCCCCCTGTAGTGCTGCCCAATGAGAAGTGGAAGGATGAATGCTATGCAGTTTGTTGAGGACCTGTTGATCCCAAGTCTCTTGCCATACATGATGGATATAGTTCTGTGCAGAAGTTTTTAAATCCTGGTAACAGACAGGCCGCTGCATGTGATCAGACATTGATCGTGCAGCAGTATCAGCCTGTTCATTACCAAGTATACCCACGTGTCCAGGTACCCAGGAAAAAATTATATCAAAACCCTTCCTTTCCAATTTTCGCAGAAGTATTTCGATCACAGTGGGGTGTCGGCGTTCTGTTAAAAATTGCAAGGATTCTAGAGCACTCATGCTGTCCGTGTACACACATAAATGACGGTGGTTGGAAATTAATATATGTTGAAGTGCGATAAGAACGGCAGTTAATTCTGCACTAAAGACAGACATGGAATTATGTAAGCTAAAACTTAAAATGGTATTATTAAAAACAACACCACACCCAACATGTCCTGCAGTCTTCGACCCGTCCGTGTAGACGGGTATGTACTTAGAATACTTACTGCGATGAAAAGAAAAGAGTTGCTGATTAATAACATCGGCAGTGCCTGCTTTGTCATAGCCCGAAAAGGGGTTGTGATAGTTAAAAATTTGGATGTCCCAGGGTGGAAATGCAAGGATATTATTTTCCTGGATATTTATGTTATTTAAGTGGGCGTCATTTAGAACAGCCTTTGCTCTTTTCGAAAAAGGTTTGATGTTAAAGATTCGCTCTCCAATGCCACCGTTTTGCACGTAGGCGCACTTGTGATGCATTGGGATTAGGATGAAAAGGAATAAATATACAAATCCTTCTCTCAAATAAGTCAATCTTTCGCACATACTCTCAAGTTCCTTTTATTGCGTTCCAAAGTCTTCGGAATTATGCTATGGATAGCAGTGCGCAGAAAAGATCGTACTTCGGAAGGAAAAAAATACATTCGGTGCAATTACCACTTTGGCTGAGCGAGACGTTTACATACGCCAGTGGCACTTAAGAGGTGAAAGTCGTGTTGTAGCATTAGCTTCAGTGTAAGGTATAATTGAGTTCAATACATTGTTATCGTACAGAGGGAAGCGTGATGAAAATTATAATTGTAAATTGGGTCGCAAGTATTGAAAGTTTGAGAAGCACTCATATAAATTATTTGTTTTGCTTCAACTCTTTATTTACTATATCCTGATGTTTATTACCACAGAACTACAAACGATGACTTCGTACTTTAAGGCAATGCTTCTCAAACTATACTTGCCACCCAATTTTCAGCCATGTTCATTGCCCCCCTCCCTTCTCAATATAACAATATATTGAATTCAATAATATACTTAGACGTAAAGCTACGATATGACTTTAATTATAAAAAGTAGAAATTAACCGGATAAGTTAAATATAAGTAGAAATTAACCGGACCCCTGAAAAATTCCTGTGTGCGCTACTGATTATGTATATATATACACCCTTTATTCAGATTTTAAACCAAGACATGAAATGCTCTATCTATGGTGATACTACAATAGGCAATGAATTCATATGGTCACATCAAAAAAAAGAATGTCAAATTACTAGGGGAACTGATGGGAATACTCTACTGAAGATCTTGAAGTTAAGTTTAGAAATTGATGTCAACATTTTTGGCTTTGAAATCATATTCCTATTATTTTTCCCGAATTATGGAATATCTAGAGAAAGTTTTAATTGATTTTGTGAGAAGGAATTTTTAGCGTAGTTGTGAAAGTTCACACAAAACAAAAAAAAAGTTTGGTCACTAACTATTTGATGAAATTTAGGGTTAAATCGGACAAAATGGATGCTAAATAATGAAACTTTTATTGAAACACTAGATCCATCCCTCCCATTAAAAGCAATTGTTTGTTTCTCAGTTATTTCATGTGTACGAGATTTTTATTTAATTAACATTTGCTTTTTAAGTTTTTTGAAGACTATACATCACTACAGTTAGAATCTAAGTTTTTTTAAAGTAAGTTTCTAAATACCAGCTGTCAAAAAGACATTTAAATTGATAAATTTGCAAAAATTCAATATTGGGCAAGTAGGGGTGTGCCCAAAACAAAGAAAAACATGGCAAGGGGACTATGAGACAAAAAAGTTTAGAAATTTTTGCAACCAATACATCTTGTAGATCATAAAAGTCTGATAAAATATTTTTCAAAGAAAAATTAATTCGTGGTAAGCAGATGCAATTTAAAAGAATACAGAGCGACTCACTTGAGGAACTGCTTGACGGCGTAGGGACAACTGTCTCGGATGGTAATATTCTTGCTGCGCTTTTCGATCATGTCCGTTTCGAGCATGGTGCGGAACACCTCACTCATGGTACTGAGAATGAGTTTGTGGCCAGGAAACTGCCACTTCTGGCCCTCCCACTCGACGGTGATGGAGACGTCGCTGTCGCGCTCGTTGAAGTACAGTCGATTGCCTGCTGCATTGCCGTACAGACTGCGCATGTCATACATCCAGCGAATGGTGAGGGCACTGATTCTGCAAATAGTAACAATTCTGTGCTATGTAGTTTCATCAGTATTATAAGTTATAGTTTAAAAAAACTATCAAGTACACTTTTACAGTGTGTGTGATTAACGAGATAATGTCAGTGATAAAAGCGCAGGGTGCTTTGTACTACATTTTTACACTCACTCTGCATTTCAGAATAAAACTAGCAAGAAATTATAACAATTGATATCGAGCTACCCTCGCTTTTACCACAATGATATTAATGTTCTCGTGAATCATTTTATTCTTATGTTAAGAATTATTTTTATTTTTTATTTCGATTAACTATAAAAGCGTGTTTTCGGTTTTTTTTATCTATAATTTCCATTTTCTGAAAAACTGGGCAATTGTTTATATTATGGTAAGAAATTGCTGACGTATTTTCCCCTTTTTTACATAAATACTTTTTCGTTTGTTTTATTTGTATTAACCATGAGCGTTTTTCGCGTTAGGGTTGTAAATTAATATTTTAGTCACTAAATCTGGAAATGGGAACTGGAATTAGTCGCCAAATCTGAAAAGGAGAAATTGTTAATCCAGATGATCCTGATAAAGACAATGGAACAAAATTATTAAATTATTCTATGACCATCTATCCTTGACAAATATGCAAAATTTTGAATTAATCTGACCTTTCAAAATAGATAAAAATTGAGTTCAAAGATTCCATTACATACAGGCCAGTAAAATAGTGTTAAAACAAATCAAGCAAATCAAGTAGAGCTCATCGAGCTGTGTGCGTTAACACTATAACTAGAATTTATCAAGACTGACACAAGGTACGACGGAAAGTATGAAATGTTAGAGAATTGGTTGAACATTTAAGATATTAACTTGAATGATCAATAGTCATTGAGTATTAATTTTGAGCAGTTGTCATTTTGTTGATTAAAATCACACTTGGATGTAAAACAAGAGTTACTGGCAGTGCATCTTACAATTTTGAAACTAAGTCAAGAAATAATCAGATGGATATGAACATAGACTGAAACCGGATTAATACGTAACATCCCTTTGTTTCATTTAAGTTTAGGCAGTACATTATTCTGCAAGATCATTATGAAATCTAGACTGTTATTGCTCGATGTGAAGCTTTAAGTTTTAACCAATGGACTGACTTTAAAAGTTTTGAAATAACTAATACATGAACTTTTTTTTTCTAAAGATACTCGAATTTGTCAGGAACACTTGCTTGCCTATCTTTTGAATCCTGAAAAAGTTACTTTTCAAATGTAGTTAAGCTTTCTATTTATACAATCAGAATATCCCTTTAACACTACATTTAAGTAATTGGAATGACAAATTTGGTATGGGACATGTAGAGACAATGAATATTGTCACGAAGATTCTTGGAGTAGAGCAGGTAGCAATACAACGGTTGAATAAAGCAATAAGAATTTATTGAATGCAAGCGTGGTCTACTTGATCGTACACCAGACGAACTGACCCCCAGCTCGAGGGAAGCAGCTTATATATGATACAGTGGTAACATCTAGAATATATATATTCTAGTACTTAAACTAAGATAATTTGCATACGTTGCAACTCTGTAAAATTCCAGAGAGTCAATTTAAATCAAATTTTAAAAAAATTGGCGAGTAGCAATCGGTAGGTTTTTAACCCTTGACCAACAAAAGTTCCACTAGCGACGGCTTTACTACTGGGCCACTCGTTTGATGAAATGTTTACGAAACATGGCATTACTCCCTCCTTAAGATAACATCGCCTCGATGTTAGTCTACAGTTCCTTTACGTTCCGCGTTATGGATCTCGTCATAGGTCTTCTAAAAGGTACAATATCTCTAGGAGAGTCTAGTGTAGTATCTCTCTTGTCCGTCTCAACATTGTATGTAGCTCCAGCCGGAGCATTACTTGGGAGTTTTTCAGTGTCATTTTTGTGAATGCGTTTCTGTGCTTCTGGAGTATATAATACTTTTTCATACGTAGAGCATGCACTACCTGTGTAGATATCCGTCTTTGGGGCAAGGACTCTAATTCTCCAACTTCATATATAACGTCGGATAGTTTTCTTACAACTTGGTAAGGACCGAAGTAACGCCTTAAGAGCTTTTCAGACAAACCAACTTTCTTAACAGGCGTAAAAACCCAAACTAGTTCACCAGGTAGGTATGATACACTCCGGTGTCTAGCATACCTGGTTTTGACCCTGTGCTGTGCTTCTAATGTTCTAATTCTGGCAAGTTGTCTGGATTCTTCCGCTCGAGTTATGTGAATCGACTCACATAGTCATCTTTTGATCCGTCAGCAATGTATGTAAAAACAGTGACAAGTGGGGTTTCGGCTTCTCGACCATGAAGATAAAAAGGAGTGTACCCCGTTGTTTCTTGTTTCGCAGTATTGTAAGCAAAAGTGACAAAAGGAAGAATTTCAGCCCAGTTTACTTGCTCCACGTCGACGTACATTGAAAGCACACCCGCCAAAGTTTTGTTGAGGTATCTGACTAGGTTTGGAACCGTGACTTTAACAAGGCGCATAAATGGATAATTTTCATGATATCTAGTGTCACTTAGATTAGAAAACACGTTTAAAATTGTTTTAAGGACATCGACAAAAACATCTAATTAACCTATTTGGTAAAATCCTAGGAGAGCCCACACCCTTGGCGACGAACCGGAAAAAGCGCCAAGCCAGAATAAGATGGCGCCAAGCGAAACCGACAATGGCGACGACAAGTATAGCGGGATAAGGTGGATGCATAATGAAAATATATATAAACAATACAGAAATTAAACATTTGATATAAAAAATATAAAAACAGCACTTACTTTCTTACTGCCGATCTTTTCCGAGTGGACGGTACAGCATAACAACAGATTTTAAAAGTCTTGAAGGTCTCATTGCTAAGTGAATGATCGTGTGAGCGCCGCCATTTTTATTCTGTGAGGTAATGGTCGAACATACATTCGGCGTGGCTGGTACGATTTCGAAGAAAGCGTTTTTATTGCCGACCATGTTACATCATGCTGATTATTACATTTAGGACATTCATAACTCGAAGCAATCAATCCTTCCTTCCAACACCATTCAATCAATTCTTTCTTACCTCTCGCATTCAACAAAGTAAAAAATTCTAAAGTATATTCCCTCACACACGCAGCCAGCCCGGAGACCAACAACAAAATTAAATTCGAAATGCGCGCCCACAAAATACGAAAATGCTAGAAATAGTTAGGGTTGTCGTATGTAGTGTTTAAAAGTAAGGTTACCAAGATGGCGCAATTATCGCCAACCAAAGTAATTCGCGCCAAGGGTGTGGGCTCTCCTAGGAGTGAACCAAATATTTTGACAAAAAACTAACTTAGAGAATAACCTTTTTTCAAAATGTTCTCCTTTTGTGAAAAAGGCTTCTATTATAATAGTTTGACTGTATATAGCTCAGACCTCTGTACAGATGTTTAATTATGATTTTTGAAAAACTCGCATTTTCAGAGTTACAACCATTTGAAATAATTATCGGCGTTTTTCTCTTAAAATTTCTCCCCTATGTTGTCGTAAAACTTGGATAAACCTACTTCTAAGTTATGTATTTCAAAAATTCTAGTTGAGCCTCTGTACAGAGGTCTGAGATATATACATGCAAAATATTATAATAGAAGCATTTTTCATACAAGGAGAATATTTTAAAAATGGGTCATTCTATGTTCATTTTTTGTCAAAAGATTGTATTAAAATAATTATTTATTGTAATACTATTCTTAAAACAAGTTTATATACATTTTCTATTCTAAGTGACACTAGACATAAATACTATCTATTTATACGCTTTTTCAAAATCCTAGTTTCGAACCTAGTCGGATACCCTAAATCTCTCGGTTAATTCATTCCTCTGGGGATGATATCCAATTGTCTTTCTGTGCTTAGAGCTACATAATTGACCAAGTTCTGTCACCAGCTTCGACTCGAAGACTTGACCACGATTGGTTAAAATATTTCGGGGCGCTCCATGTTTCAACACAATTTCTTCGGTAATGAATTTTGCTACTTCTTCAGCTTCGTCAGTTGGTAGAGCTTTTGTGACTTCGAAATGAGATAAGTAATCCATGCAAACGATAATCCATTTATATCCTTTCGTTGATTTAGGAAACCTTCCAAGAAGATCTGTACTAATGCGTTGGAAATGCGCCGAGGCTGCATTAATTGGTCATGAGTAGACTAGGTGGTTTCTTAGAAACGAATTTTCTCCTTTGACACTCTTGGCAATGCATGACGTAGCGACGCACACTCATATACAGTCCTGGTAAAAAGAAGCGCTTCCGAATTCTGTAGTACGTTTTTGCGAAGCCTAGATGTCCGGCAGTTGAAGTGTTATGAAAATGCTGTAGAAGTTCAAGATGGAGATGCTTTAGGATTATTGACAGGCATTTTCTTCAATTTTGATCGAAGTTCTTTTTGCAAAGTATTCCGTCTATGAGATTAAAACTTTTCATAATTGATTCTGCCTTTACATGGGCATGAATTAATTTGGATAGTTCCGGATCTTTTCTTTGCTCTTCGGCGATATCAAAAGGATGTCAAGGGAGTTTTTTGCTCAGAAGGAAAAACTTCATCCTCAACAGGATTTCTTGAAAGGCTGTCAGTGTCTTTGTTTCTTCCCACTTTTATATACAATTTCTAGGTCGTACTCTTGAAGTCGGAGAGAGGTCCTCTGGCAAGTCTTCCTGGCGGATCCTTAAGTCCTGTAAGCCAACAAAGGGAATGGTGGTCGGTTACGATTTTGAAGTGTCTTCCGAAAATATACGGTCAGAATTTAGTAACAGCCCATACAAAAGCAAAGCATTCGGCGTTCAGTCGTCAAATAATTCCTCTCAGACTTCGTCAGGGTTCTTGAAGCATAGGCGATCACTTTTTCTTCCCCCCTTTTGTATCTGGACTAACACAGCGCTTGTATCTGCATGCAGCTCTGTCGGGGGCCTTTTCATCAAATAGCCCTAGGACCGGTTCGTATCTGAGGGGTGTCTTCAATTTCTCTAAGGATTCGTTTTGATCTGATCCCCATGTAAATTTGGAATTATTTTTTAGAAGTTCTTGGACAGGTTGAGCCTTCAGACAAAAATCCTTAATAAGTCGATGATAGTAGGAGCATAATGATAAAAAAACTTCTGACGTCACGTATATTCTTGGGAGCTAGAAAGTTTTTAACTGCTCTAACTTTTCCTGGATCGAGCATTATACCCTCTTCGAACACGAGATGCACCAAGATCTTGATTTGCCGGCTATCAAACACGCACTTAGGATTTAGAACAAGACCGACGTCTTGGATGCATTTTAGTACGCTCTGTAAGCGTTGAAGATGGTCGTCGAAGGTCTCAGAAAATACAATGATGTCATCAAGTTAGCAGAGGCACATTGTCCATTTTAAGTGGCGTAAAAAAATGTCCATCATCCGCTCGAATGTGACCGGAGCGTTGCATAGCCCGAAAGGCAAAATTAAATTCGTATAAACCCTCATGTGTGAGGAACACAGTTCTCTCGATCTGCTTCGTCAAATTCAATTTGTCAATATCCTGATTACAGATCCATGGATGAGAAGAATTTAGATCCTTGCAGGCTGTCAAGTGTATCGTCTATACGAGGGCGAGGGCACGCATCTTTCTTAGTAATTTTACTGATCTATCTGTAGTCCACACAAAAGAGCCAGGTGCTGTCCTTCTTGCGTACTAAGATGACAGGAGATTACCATGGACTCTCCGAAGGCTGCATGATTTCCCTGTCTAACATTTTCCCTACTTCATCGTGAATTATACGACGCTCTGCTGGGGACACACGATACGCTCTGTTTTACAGGTAAATTGTCACCTGTATTAATATAATGCTTCACGGTATTTTAGGGAATCCCATTTTTCCTCTCCTTAAATGCTTCTGAATGCTCCTCCAACACGTCTATCAACATTCGTCTTTGATTAGCATCAAGGTCAGGTGAAATCATCTTTAGAAATTCAAAAGAGTGTTTAGTTTCGGAAATTTCTTTAGGAACTCTTGGGGTTTCAGAAATTGTAGCGATGCAATCGGGACAGAATAATTCTGCAAAAGCAACACGCATGCCTTGAAGGATGACCTTTTCTTGTGATTGTCCGTTGACGACCCATGTTTCTGTTTTGCCACGCCTTAAAGTGACAAGCATTGAAGGTATAAAAACTTCCTTCTTAAGAGCCAACAGTTTGGAACCCTCGACAATCACATTTCCAGTCTTCTCTACAGCGATTTAGTACTGGTATTTTCCTTATCGAGTATGCTGGTAGTCTACAATCTTGCATGATACACAGGTGTAAAGGTTTAAAAACAATCTCCTCTGAAGTGATTTCCACGTTGTCAAGAGTAAACTCAAATCATCTACAGTCTATAAGAGCTTCCGAAGCTTTCAAAAAGTTCCATCCCAAGATAATGTAATGGTTGCAATTAGGTAAAAATATGAACTCAAGCGGAAGAATTCGACTACTTATTCCAATTTGGAGGGTACACATCTCTTTCTGCTGTATATAACTTCCATTGGCGACTTTAAGAACAGTGTGGTTATGAGAGGGAAACATTACTTTGATATCGGTGGAATTTCTCATAACTCCGATGATGAAACGCCAGAGTCCACAAGAGCTTTTACTGGTAAACAGTCAACTGTAACGTCCAGGTGATTCCCACTCATTTTTGCGGCAGTCGGAGGATTTGAAAAACCAGCGGCCTCACCTCCAAGAATGTCCGCCTCACTTAGTTTTCCTCGTCTCTGTGGCTGGGAGATCGGCTGAAACTACGTCGGCCATAGGGAGAGAGGGATCTATAGCGGCGTACTGGTGATCTTCCCCTTCTTGGAATAGGTGATGGTGTTCTAAGCGCTTGCAGGCTACATTCGTCAGGGGACAAGTTAGGGGATGATAGCTGACTGTTGGTTGCTTGGCGGCTTCTGTATGTGTCAGAAATACCTCGTCGTTCACGTCAGTAACGAACCATGTGGTCCGATCACCCACAATGAAAGCAAACAGGTCTGTTTTATCGTCGGTTCTCCACACAACGGACTGCCTAGGTAAAGGTTCGACATGGCGTCTTGTTTGAAGTACAGCAGTTGCATACGTCCTGGGTCATCTTGGTGGTTCATTTCTTCTATTTCCTGCTACAGATCTAGAAGAGATTACAGGACATAGTGCTTGCTGCACTTCTCTTATGACTTCGTCGAGGGATGGGGATTCTGCTGCGCAGGTGCTAACATCCTTTGAAATTCCTTCCTCACAATGTGTCTAATGAGGGTTGACAAATCTTCATGTTCTCCTATGGATGCTACAGGAACAACATTTGGTAATCTTGTGAACCGGTGCTCGGCTATACGTCTTTGATTCATATGTTCGATGCGTTGACACTCGATGAAATCCGAGGTACAACTAATGTTTTTAACAAGTTAAGACCGGTATACGGCTTCTGCGACGCCTTTCATAAGTTGAGAAACCTTCTCATTTTCAGTCATCTTCGGATTGACCTTACGGAAGAGTTCTAGCACACTTTGAATATAGGACTATGTAGTCTCACCCTTTTTCTGCTTTTGGTTCTTGAGCTCGCGTTCAGATTGTTTTATAAATAATTCCGTTAAACCAAACGCAATCTTTAGCTGTTCTTGAAATTTTCCCAGGAACTAAGGTTTTCTTCGTTATTCTCGTACCACAGCTTGGCGGTACCCTTTAAAAAGAAATAGGCGTTTGCAAGGCACATAGTGTCATTCCATCGGTTAAATTTTGCGATTCTTTCGTATTCCTTAAGCCACCTTAACAGATCGTCACCTGACTCACCATGAAAAATTGATGGTGTTCTGACTGGATGCACCAAAGGGAATATCGAGAATGTTCGACATTCAGAGTCCTGTGACATGTCTTTTGGAGATTTACCCCTTGTACGTGAAACCAAGAGTCCAAATTCAGGTGAAAGACCTTGTAAATGACGGCTTCGCCTACAATTTTCTGTTTCTGCCACCGTGAATTAAGTATACCCGTCGGTGGCTTTACCACTAGACCACTCGTTCGATGAAATGTTTACGAAACATGGCAATATGCAGTGGGACAAACAATTGAGGATACACCTTACTTTTACTTGATAAATCCAACTTTCAATAGAAATAACACATTAACTAGAAGTGCAAACGTGTTTCTATTTTCACACGTAACAAAAGGGTTAATTTACAGTAAAAATAACGAAAATCAACAAAAAAATATCTAAAATTAAAAATTTCACAAGTATTTGAAATAAACATAGGCACATCTTTACCTCAAAAAATTGAGGATACACCAATGAAATGTTTAACTACCACTAGATTTTTTTTTCTGCTTGCTACTACAATAGTCTAAGTTTGGCCAATTTTATCTTAAACTTTTTCGACTGCTACTTTTGTCTTTTGAAGTTGCTTATGTGAATTTAAAGTCGCAATTTTAAATGGGTCCTCGGAGAGAGACCAGTATTGATGTAAGAAAATTTATATATTAAGGTTACTTAAGAAAGGAATATCTTATCGTGAAATAGCTAAAATTGTCGGTAGAAGCCCCTCGTGTGTCCAGAAAATTATTGAAAGATTCAAAAGCGATGGATTAATTGAAAATAAAAGCGGAAGAGGAAGGAAAAGTATTCTGAGTGATGTAGTCAAAAGGAAAGTTTTGAAAGGTATCAAGATTGATCCTAAACTAAGTGTAGTCAAACTAGCTGCAGAAACTTCTCGAATAATGGGCAGAAGTGTAAGTGCTGAAACTGTGAGAAATGTGATTAAACATGCTGGATATAGCAGTCGAGTAGCTAGAAAGAAATCTTTCATAAGCTTACAAAATCAGAAGCGTTTGGAGTTTACAAAAACTCATCAATTGAAGACATAACTTTTGGAAGAAAGTTATATTTAGGGACGAAAGTAAATTCAACATTTTTGGAAGTGATGGCCGTCGCACCGTTTGGAGAAAGCCGAACACCGTTTTGGATCCAAAACATTTACGTCCTTCAGTTAAACATGGTGGTGGTTCCGTCATGGTTTGGGGTTGTATGGCTTTAAATGGGGTAGGAAATTTAGTTTTTATAGATGGCATAATGGATCATAAGCTTTATATAGATATACACAACAACAATCTTAAAGAAAGTGCAAAAAAATTGGGTTTAGATGGAAATTTTATTTTCCAGCAAGACAACGACTCCAAACATACGGCACGTAATGTCAAAATGTGGTGTCCTTTTCATTGTAAACAGCAATTGCACAGCCCCCACAGTCCCCTGACATCAATATCATAGAAAATTTGTGGGCCACACTCGAAATAGAGGTTCAAAAACACCAAATTAGGAACAAAGCCCATTTCAAGCAAGTGTTACAAGAATGGGATAAAATATCACCAGATACCACCAAAAATTGGTCGAATTGGTACCAAGACGTTTGGAGGACATTATAAAAGCCAAAGGACATGCAACCAGATATTGACACTGTCTTTGTATATGATATGTCACAAATTTCATTGGTGTATCCTCAATTTTTTGAGGTAAAGATCTGCCTATGTTTATTTCAAATACTTGTGAAATTTTTAATTTTAGGTATTTTTTTGTTGATTTTCGTTATTTTTACTATAAATTAACCCTTTTGTTACGTGTGAAAATAAAAACACGTTTGCACTTCTAGTTAATGTGTTATTTCGATTGAAAGTTGGATTTATCAAGTAAAAGTAAGGTGTATCCTCAATTGTTTGTACCACTGTAACTTGTTAAGAGTTGAGAATGATTTTAGGTTTAATGGTTCAAAAACGGATTTGGATATGCCACGCTCAGCAAAATTTTCAAGAGGTAGTATTCGTTAAACTCTCAGTCCATAATACAGTAAATTTGAAAAATTACTAGTATATAAGTAGAAAAACAGTAATGCATGAATAAATACACGCGTCTCAAATTATCCTAAAAAGGTACACAAATAAAGTACAATGTCCACACAAGCGAAAGGATTATTTCCTCTTCGAAAGTGTTGAGAACTTTAAAAGGCAAGAATTACTTCTATAACCTCAAGATAAAAACAAATCGAACAAGCATCATTCGCTAGAAGTTTACCTGTAGCAATGACTATGCGTGAAGCTTGCAAGGGATCAGTCCGTATAGCAAGGATATACTAGTATAGGGTTATGTAAAATATTAAATTTACAAAGTTTGCTGTATTTCACACTAAGAAAATGAAGCATGGCTAAATGCCAATCCTTTTTTTCCAATTCCTACTATTAGCTCACACTCTCTGCATATTTATCTTTGAATTTTCAATCGTTAATAAAATACATTTTAAAGCGCTAAATTGAGCTCAGATTTTATATACATGATTTTAGATGACAATTCATAAATTTAATTATAATTAATAAAAATTTATTGATTTAAGCTAATTATTCAAATTACAAATACAGCCACGTTGGCATCCTTTTTTGGTGATTTAGCGACCCTTTTGTCGACGCGTCAAAATTTGAAAAGGTTTTTCTCACATTTTAAAGCGCTCATTTGAGCTGTAATTTTCTATATACTATTGTTTTGTGTAAAAATACGAAAATTTAATTATAATGGATTAAAATTAATTGACTGAAACTAATTATTTAACAAATTACAGATACAGCCTTGCTTGTTCCATTTTTAGCAACTTGGGTCAAAACTTTAAAATATTTTTTTCTCACGTTTTAAGGCATTCAGTTGAACTGAAATTTTATAGACATGATTGTTTTGGATGACAATACGACACCTTAATGATAATGAATAAAAATTAATTACCACTTAATGTTGTGATTCGGTCCTATGTATATACATATTTATATTAATTGTAACTATTGAATAAAAAGTATCTAAAATAAATTTCTTTTCCGTGATCTTGGCTTAAATTTTTTTTTATTATATTACTTGTTTGTGCCTGTTTTAAAATCAGAAAAGTCCGGAACGCGTGCATGATTTAAATTTTTTACCAGAGGGCATATATAAGTGCGCAAATAGATATATGGTACATTTTCACATTAGCCAAATATTACAAGTAGCAGAAAAGGGGATGAGTTGAAACTTCATTAATGTGATGAAAAGGATGAATTACTTGATGTAGAATGCTTTTATACAAGCTGATACCCAGAATTGAAAGTTGGTCATTCATTACATTTAATTTTGTTTCATTTGCAATGGAGAGTAATGAATGCTTTAATTGAAGGAATATACTTTAGTGATACAGCCAGTAAAAAACTAATAGATGCAAATGAAATAAACTAAGTGAAGAATTCTAAAATTATCTATTCGTAAACAAGTAAAGCATTTTAGTGGTGAAAACATTTCTTTTCATAAAGCTGCTTGTAGAATTGATCATAGTAATAATGCAGTTAAAAACATTAAAACTTCTGCGCTGTAAAATGACAAAAAAAAGTCCCGGGAGCTGGACAACTTATTCAAATCGTTTCCAAAACCAAATTTGAGAAGTGGCAACCGATTTGGCACTCGCATCACGCCGAATTCCGATTGGAACACGTGTTAGCTGTCAAGGAACAATGCACAAGTTCCTTCAGAATAAATCGAGTGAGTGAATATTAATGTTGCACTGTTCAGCTACTCGAGGGCTTCTGGTGACGGACCTCATCATTTTGGCACCGCATTTCCTAAGTACCACACCAACGGGAGGACGTTTGAGCTCTCGATAGATTTAACGTGAATCTCTCCCCTACACGGCGTTTCTTTAGTGGTACTGGGCTTGAACTCGTAACAAGTCAGCCACGATCCGCTACCTTGACTACTACTACGATATGCTACCGCGGCCTTTAGAAGAAATCAAGACAAAACCTTGTTTAATATCCACTCCCAAACACTAAGCACATTCATCGAAAATCATTCAAAAAAGTACCCATGTGTTTAGAGACGAGAAAAAATTATCTGGGTAATCCTAAGGTGTTCCGGATTCTATTTCCACGATTGTAAAGAACAAGAACTAGTCCTGTCAAGCCGATAGTATTGAAGTGGAAATAGAATTAGAATTTGGGTATGCATTGGAGGAGTGAATATTAACGTCACACTGTTCAACTACTCTAGGGCTTTTGGCGACGAACCTCGTCATTTTGAACCATGGTCAAGGGACGAGGATGACACCTGATCTGGCACCGCCTCTCCTAACTACCATACCAACGGGAAGATGTTTGATTTCTCGACAGATTTAACGTGCATCGTTCCTTTACACGGCAGGTCCTTAGTGGTATTGGGCTCGAACTCGTGACATGCCAACCACGATCCGCTACCTTGACCAGTAGGTTGCCGTGGCCACGTTCTTATTGCAACAGATTCACAAAAGGAAATTCACTCTTGGTTATCCCCCAACAAACCGAGAGGTGGAAAACGCGAAATATATTCTCAATGGCACAACTTTCTTCCTGGTGCGATACAGCATACGTAAAACATGTAGATTCGCAAGAATGTTAGTGAGGAAGAAAAATTAATCCGTAGTAAAAAAAGTATTTAAACAGTAAACAGATACTCTTAAAATACTAAGTGAAACTTAGCGTAAATTACGAAACTTACGAATGAACGTTACGACGAAATGAATAGTAGATATATAGAGATCAATTATATCAGTAAAATTTACATAAAGGGAGAATTTATGTGGAAATTTATAAAAATGTGGGGCTATTGTCTAGGAATAAAAGAAAGAGAAACCTAAATATAAAAAGAAAGTACATCTCTTTTATCGGATAAGCGTCATGTGTTTAATAATTGTTCTCCCAAGGGATTTACTAAAATAACGTTTAGTATCTGGAAGTGGTAAATCTCTGATGATAAAATTGAAACGCGTAGTATTATTCCTAGAAATGCATTAAATTAGGAATATTTTCGCTTTTATCTTGGAAGGAAAAAGATGTTGGAAGTGGTCTAATTAGATTTCTAGTAAAATGCTTATCAACGTCGTATTTAAAACTAACCAGGAGGGGTTTTAGCAGTAAACCAAACTATTTTGAAGTACTTAATTGACACAAGCGTCTCAGCTGACACCCCATTCTTCTAACTTTAACGCATACTTGTGTGAAGAATTTAAGTATGACAGATTTAACGTACACCAGAGTTTGCTGTATGTCTTCAGTTTACGACTTTAAAATGTTTGGATTTAACTGCAAAGGAAATTAAAAATTTATTTTTAAATATCCAATATTTCAAATAGTTCCATAGTTTAGAATTTCAGCTACAAAAAGCGACTCCTTGACTTCTTTATACTTACTTGCATTACATCATTTAGAGTTCTCTACAGATAGTTATGCGTGTTAATGATTTGCCAGCATCTTTATTATTTTTATAATGGAGACATTTACATCAAGATTTTTTTTTCTCTAATGGGCTGCATATTTTACATCACAACTATCCGCGTGAAATTTTAATACACATTTTCGGTGATGCAGAAAATCCACAACGTCAAAAGAATGATTATACGGCATGTTAAATATCACTAAAATGCCTGTTTGGCGTGGGTGCTCTCGGCAAAATTAAATTTCGTAGTACAATTTCGCAGGGGAATGCAAGGGAACACTACAAAGTTACACGAGGGCTATTGGTGACGGACCACGGGATTTTGAACCATGGTCAAGTGACCAGGTCGATCCTGAGCTGGAGCTCTTTCTCTTAACTTCCACACCATACTAACAGGAAGACATTTGAGCCTCGACAGATTTATATACAACGGCTCCCTCCAAACGGAGAGTCTTCAGTGGGACTAGGCTCGAACTCATGACACGTCAGCTACGAGTCCGTCACCTTGACCAGTAGGTTACAGTGACCACAGTATAATTTCGCATCTTCCGGGGTCATGTGCCGCTCTATAGGGAAAAAATTGGGTGTCAAAATTGCATCGTGTCAATTGGTTTACACCTATGACGTGTCACATTTAAAAGGGATACCAGCTCTCTGAGAATGTCCTTAGCTCTGCAATGGTAAAAATACCAATCCGTAGCCTCTTTTGAAAAAAAAAACTCTTAGCGATGTAGAAAAATGACAAATAGCGCCAATAGCTTTTGTTTCCTTAAATGATATCTATCCAATGTGACGCCATCCAGCTAGTATGGTGGATATGATCCTCGACTTGTAACCGAGTGGGTTCGGATTCTAATCCCGAGAAAGGCATGGTTGCATCTTCTTCGGGAAAAGAAGTCAGACTTTCGCCTGTAATGGATTCCTGTCTCCAATGGAAAGCAGCGCACCCCTTCTGTTATATGCTGGGATTCTTCTCTCTGTAATAAAATGTCTATATTCTTCTGTTTGTATTGTATGTCTGTTCTTCCACTCGTATTTCATATGCATCCCAGGATAAAAGCACATAACCAATATGATGACAATAATAGGTGAATCTGGCGTTAAACAATGATTGATTGAATATTAACGGCGCACTGTTCAGCTACGCGAGGGCTTTTGGTGACGGACCACTTAATTTTGAACCATGGTCAAGTGACGTGGACGACACCTGAGCTGGCACCCCCTCTCCTACCTACCTCACCACACCAACGCGAGGACGTTTCAGCCCTCGACAGATTTAACATGCATCGCTGTTCTACACGGCGGGTCTTTAGTGGTACTGGGATCGAACTCGTGAGTGAGTGAAGATTAACGTCGCGCTGTTCAGCTACACGAGGGCTTTTGGCGACGGACCACGTAATTTTGAACCATGGTCAAGTGACGTGGACGACACCTGAGCTGGCACCCCCTCTCCTACCTACCTCACCACACCAACGCGAAGACGTTTCAGCCCTCGACAGATTTAACATGCATCGCTGTTCTACACGGCGGGTCTTTAGTGGTACTGGGATCGAACTCGTGAGTGAGTGAAGATTAACGTCGCGCTGTTCAGCTACACGAGGGCTTTTGGCGACGGACCACGTAATTTTGAACCATGGTCAAGTGACGTGGACGACACCTGAGCTGGGATCGAACTAGTGACAAGGCAAGCCACGGTCCGATACCTATACCACTCGGATACCACGGCCACTAAACAATGAACAAAAATAGTATCCAAACGCTGTTCTGAATACAAAAAAAAGACTAATTTTCAATGTAGTTAAATTTCAATCCTACAATTAATACAAAGGTAAAATCCTAGGAGAGCCCCCACCCTTGGCGACAAACCGAGAAAAGCATGAACCCGACAATGGCGGCAAGGGAATATAGTGGGATAAGGTGGATGCGTAATGAAAATATATGTAAACAATACAGAAATTAAACATTTAAGATAAAAAGTATAAAAACAGCACTTACTTTCTTACTGCTGATCTTTTCCGAGTGGAGGGTACAGCGTAACAACAAATTTTAAAAAAAGCCTTAAAGGTCTCATCGCTAAGCGAATGATCGTGTGAGCGCCGCCATATTTATTCTGCGAGGTAATGGTCGAACATACATTCGGCGTGGCTGGTATGATTTTGAAGAAAACATTTTATTGCCGACCATGTTACATCATGCCGATCATTACATTTAGGACATTCATAACTCGAAGCAATCAATCCTTCCTTCATACACCATTCAATCAATTCTTTCTTACCTTTCGCATTCAACAGTAAAAAATTCTAAAGTATATTCCCTCACACACGCAGCCAGCCCGGATCCCAACAACAAAATTAAATTTGAAATGCGCGCCCACAAAATACGAAAATGCTAGAAATAGTTAGGGTTGCCTATGTAATGTTTAAAAGTAGGGTTACCAAGATGGCACAATTATCGCCAACCAAAGTAATTCATGCCAAGGGTGTGGGCTCTCCTAGGAGTGAACCAAGGAATACAAATATTTTTAAATAAGCAACTACGAAACTCGATTACTCAACTCCGGCAAAACTTAATAAAGTATGAAATAAAAAGTAACATTCAGTAAATGAATTTTATCAGACATTATGTCTACTACAATATCTGATATATGTATAGTTTGAAAAGTATAATATGCAGTTTGAACAATGGATTTCCAACACCTCAAAAGGGGAGAATATCTATAAACGAGAGTTCTAACTGTAAACACTAGTTAAATAGGTTGTAATTTGAAGAGATCCTCCAAACTATTCTCAAGTCAAAGCGCGTTTTAGAGACGTTCCATTTTAAAAGTATCTAAAGCTTTCAAATATTTAAGAAAATATTTTATGCACTTTAAAGATCCCAGATCCATTATTCTAAAGTAAACCATTTTAAATATAAGCAAAATGTTTTGAATACATTTATTAATTATTTTTGTAACCTGATCTGTATGATAAAACTGTAAGCCTTATAAGATATCTTACTTAATAAACTTCAAAACTGCAATCAGACAAATAATTTTTTGTTTGTTATTAAAAGTTTAGCTTGGCATTAATGGACATTTTTAAATCATATATTGAGTTATTCATAAAAGGATTTAATTTTCTGTAGAGATAAATTGCAGGTATCATTTGGTCCCTACGGTGAACGGTTAAGCATTGACGAAGTTACACTAGCAGCAAATATTTAGAAAATGTCTTAAATTTGAAAGGATTAAGTAACATACCAAACGAATTTTAAATAATACGGCCATGCTTTGTTTTCATGTTTAGCTAAGAAGCACTGTTGATTTTCAGTGTATTATATCAGTTTGATACAGGTAGTATAAGGGTGACTTAAATTTCTTGCGAGTAAATTAGACACAACGGGAAAGATCTACTTATATTTTAAAGCTATATTTGAATGTTAAAATACTTTTACCTTAATTTGAAGGGAATATTCGATCAGCTGCTAAAACGAGCAACGTTCAATTTACGGACTCCAGAAATCCAATGAAAAACTCAATTTCTTAGTTCGTGAACTTTCTCTACGTTGACGGTATCTTGACTGTAATAGTTTCACTTCACTTTATTAGAATACAGATGTCCCTTTTTTTTTATCCTAAGTTTTAGATTCATCTTAGTCAGTTTGATGGCAAGGCAAAAGCTTATGAAATTTGGATCACAAATTTGAATCTCAATTTTATCAAAAATGATTGAAATGTTCATTGTGTGGCTGATGCACATAAAATGCCTCTTTTTTATGTACTAGGGTATTGGATTAGAAGGACCTAAATGTTATTCCCATAAAATAAAGATTTAAAATGTATAGAAATCTTACTAATCTTAGAAATTATCTTTGGGGAGTGCTACCGTAATACACACTTAATGAAACAAAAGTAAATGAAGACTATCTTAAATAAAATATTTCTTCTTAGTTTTAGACTTGTTTGAAAATTGAAGTTAGTTTAAATTGGAAAAGTATAAAGTCCTCTGCATTCAGTATTTCACCATTTGCTTAGTTCATGAATCTTAAACCCTGTAAAAACTATTCTTAATTTTTTCTTCGCTTTAATACAAATGTAATCAGTTTGTTCAATATCCTCAAAAAATAATAAATTCGCGTCCATCACTAAGGATCTCAAATTCAGTGCTATCACAATGTTCGTTAAAAGTCCGAAAAGGAATCCATTGAGCACAGCCAATGATGGATTGGATACATATTTCTTTAAAAACTACTCCTTTAGTCTTAAAAAATCTTGTTGCTCTTTACTAATTATTGCAAAGCAGACATTTTGTATCTTATCAGAAGTATATAATAAAATTAATTTGTCTTTTACTTTTCAAATCAGTTCTGGGAAGGATTTTCGAATCTTTCTTTTTCATACTTCACAATGAAGTTTCGCGTGATACTCCTAATGAAAAATAATAAATGGATAGATTCATTTCAAAAACAATTTACAAAATTTCATATTTGATGTAAAATATCGACACTAAACGAAGAAGCTAGTGCCATGTATTAAAATGAAAAAATAACTTTACATTTTTATATGTTTTAGTATTATATCGTATACCTTGTATTACTAAAATCAGAAAAAGCATTTTGAAAAAAATTTTATTTGCATTATTCAACTTACCAGAGTTCTATAATAATCTTATCCCATTTTTTCATAAATAAATTTCATATACTAGCTAAAAGAAGGTTTCATTCATCCTTATTGCGTAAATAACCCAATTTTCTTCCATTATGTTCACTAAAATCATTGTTTCTGAGTAACATTAAAAGAATTGCTTTCGAAAACTTTGAAATCGAGATCACACAGAATTACTCGCAACATGGATTAACGTTCTTCTCTCGATAAAACATTCTAATTGAACACGAACAAGTTGTTTTTAAGAAAAGCCTTTTCAGGCATAGTACAATTTTTAACATCATAAAATTACTGAATCTACGTTTAAACATAATTTAACACCATTATCAGTTAAGTTTCATTGTAAAAAAATTTCACATTCGCATAATGATCTAACATTCTTGAGCCAAGTAGAGTTAACGATTATATCCTATCTGAAATTTATTTTACCGATTACTTTGATGCACGTGTTTACTTTCTGCACGTAAAAACATTCTTTTATGCACGTGTTTCTGTCGCATGAACAATGATTCATCCATACACGTGTTTCCATCATGAATGATTCGTAGTGCGTATGTCTTTCATTCCAACTCTTGATGTCTCATTCATACACGTGCTTTTAAATGATAAACGATAATTATAAATTTAAGAAATTGCAATGGCCGTGGAATAGGGCATCGAAGACACTTCAGAAAATAATTTGTCCAAAAATTAAGTGTATGCCTCATACAATTATATTTGTACTTATTTTAAAATTGAACTTTTCAAATAAATACAAGATTAATAAATTTCACATTGGAGGATGTGATTTTCTACTTAAGAATAGAACTTCATATAGAATGAAAAATGAATGCCCTCTTGAATTCTTGATAAGTGTGCTTTCCAAGCTCTCTTAAACCCCTTAATCTTTTCGTGACGACGTTCTGATCAACGCAAAATATTTTACAAACGGATGTGTTATATGCATACATCCAAAATGTCAATGGCAGCCGGGTGATACCCTGTGAATCGCGTTTCGTACTTGTTCTACAGCAGGGGTGTCAAACTTGCGGCCAGGTCAATACATTGGCACACAATAATATTTAATAAAATATCGAAATTTCATCCAAAGTAGGAAATAGAGAAGAGAAGAGATATCAGGACGCGTATACATATTAAATTGTTCTTGTCCTTTTACTCAATTCCTATTATTAGTTCACAGTCTCCATATATATATATATATATATATATATATATATATATATATATATATATATATATATCTTGTTCAAACTTTTAATCGTTTATAAAATACTTTCTATTCATCCATTCAAGTTTAAATACATTTTTTAGACTTGTAGCGGATGACCCTTGATGATAATACATTTTTCCAAATGTTAGTTCCTGAATAAAATTAAAAAGTGAATAAATAGTAACAAAAAAATAACAGTCCAACAGCATATATAGAAAGGAAAATTGTTCGATGTGTCCCTATAGCGCAATGGATAGAGTGTTGGACTTCTAATACAAAGGTCGTAGGTTCGAATCCCATCTGAAATGGACTAATTTCTGAGAATGTGATTTCTTTTTTTTCTATACTATTTTATTCGAATAATTAAATTTAATGAATGAATAAATATAGTTACAAAAAAATAATAATAAATAGTCCAGCACACCCTACATAGAAAGGAAAACAGCAGAAAAATCATTTTCTATTTTGTCACTTAATGTTGTGATTCTGTCATATGTACAAACATATTTATATTAATTGTAACTACTTAATAAAAAGCAACTAAAATAAAATGTTTCTTTGTTGCCGTAAGTAGGAATTGACTTAATTTTTTATATTGATTGTATATGTTTATTTTAATGTACATATCATTCAAAATAATCTTACATAACTAAGAATTTTGATTTTCTTGGTGACCCATCTTAAGTTAAACCTTGTTTATTTGGCCCAATTCAGCCTTTGAGTTTGACACCCTTGTTCTATAGGATTGTTCTTCCCATCGGAAAAGTGCATTGACCGGCCTGTTCACCAATAAAGGGATTTGAGACTGGCGCATATATGATACACTCGAAGCAAAAGGGTTAAAGTGCGTGAGCAAGTTAATTTGATCACGCCAAATGTACAAACGAGATAATTCGAGTGGAGTCCTATTTATACTGCTGTAACTGTACCGCTCAAATATAAACGACTACCGTCAGCACTCGTGCGACTGATTGCGATCAGTCATCATGACTTCGTAAATGTAGATAAAGTTTATAGAAAATTCCAACAAATATTATAAAAAAGTATACTTTAACTTGCGAGACATCAGTATTTTTTTTATTATTGAAAACTATTATAAAATCCCCGTGCACCACAAAGTATCACACGGGGCTTACAGAAGTAAGTATTAAACACACATTCAAGGGAAATAAACAATTAAAAAAATGAAGTTAAGAAGGATTACAAACAGTTACAACAAATTTACAGAAATTATTGAAAGCTCTTCTGGTGGAAAGAAATTGGTGAAAATTCGGTGGCCAATTAATGTTGAGTCTCTTGAACGCCAGTCTTATGATCTTTCTCTCTCTGACATACTTGGAACACAGAAAGATCACACACATGTTCTACATTTTCCTCGCCACCAATATTACAGTCACAGAAAGATGAAGGAGCTAAATTAAATTTGTTCAGGTAGCTTTTGAAATTACCATGACCAGTGAGAAATTGGGTTAATTTGTAGTTAGTGTAAAAATGATGTGACATGATAGTCTCTTATTAATGGTGGGAAAAAATTTCTTTGTTATGCTCCCCTTATTAGAAATGAGATATTCTTAGTTCCAAGACTTCATCATTCTTTCATTCGTGATCTTCTTGTAAAACGATTTAGGAATATTAACGTCAATGTCAATTTTGCGATTGGTTGCAGCTTTTGCAAGCCAATCGGCTCGCTCATTTCCAAGAACGCCCGTGTGTCCGCGAACAAATGCAAAATCTATTGAGATGTTTTTATCTCTTAGGCTTTTAAGTTGCTTCTGGATCTCGACGATTATATTGTTAGATGAAGAAATACATTTAAGAGAATCCAAGGAGGAAGAGTCAGTACAGATGAGGTATTCTGAGATGACACTATTTTGCTCAGTGATCCATTTAACGGCGAAATTTAAACATAAAAGTTCAGCTACAAAAACTGTGCATTCATCACGAATTCTGAATTGAAAGTTCTCGGATTCAACACCACTCCTGAACACAACAAATGCGAAACCAACTCTTCCATCAATTTTACTGCCATCAGTATAGCAAATAACAGGGAAATCTTCTGTGCTCTTGTCACTAAATTGAACAATATTGATGGCATTCCTCTCTGAAGGATGAGGGATAAAAAATGGAGATAGAATACAATCATAATTAGAGATGGAAGAAGCAGAGAGATTTTCCCTAAAAGCAATATCATGAAGAATAGTAATATCGATTGGAGGGAAGCCAGAAATAGCATAAACTGAGTCGTAACTTATTGTGCGATAACCACATATGACCCGTAAAAGTATCCTTCTTTGTAAGCGTCGCAGATACTTAGAATTCATCTTTCATTTAAGTGCCTCGCCCCAAACTCTAGAGCCATACAAAATGAAAGGCTCGATTCCTTGCTTATAAATGAGAGAATGTACATTGAAATTTATTCCTAACGTGTTGCGAGCAATCCGATTTAATCCACGCTGTAATTTGTCACATTTCTCGGATATGTAACTTAAGTGTTGCTTCCAAGAAAATTTAGTATCAAGAAGAACCCCAAAATACTTCATTTGCTTTACCATAGTCAAGGGAGTTCCATCGAGATATAGCTGAAATGCCTCATAGCAAACGTTTCGTTTTTCAATAGCCATGAATCTGGTTTTATCAGGATTAAATTCCAATTTAAAACTTTTTGACCAGTCAGAAGCGAAGTTCACAAAGCTTCCTGTGCATGTAGGAAAGTCTCAGAAAGATCCCTACCTTGGGAACAAACTAAAATGTCATCAGCAAAAGCTATGATTTCACAGCAGGCAAGATTATTAAGTTTAGATAGGAGATCATTGATAATGATATTCCAAAAAATAGGTCCAAACACTGATCCTTGAGGGCAACCCCTTTCAAGGCAGCGGATAGCAGACGTCGAACCCAGTTGCATTTTGGCCACTCTGTCATTTAAAAAGTCAGCAACAAGTGAAAAAATATTTATCGGAATTTCAGCTTTCTTAAGGAGATTCAGAATGCAAGGCCACCATGCATTGTCAAAAGCACCTTTTATATCAAGAGATATCAAGATTGAGTGTAAATGTTTCTTTTTGCCTCTCTTAACAATCTCATTTAAACGTAAAAGAGCATCTTCAGTACTCTTATGAGGAGTAAAACCGTATTGATCACTAGAGAGAAAGTCTCCACGGCGCAGATACCAGGAAATCCTGTTAACAAAAGTTTCTCTGAGCATTTACCAAGAGCCGGAAGTAAGCTTATGAACCTAAGGTTATCAAATGGGGAACTCTAAACTCATTAACTTTGGGGATGAGAATCACCTGGGCAAGCTTCCAAATCCGAGGAAGATACCTAAACCGAGGCAAACATTAAAAAGCTTATGGAGAAAAGGGGAATGCTAAGTGAAACTGTTTAATAATCTCATTTGAAATAGAATCCGGACCAGGTGATTTATTTAGCTTTAGCATAGAAACCATTGTATTAACTTCATCATAGGAAAAAGAAGGATCAAAAAAGGAAGGGTAAGCAGTACGCGCAGCATGACGATAGTCTTTCTGAAAGATATTGTCCTTTTCCTCTGAATCAGATGGGAATGATTTCTGAAGCACGGCATTAATTGTCTCATCTAAAGAAGTAGTTGTTTCTTCTGTGGGTAGCTTAATACCAGTTATTTCAATTTTTTTCATGAATTCCTTTTTAACGCCATACGTATAAACCTTCTTCCACACATTTTGAGCATCAATGGTCAAAAGAAATTTCTTCCAAGACTCAGATTTTGCATTAATAAGCATTTGATTATAATCCTTTCTATATTCAAGATAACTATTTTTATACAATTCTCTAACAGTTGGATTTTTACAACGCTGAAATCTACGTCTAGAGGCATTAAGCCTCTTCCTCGCACAACCAATCTCGATAGACCACCAAGGCACATTATGCTTGCTAGTTTTCTTAATAGGTATTGAGTACAAGTATGCCTGATGAATAACAAAACTAAGTTCCTCGATGACTGTATTTAGGCAAGAACTATTAGTGTAACTGTTAAGAGTATCAAATATATGAGTCATACGAGAGAGACAAAATTTCCGAAAGCGACACCAGTTCGCTTTCTTTGTATTAAATGTTACAAAAGGAGCACTTGATGTATCTCGCAGGACAGTGGAAAGACAAACTCAAATTCTATCATCACGTGGTCAGAAAGGGATTCATTCTCAAAAAGACACCAACTCGAGTTGTCCTCGAGTAGATCCGAACCAACAACTGTAATATCAATATAGCTTGTTCCCTGAGTTGCACGAAAAGTAGGACCACAATCCTCGTTGATAATAAATAAGTTGTTGGCAGAAATAAACTCACTTAACTTATTTCCTCGTGCATCTGAGTAGGGACTAAACCATAATTCTGATTTGCTATTGGAGTCCATGCTCCAAACCAATCAATTGAGATTTTGCTACTAAAAACTTGGCTGATTTTTATGAAGATCCGAGTCAATGTTTTTGAAGGCTCGAAAATAGTAAGAGAAAAGAGTAAACGCAGTTGAGCCTGCGATAACTTCTAAAGTGACCATATTATAATCAGAATTTTTATAATCAATAAAAGTCGAAAGATGACGAGAACGAACAATAATAGCTGCCTTAATAATGTCAGAATTAGGATCATAAAAAAGTCGATAAGTACTAGGATAACCCGGAAGAGTACTCCTGTAGCTATGAGGTTCTTGAACCAGCGCACAATCAATGTTATCTGCTTCCATGTTTTCCAGTATTTGGAACTGAAATACTTTGTATAAAAAAATGAGGCAAAAATAATTTAGATTTAAGAAGCAAATTTGTAGAAAGATTTATACAAAGTTACACCAATTGTGAACAATTATTACCATAATTGTGTACACCAGCATCTTTTGGAATTCTATGACTAACGAAACGTCATTTTCCCACTTTTATTCCACCCACATCTAAAAAACTCCTACTAGATATTGCTTTGTGTGCTGTGCTAAAGGAGATATCAAAGGAAAAGAAAATAGTCATTACATGTGTAATATTTGCAGTGTTGATCTATGTGATGTACCTCGCTCCTAAATATATCAGACAAAGGAAAATTTTGAATTATTTTTTTAAAATAAATGCTACTATTATTATTTCTGTCGAAGAGGTATAAATAAATATTTTACTGATAAAAATTTTTTTTTCGATACAGCTAATCGAAAAGAAAGATAATCAAGCCGAAGATTGCAATATTCGGCTCTTATCTACAATATGGATCAAAATCCAAAATTTAAATAAAAATTTCAAATTATTCTGTACTGTTTTAAAAAAATTTTTGGAATTTTTTGGCGAAAATAAAATTTGAATGAAAAATGAATATATTTTTTTCCTACGTTTTAGACAGTTCAGGATAATTTTGCATTTAATCTTTTAAAGTTTTGAGTAAGTTTTCCAGTAATTTACTAATAGCTCGACAAGAAAAATTACTCTGAAAATAATTTAAAAGACTTAATTATGAACCTATATAGACCGATAGTCTCCCAACGAGTAAAATCATTGCGAATAGTCCAGGAACAACCTATGTTTTGAATGGATTTTTATTAAAGTTGCGTACATTTGAAGTTATACTAAGATGGACCTCGTAATTTTGAACCCTAAACAAGATTTAACATGCATAAACTCCTCTACACATGACAGGTCTTCAAAGATTTTGAATAGCATGTAAGCTGGTGGGAGCAATTTAATAATAATAGGGGGTAAAATGAATTCATACATCTATTTGAATATTTTGAATGTTAATCACCGCTAAAACACCACTAAATTAAAACATGAGAGTTCATCTGTGTCTTTCAACAAGATAATGATCTAAACAACATACTGTTTGGAATAATTGCTCTTCAACACTAGTAAGAGATAAGAAAACATCTTCCCAGTTGACCAATACTCATGCTATTCAGCACTTAGGGGACTACCGTGATCAATAAATTGAGAAGCACTAATGGAAGAAGCATGACCAAAAAAAGAAATGGTCATGTGTGTGTGAGTGTGTTTACCATTCTTACTAAATGTGCACTTTTGGTGGAAAGATTCAAAAAGTAACATCTTTTTCTCTCACTCAAAATTTGTAGAATGCAATGTCATCAGGAACACAAGGTCATTATTAATTATTATTTTTTGTTGTTTTTTTTTAAAAAGTTAGTAAAAATTTTCCTTATTTTTCTATCCCTCCCCCTTTTATATTTGCATACTTAAAATTACTTAGTTTGACTTTTCAGTTAAAAAAAATTTCAATAATGTTTTAGTTTAAAATTAAGATTTCTTGTTAGATGTTCTATAATAAATGATTTCGAATATGTACACTCCTAGCCTCTCTGTACATTGAGAAAGCATCCAAACCGCATGAAATTTTCACTGTGCATATACTGTGATGACGTATACAAATTATGCATACATACATACATATATATATATATATATATATATATATATATATATATATATATATATATATATGTATTCAAATACAACAAGAAACTTTGTAGATTTATATTTAATTATAATCAGGTCTCGGAGAGCTCCTAAGTTCAGAATCATGTAAATGCAATCTATATTGGGACTATATTGATGATTATCATCAGCACGTTGTCACGGGAGACCTTGGCATCGTGAAAGATGATTTGTTAAGAAATTTTATGGATAAAGGTACCGGTTTTAGACTGATGATCAAAAAAAATAAATGTAACGTTATGAAACAAATCATAAAAGATTTAGATAAATTCTACCTTAAAATTGCAATTAAATACGGAATAACGATTGAAGCTTTCACGATCAATTTAGATCTTATGTAGCAATAGAAATTCGGGAATTAGATTTCACTGTTGAAAATGAAATTATGTATAAAGATCTTAAATCATCAATAGAAAATATCCAAAATGACTTCGTGATTACATATGTTGATAAGGTCTCTGTTAATTATGCCATAATTTGTAAATATTTTTACAGTAAAATATTAAGTAACCACATTTTAAATAATAATTCATTTCAAAAATCAATTCACAATAATAGAGAAGATGATAATCATCTTTTAGCTTTGAACAAAAGACTGAATATTCATCTAAATAATATTAAATACCCAAGTATTTTTTTAACACCAAAATTTCATAAAAGCCCTATAAAATTCCGTAGTATCACTAATGGATACAATACATACATCACGAAGTCTGGGAAGATCTTACAATCTCTTCTTCAAAATCTAATTGATAACTTACAAAACACGGCAATAATTAAAAATAGCTTAGAGATTGCTAGAGTTACTAAGGATAATTTTTTCCATGCATGGCTTTGATTTCGAGGACCTTTTTAATTCTATAGATATTGACGATATGATTAAGGTTCTACAATTAATTTATGATAAATAGGGGAATTATATACTTCAATGAAAAAAGAAAAATTTGATATTTTTGTTAGCCTCATATTAAAAGAAAATTTCATTGCATTTTTTTTATCAGAATCTTTATAAACAGATCAAAGGATTACCTCAGGGTGGTCCAGCTAGTAATTGTTTAGCGAACCTATATTTACATTTTTTTGAAATTGATCATGTTGTGAAGGATTCTTACTTGATTTATCGTTATATAGATGATTTAATAATTTTTGGTAAAAATAGTGAATACAAACCAAATATTACGTTCTACCCTGATTATCTCAAGCTTCTTAAAACTAACTTCAACTCTAATAGGGTGGAATTCTTGGATTTAGAGACTTGCATCTTATTAACAATAATGTAGTCAGCAACATTTTTGACATAAGAGATTCGTTTAAGTTCCATATAATTAAAATTCCTGTATGGAAAAGTAACTTGCATATATCAATCTACAGAAATATCATTTTGAATTTTTTATTTAGAAATGATAACTTAACTACCCACAAAATAGATAAATACAATAATATAAAAAAAAATTTTAATGTTGTTTAGATCATGAATACCCTTTTAATTTCTTAAGAACTTATATTCATCACAAATACATTAACCGTCTTGCTACTTCGAATTCCAAAACCGCCACACAACAATAGGATTTCAAAGTCAGCATGTTAGTGGTCTTGCTGTGAAGATTATATCGTAACACTCATATCACAATTTACATTTTTTCCACACACATCTTGAACATCTTACACATTGTTGACAACTAACCAAATTAGAGGCTAGCAAATTTACATTTTTGACAATCAACCAATTCAAATTCTATCATATTTGATTGTCGTCTTTTTTGATATCTGTCTTTGCTGGCTGGTTTAAAAGTTAAGGTCAAAAGATGTGTTTATGTATGTCCGAATTTTTTAACTTGGTGAATAATTGATTTTCATTGATGTCAAGACGGTTGATTCTCTTCGTAAAATCTTTGTGAGTAAAGAAATTTTGTTAAATTATTTTTTGAAAAATACTTTTTTTATGTAATTGTTTTAGGATTTTTCTACTTTTCTTACGTAATTGTTTTGTGATTTTTCTGCATTAAGAGTTTGGGAAAGTTTGTTACATAATAGTACTGAGTGGTTTTATCATACTCTCTGAGTTTTTACATACTCTGAATTTTCGTTTATTTTATTTGGTTTTTCCTACCGAGTTGCAAAGGGGGAAGGTTGGCGCCTTCAAACTAGTTTAACCCCACTTATTCGGTCCTAAGTCCGAAATTGCTTTCTGACTCGCTAGGTTCTTCTTTTTTGTAGTTTCTTTTTTTATTTTTCTATAATTTTGATCTTCATGTTTAGCTTTTATATTTTTATTACGCTGTTTCTTGTTATGTTCATTATTTATTATTTCTTGTTTTTGATATATAATACAAATTTCTTTTATTTATATATATATATATATATATATATATATATATATATATATACATATATACATACATATATATATATATATATACATATATATATATATACATATATATATAATATATATATGTATATATATATATATATATACACTCTGTATAAAAAAATATATGCACCCAGAAGAAATTGAGCTACATTCACGAAATTTGGTATGCATGTAGTGTATATGAAAATAAACAAATGATTAAAAATTCAGAACAAAATATCATTTTATTAAGCGATTTTACAGCTTGCAAAAGGTTAAAAATCAGTAAGTAGTAGCCACCTCTGGCAGCTATACAAGCCGAAATTCGGCGTGGCATCGATTCAATTAGATCATATGACCTCCTGTGGAAAGATCCTGTCTTTGCATCTGCGCAGTTAATTCTCCTGTATCTCAGGACGGCTGCAGTTGCCTTCCCAGCGCGTCCCAGACATGCTCTATTGGCGAAAGATCTGGTGACCTGGCAGGCCATGGTAGGACGTCATATCCTTGAAGACATTGTTGGGAGAGTCGCGCAGTATGTGGACGAGCATTATCCTGTTGATAAATGGCACCTGGGCGACTTGATAGCATGGGTAACACAATCGGCGTTAAAATATCGTCCACGTATCTGCGAGCTGTCAAAGTGCCTTGAAGGACCACTAAAGATGATGATCGTGTGTCCCAAGAAATTGCTCCCCACACTGTCACACCTTGTGAAATTGCTGTATGCCGCTCGACAATAAATGCCGGATCGGACCGCTGGCCGGTGCGCCTCCAGACGATGCGCGGTGGTCATCAGCACTGAGACTGAATCGGGATTCATCACTGAAGATGACACGTCTCCAGTCTGTCACACTCCAGTTGCCCGAGGTCGGCTTAAAATCCAGTCGACACTGCCTATGATGTGGGGTCAGTGGTAAGCGTCTTAGCGGACGTCGCTCCTCAAGCCAACTTCGCTCAGTCGTCTCCCTTATGGTTTCTCTTGATGGCACTGGATGTCTGGAAGGAGGTAAGTGGCGTTATGCTAGCGACGTTGTTGGTGCCGAAGTGGCCACTCTTCTGATTGCACGATCCTCGCGATCATTTGTGTTCCTAGGACGTCCTGACCCTCCGACGGTACACTCTACCTTCATGATCCACTGTTGCCAACACCGAGCAGCTACCATGAGATCGCTCGACCGAGGGTGGCGGCCGTAAATCTATTCGACCAACCTGCTTCTCTGATATATCAAAGTCCGTAGCTGCTCGTACTGCACCGCCGGTTACGTCTTGAGGCATATCTCAATATCGTCTATCAAAGTCATCAGATTCTTGGATATATCATGATTTTAAATGACTCTCCCAGTTGCGCAACTAATATGCGCATAGCACATAGCCTTGTCTCATTGGCTTCGAAATTTTAATCATTTGCATATCTCTTACCAGAGTACGACTTCTTGCCGAGTTTCGTGATTGTAGCGATTTCTTCTGGGTGCATATATTTTTTTGCGACAGAGTGTATATATATGTATATATATATATGCATATATATATATATATGTATATATATATATATATATGTATATATATATGTATATATATATATATATATATATGTATGTATGTATATATATATATATGTGTGTATATATATATGTATATATATGTATATAGTATATATATATATGTATATATATATATATATGTATATATGTATGTATATATATGTATATATATATATATATATATATATATATGTATATATATGTATATATGTATATATATATGTATATATACGTATATATATGTATATATATGTATATATATGTATATATATGTATATATATGTATATATATATATATATATATATATATATATGTATATATATATATATATATGTATATATATATATATATATATATATGTATATATATATATATATATATATATATATATATATATATATATATATATATATATATATATATACATATATATATTATACCTATCTGTAAAATGTGAGGTAGATACCTTTCATGGTGCTTGTAGCGCCACCAAAGACGCTAAACAAAAAGAAAACACAATGGTGCTTTGAAGCAATGGAATTATTTTTATGTAGACAACCAACGAATAACTTTCAGTATACGTTCATAATAGAAGATAAGCAGTTTAGCCTGTTTCTGAACTCCATTGAAGAAGAACTGTTGTCTTCATTTAATGTGAAAATCTTTACAAGAAGCTGGAGATCATGTAGGACTAACAAAGTAACAGTGATGTGGGTCTCTAATCAGTTGATGCTACACAGACCTACAAAACAACGACACTGTTTGGACCACTTGTGACGAATATGTACGGAACCTTTCCACTAATCTTCTTAGGCGTCTTTTTGGGGAATGAAAAATCGCGTTTATTTCCAATCAACTCCAAAAAAGAAAGGGATATTTAAATTAGATAAGGTATTTAAGTCGACGTTGCGAGATAGCAAGACAGATGATGGAAGGCTATTGAGCCAGCAACTCTAAACGCATTTTCAGAAGATTCAACGAGATTAGATTCGTCAAGACGTCGTGCTGCTAGATGTACCAGAAAGCTGATATAAGCCAGAGGTAAATATAATTTACGTACGCTTAAAATAAACGTCAGTTTAAGCGACTTAGTTAAAGTTAATCAAAGTTAAGAATTCGAGTACGTGTATTTTTCTCGGATCTCCTATTTCGGTAGACCTTGCTTGATCTTGAGCTTAATTATTAATTAATTGCATTATTAGTAATTTAATATAAAGGCAAAGCCCTTTAAGTGACGTAACATAATATTATTATATGTTATCAGAAAGTTTTTTGAGAAAATTATAATATTAATTAAATATTATTATTATTCAAAATGGCTCTTAGTGGTTCTTTGCCTCAAATTAATTTTGGTGTTCAAGGTGAGACTCAGGGGGGTCACCACAGTGGCGCCCAACGAGTAAATCCCGAGTTTAGAGTCGGATCTAATTTTCGAATCATCTCTGAGCAGTATTTTTCAGGGGTGGAGAATGTGGTTGAATTCTTGGAAAATATAGATAATAACTTAACATATTACGAGATACCCACATAACTCGCTTGTGCATATTTAAAGGGTCATCTCACAGGACGGGCACTAGATTGGTTTGAGGTTCTAGGTTATAGGGTTGTTGAAGACAAGGCGAAGGATTACGCGCACTTAAAGCAAGCGTTGTCAGAACAGTTCCCCGTGGTTAGAAATAGGTCGGAACTTGAAACGCGTTTCTATTCATCATCCCAAAAGCATAACCAAAATCCGTCTGATTTTGTGTATGATTTGTTGAAGATTCACAAAATCTTAAAACTTGAAATGACGGAGGAAAAACTGATCGATCATATTATTAGTAGGTTAGAATCTCATATTTTAGATTATGTAGAGGTTAGGCATCCGCAAACCACATCTAACCTCCTACAAATTATTGATAAGTATGAGGAACGGTTTCTAAATAGAAAGATCAGAGGTTCGAATTGGGAATCCCGAGATATAAAACCAAACGAGAACAATCGTTTCCCTAACAGGAATCGACAGGAAAATCGGAGGGAAACGAGAGGTAACAATAGATACGCGGACAATAGTAGACCACGGAGAGAGTTCAATAGATTTGAGAGTCAAGGTGTTGAGGATAATCAGAGATTCGATGATCGACGCCGAGGTGGTCAGTTGGATCATCTATTCAACAATCAAGGCGGTCGACAAGGTGGTTCGAGGAATAGTGCTTTCAGGGGTCAGAATGATCGAAACAGATATTTAAACTTTTAAGCGATCGATGTGAGTATGGGGTGATCGATCGCGAAATCCTCCAGGCACAGAACACCAAACTATTAGAGTATCCTCATTACGACTTCGTAACGACTTCGACTCATTGCACTTCGCACGTGACAAATTGAAGTATTTAGGTGTCGTAATTAGTAAGGAAGGGATCGAAACAGACAATAGTAAAGTGAAGGCAATCATAGAAATGAAACCTCCTAAAAATAGCAAGGAAGTGTTGAAGTTCTTAGGGATGGCGGGGTGGTATCAGAAGTTTATACGCAAATATGCAGATATATGTGAACCATTATATCGGTTAAAGAAAAAGGGGGCTAAATTTAATTGGTAGACAGAAGCACAGGATTATTTTGATAAGATAAAACGAGCATTAACAGAGGCACCAGTTTTACAGTTGCCGAATTTTACATAACAGTTTAACATATTTACTGATGCTAGTGGGGTTGGAATTGGTGCTGTGCTTAATCAAAACCACAGACCTATTGCATTTGCGTCTAGAACCCTCAATAAAGCGGAACGAAACTATACTGTTACTGAACTCGAATGTTTGGCGGTGATATGGGCATTAAATAAGTTTAAAACTTATTTGGGATCCCTGCCGGTGAAGGTAATCACAGATCACGCGGCATTAACAAAGCTAAACGAATTGGAAAAACTTATCTAGTCGAATGATTAGATGGGCACTCAAGTTATCAGAGTTCAACATAGAATGGGAGCATCGACCGGGTGTCCAAAACGTTGTCGCAAGGTATTGTCTAGGAATCCAGTAGGCAATATGGATGGATCACAAATTTCGTGCGCAGCTCTTCGAGCCCTAGCCTTAAACTCCCGAGAACAACTCATTCGAGAGCAAAGGGAAGATCCTGAGGTAGGACACATCTATCGTTATTTAGAAAATCCGGACGATGGTTCCGTTAATGCGCCTGTATGTGAGGGTTGGTTCCAGAGGACTTTAAATTAATCGACGATCTACTCTTTTACGCGAAATATTCTACAACTCTTGGAGAACTAAGAGTGTATATTCCTAGATCGCTTCGCGAAGCAATAATGAAAGAATTTCATGGTCTGCCATTAGCAGGCCATCTAGGAAAGAGGAAGACCTATTTAAAATTACGCGACACATGTTATTTTCCATATATGAGTAAATATATATTTGAATATGTATCAACATGTAACCGGTGCCAAAAATTTACTTACAAAAACGCGCTACCAGCTGGTCGTTTAATTCCGATAGTATCGAATTGCCCCAATAAAATTGTAACGTTAGACCTATTAAGCCCCTACCCCACATCCCGACCCGAAAGATATAGATTTTTATTAGTGATAACTGATCATTTCACTAAGTGGAGTGAGCTTATTTCTTTACGAAAAGCTTCGGCCCAGGCCATAGCTAACGCCCTTTTTGAGAATTATATTTCACGTTATGGAGCTGCGATTTCTTTAATTAGTGATAACGGCCCCCAATTTATATCAGAGGTATTTGAACACTTAAGTCACAGGTTGGACATAAAACATATGAAAACGGTAACATACAGGCCTCAGGCGAATTTAACGGAAAAAGTTAATCGCAATTTAGTCCAGATGATAGCCTGTTTTGTAGAAGAAAATCACGAAAACTGGCACCGATTTCTTCATGAGTTTGCTTTCGCGCTGCGCACTTCAGTGAACGAGACAACAAATAAAACTTCGGCTGAGTTATTCTTAGGTAGAAAAATTATAACACCTTTTAGTAAATTAATAAATGTCACAGAGGTTGCTGAATATGTTGGAAGAAACATTGAGAAATTATTCGATGAAGCAAGGCAGAATATGCGGAAAAAACACAAAAATTGGGAAAAATATTATAATCGGAAAAGGAGAGAAGTTAACATCAAAGTTAATGATTTGAAGTCGGTACAAACTCATTTTGTAAGTGCTGCGGGTAGGAGAGTGGTCGGAAAATTTATGCCTAAGTTTGAAGGGCCATATAGAGTGTTGGAAGTTCGGAATAACAATTTAATTATTTGGAAGAAGGGTAAAAGGGTAACAGAGTTAATATCGACCAGGTGCGAGTGTACCGTCCACGACAATCCGACACGATTAGTTCGGACAGTCATCTTGAGACACTATATGAAGGACAGAGGTCGAGTAATAGGTCAAGTAGATCGCAACCAGGAAAATTCAAAGGATCTAGGAAAGCCTCGAGAGTAACGGTAGCAAATCAAATAAGGGTAATGCCGGATGGGAGGATCCGATATTGAAACGTAAAGTAGGGTCAAATGGATCAGAGGACAGGAAGGATTTAAAGAGGTTCAAAATTTGCAGAAAACGTTCTTTGCAGGGGTCCGAACATAGGGACCAGAAAAACCAACCCCTGAACCAAAACAGGGGATTAAAAGAGCACTTCCATCCTCGGTTTCATCTCGAAATTATAAATATAGAAGACCTAATAACCCTTCCCAGAGATCACAGTCCATTGCAGGTCCCTCTCATCCAAGTGATTCCAGGCAGGACAAGCCACCTACAGAAGGGAGCAGGCACGAAGGAAGTGGACAATACCACAAGGCCCGGGAGACAAGGACAACTAAAAACGGAACCAACAGGGCAGCTGAGAGGAAACCTGTCCGGTCTAAACAGGCGACAGCAGTGAGACCTTGTCCGTACTACCTACGCAGCCGAGTAAGACAGCCCGAAGGATTTCCAAGGGAACGGAGGAACATCGGAATTGAAAGTATCCCACAGAACAACATCAGGAAAAGGAGCCTCAGTATGGAAGCCTTAGACGGAGATCCAGTGGATAGGAGCGAATAAAGGACAAAGAAAAATATCAGGTTGTATCGTTTCTTTCTTTTCTTCTTTCGAACAAGTGGTCGGAAAAATTATTGCAATGAAGCAAGTCACGGGCGGATTTTTAATTTAAGAAGCCAAGCAAAAGTGGACACTACAATGAGTGTGTTTTTTCTTGATGAGAAAAATCAGCTTTTCTATTAATTTTTTTGTATAAATATGGAGAAATTATTTGTAAGAATGCATGTATTTACTTCTATGTATGACTTCCCTAAGATGCGACAATTCCTTTGGTTGCTTGTTTTATTGTTTTTGAAAATTGTTTGAAATTGTATGTATATATGTGTGTATATTTTATCTCACATCTGGTGACGTGGCGTAATTAGGTAGAGCTAACATTTAATACTAACAAGCGCAGCATGTATGGAATGGGAATGTTAAGGAACCAGATGCTTCAATTGATGTATATGAAAATGTTATGTACAAAATGAAGGAATCTGTATATACTATAGATGTTTGTTTTTTCACACAAAGAAATTCTCATTTAAGGGTAGCTGACTCTGAGTATTGCGCAGTGAACAAAGAATCAAGATGCAAGTCCGAATATGGTTGTATAATATTTTAGTAGATTTATAAGTAGTTAAGTAAACCACGCAGGCAGGTGTTTTACCATTTCGGTGGTTTTTCCCTCGCCTCAGAACCAAATGGGCGTGGTGTAGGTAAATTTAATTCTGTAAATGTTATGTCCTTGAAAGTGTAGTTTTAGGTCGTATTTTTCCCCCTGTCCCTTAAGGAAGGAGAATTTTTATAGTATCCGATTGGTAGATATATATTAAAGTCGTCGGGACTATAAATCAAGTCTAGGAATTGGTTACGTAATTTATTTTCAGGCCATTTGTGACCTTCGAATAAATCCCGTTTTCTTTTTGGAGGGATGTGACGAATCTGAACGGAACCTTCCACTAATCTTCTTAGGCGTCTTTTTGGGGAATATAAATTCGCGTTTATATATATTTCCAATCAACTCCAAAAAAGGAACGGGATATTTAAATTAGATAAGGTATTTAAGTCGAGCAATGCGAGATAGCAAGACAGATGATGGAAGGCTATTGAGTCAGCAACTTTAAACGCATTTTCAGAAGATTCAAGGAGATTAGATTCGTCAAGACGTCGTGCTGCTAGACGTACCAGAAAGCTGATATAAGCAAGCGGTAAATACAGAGTGTTTTTTTTTCAGATATAGAAGTTTCAGTTGGCATTACTTTCCAAGATGGCGACCGATTTAACAGCTGTCAAGTGATTTATTTTCAGTTTGGTTTGGCAATTCATCATGAATAGACTCACGCCTGAACAACGCTTTCAAATTGTGCAATTTTATTTCGAAAATAATGGTCGCGATTTTCATAAGCGAATTTTGTTTAGCGATGAAGCGCACTTCTGGTTGAATGGCTACGTCAACAAACAAAACTGCCGTATTTGGAGTGAAGCTAATCCACAAGTGTATGTCGAAACACCGTTACATCTAGAAAAACTGACTGTTTGGTGCGCTTTATGGGCTGGTGGAATCCTTCTTCAAAATCGATGAAGGCCACAACGTTACAGTCAATGGTGATCGGTATAGAGCCATGATTACTAACTTTTTCATTCCTAAATTGAACAATCATGATGTCCAGGAGCTGTGGTTCCAACAAGACGGCGCAACATGTCACACAGCTCGTGCCACAATCGATTTATTGAAAGACATGTTTGGTGACCGTCGAATTTCCCGTTTTGGACCTGTGAATTGGCCTCCAAGATCTTGTGATTTAACACCGCTAGACTATTTTCTGTGGGGCTATGTAAAGTCATTGGTCTATGCGGATAAGCCACAAACGCTTGACCATTTGAAAGACAACATTCGCCGTGTTATTGCCGATATACGGCCACAAATGTTGGAAAAAGTCATCGAAAATTGGACGTCCAGATTGGACTACATCCGAGCCAGTCCTATGCCAGGAATCATATTTAAAATGTAATGCCACAAGATTATGTTTCGAATAAAAAACATTCATGTCAATCGAATAATACATCGTTGTTTTATTGCAATTTAAAGTTCTATACGTCTCAAAAAAACTCCCTTTATAATTTACGTACGCTTAAAATAAACGTCAGTTTAAGCAACTTAGTTAAAGTTAATAAAAGTTAAGAATATTCGAGTAAGTGTATTTCTTGGATCTCCTATTTCGGTAGGCCTTGCTTGATCTTGAGCTTAATTATTAATTAATTGCATTATTAGTAATTTAATTTAATATAAAGGCAAAGCCCTTTAAGTGACGTAACATAACATTATTATATGTTATCAGAGATTTTTTGAGAAAATTATAATAATAAATAAATATTATTATTATTCAAAATGGCTCTTAGTGGTTCTTTGCCTCAAATTAATTTTGGTGTTCAAGGTGAGACCCAGGGGCGTCACCACGCACTGTATGTGATATATGACACTGATGTATCTGGAGCTACAAAATAATAAATGTGGTCTGATGCACAACAGTCGGTGGCTACACATACCATTTTTGATGTCTATTCCAGCACAATGAAATTTCATCACGGCCTCCGTTCCTACAATTACCTTCATTTGGAGATCAAAGCTATTTGTGTCTGCAACAGTGTGTTGAACAACAGACATGGACAGCTGAATGGAATTGTCTTTGCTGATGAAGCCCATTTCACCCTGCAACTTCTCGATGATCGAATTAAACTCTAGGTAGAGAAAGGTTGTTTATTATCTCCTTATGAATCTCTATTCTGCTCTTATCCCAATATTATAGTTTGAATTAGTATTGGAGCACACTCCCTTTCTCTAACACTATTGATAAAATGATATGCCAGGATAAGTTTGAAAATCTTTTGGCTCCCCTTACTCTCAGGGCTTACCTGCGGCCACATTCCAACCAACAATTTTGTAGTACCTTATTCTCAAAACTTTTCGACTACCAGAATGTATTACTGAGCCTTATTCCCCGATCTGTCGCCTATAAAACACATCTGGTTGATAAAAGGAGAACGACAGATCAAGCATTCACTACTCACAGGCACCACATCGAATCAACTTTTGAAATGTGTTGGAGGCAGCATGGACTATCATATCAAAAATAAATGATATTCCTTTCAATGTACAATGGCAGCCATAATGACCACATTCATTACTGGTTTTATCATTCACCTCATCTTGCTGAAAGCTGTATTTACAATCTTGTTTTAATCATGTTTCATGTCACTTTAATAAATTTTGTTTTGATAGATCTTGCTTTCGGTGTGATGCAATTTAAATAGTCAACATTATAATAAGATAATAAACATCTTTTTCTTCGAAGACATCCTCACATTTGTTTTTCAAACTTTTCTTTTAGTGCACTCAAGGAACCTCTTTTCAGATAAACATTTCTAATTAATTATAATAAAACAATTTATTTCAAAACGATGTAAATGACAAAAGGAAATCAAATGCGTTTAAATCATATATATAATGAAAATTTGAGTACTTTTAAATGAAATCCATTCCCAAATTTAAATGCAGTCAAACCTGTATTTAACGAAGTCATTGAATTTCGAAAAAAAAGTTCGTTACGTGGAAAATTCATTAAATAGATATTAATCTTTTAATGAACTTTAGAAACCACATAAATACTTTCGCAAACACTGCAAATTGTTTAAAAAGTAATTATTCATGCTTTTTTTTAAAAATTAATATTTAATCATTCAGCATATCACTCCTGCGAAAAAGAAATCTACAAAATGAAAACAAGGGAGGAGGAACACTGCCCACGAGAATGCACTGTATTTCCAACTTTAAAAAATAATTTACAATAAAATTAATAAATGTTTGATAAATTGTTCTAATTTTAAACGTATATTGTTTTATAACCAGTAATTTTAAGCATACACTATCACGTGCGTCCTTAAGTTTAATTAATTATAAAATCTGTTAATTTTTTTCATGTTTTTGTGTGAAAATTACAATAACTTCATTGCTTTAGGTGAGTTAGGCACCAGGTAAAATCAATTCAAGGTTATTGATTACCATGAAATGCTAAAAGAGAGAAATGCTCGGAAATATTTTTAAAATAGAGAGAATAACAAGAGAAAAGGTTCGTTAAATAGAAAATGAACTTCACTATTTGGAGGTTAATTTACGAAGAAAATAGTAAAATATTCTCGGTTCCAGGAATAAGTTTTCAAAATAGAGATTCGTTGTATGGAGATCCGACTACTTTAAGAAAAGTCAGAAAGATTTTTTTGTATCGCTGTGTTGTATTACGAAATAAAAACCTATTATAATAAAGACAATTCAATAACATTTTGAATAGAGAAATGAAAAAATTTTAAGAAAAAGTTGCAAACATTTTTGGCAAAAAACATTGAAATGAGGACGTTAATATTCTCTAGAGTTAAATTAACTCATTGTAAATTAAAAACAAAATAACTCTGTTACTTAATAGTTCAGCCTACGTACTTATAAAAGTCAAAAGCATTTGTGATTTCAGTCAACATTTACTTTTCATCAAGTTCTTATTATTTATGGTAAGAAGTTTGCCGGAATTTTTGCTATAATATTATAAAATTTCTAGGAGAGAAACATAGTTTCTGTTAAAAGTATCTATCTTTAATTTTGTATTAAGAGTACTTGTATGATAGCAATAATCTTTAAAAAAGGATTTGTATCAAAACAAGACAATTCTTTAAGATGGAAATCACTTCGTTTCTTGATATGTATTGAAAATATTATGACATGCATCGTAAATGATTTTATCTTCATGAGTTTACTGAAACTCATGAAGTACGCCTTCATTTATTTCCATCACTGTATGCAAGCGAGTGAGTAGATTCATATCCGTAATGTATTAACTCTTTCATCGTTATAATTTATTGGATATCAGTTTCGCGCTACGAATGAGCAAATAAAAGAACGAACGCAGCAAAAAGTTCAAAACAATCACTCATAAGGAAAAAATATGATTAAATTATCTTCGATATTACTCGAAACAACAATAAAAAAATTCGATTGAAAATTTATCCTTATGATTACAAGATAAAAAGATTAACGATGATAATGCCGAAGAAAATATTTGCGATATTGCTTCAAAAAAAAAAAAAAAAAAACTTAACAGATATAGCTTTCACATGATTTTTAGGACGTATTATACTTTTGTGTTAATTTTTGTTAAGTCCACTCCTAGCCGCGCACATGGATCATACAGAACTTTTAGATGCAAATAAGGAATATGTTTCGTCATTTCTGCTTACAGTAGTCATCCTATCATTATTACTCTACTTCATCAGGTTTTACATAGGAACTCGACATGTGGTCAAATATGCAAACAAGCTGCCTTCTCTGAAATTACGATTCTATCATATTCTGGGACACGTGAGTTTGCTGTTTCCGCACAGGTTCAACAAGAGAAATATTGATATATCTCCTCATGTCTGTAAGTACAGTATAGTCATATTTATAAAATATGAATTTTTAGAATATTCAAATGGTTTCAAAACAACATATTGTGAAAGGATACACATTTGTCTTTAAGTGAATAAAAACAGTTGGATTCAAATAAATAGAGAAAACATATCTACAGAGATATTTCTAATATGTCATTAGTTTAAAAAAAAGCATTAAAATACATTTTATTCAAAGCATTTAAATAAATGTTGTGTTCCCATTTTAATTACCTTAATGAAATTGCATCAATATAATTATATGTGCTATTACTTTTAGGTTAAAATTATTTATTTATTTATTATTTTTTAGATTAGAGATTACATCAGAGGATAAGAAATTTCTTAAACGTTTTTGATTTAGATGTTTATTTGAGAAGGATATAATGCTATGTTACATTCCGTATAGAAAATGCCCGTATAATTTTTCAGCAGATTTAAATAGACTTAGGATTTAATTGTGTGTGAATAGAGTATAATACATTTTATTGCATTTTTAATAAATCATTTTCAAATAATGCATTTAAAGATTTCAACTAAAAAAGCTGTCCCTGCTCTTTCAAAAAACACAAAAACATCAAAAGCTCTAATAATCTAAGTAAATTTTAAAATATTTTATTTTCATTCAGGCGTTTCACTTAATATCTGGTATCAAGTATTTTTAGTTTGACTAAGTAATTCTTAGGCTAAGGACTGAACTAGCAGGGTTCAGAATTTTATTCTAACTTCTCCATTATTTTTATATTACAGGGCAGAAACAAAGAGAAAAATATACTAAATTAAGTAGTGTAAAATAAAATATATCACAAAAGATTCTGAACTTTAAAAAAAATACTTGCCTTAATGCAGCATTTCTCAAACTGTGGGTGCACCTCCCCCCCTTGGGGGCGTGATAACCCTATGTAAAGGGGGGGAGTGAGCATATCGAAAATAAAAGTGGAAGATAAAAGAATTATTATAATTTACTGAAAGATAGGAAGACAAAATACATTCTGACATAATAAAAAATAAAATACACATTTACAATAATGTAATACACTTATAAATGTATTAGTACTGCTCAATGTATTTAATAATTAATTTATCAATACTAAGTTAAAAACAAGTTTAGTAATTACCAGTGACTCTCTCAACGGGCTTGTCATATACAAAATTAAATAAAAATTTAATACTTATCTTTATCATTTGTACTGTTTATAATTAAAGTCGTATTGTAGCTTCAGCACGTCAAAGTACATTACTGAATTTAATACATAGTTATTGTTTGGAGGGGGCGCGATGAAAATTAGGATTGAAAACTGGGTTGCAAATGCTGAAAATTTGAGAAGCACTGCCTTAATGTGTAGCCACCATGAATAAAATTTCCAGTATAGAATATACCAAAAATTATTTTAAAAATGTATTCAGAGTACGCAGTGTCAAAATATGTGTAGAAAATAAAAGGAAAATTATTTCGTAATTTTAAAAATATATTTCGAAAAAATGTTTTCGAAGTGTTTAACCTGATCGTGTTATAGAGTCATAATGATACAATTTTAAATTATGACTTCTAAATATGTAACGGGTTCTACTAATCCTCTTGGGGAATATGTCTTTTTAAATTAAACTAAGTCTTTTATGTCTTTTAAAAACAGCTTTCCTCAGAGATGACTATTTTTATGCAAATGCAACTTCTATTTAAGTGCCAGTCTTTGAGTAGGTGAGGTAATGGTTAAGCTGAAATTCAAGTGTTATAGACTGTTGGTCGCGTATCGTAAGATTAATACTAGAAATAAAATCCACGGGAATAGTGGAAGGTATCCACCTTATAGCTGAACGAACTAACAGACTGAAAGCCGGATCATACAAGAGATTTAAGAAAGTTAAGAACCTTACATAATTTTGATTAAAGTTAAGAATTCTTATTGCTCCTCAGGTTTAGTTATTAAAAGGCCTTCATAAAGTGTTAAAAGTTGAAAAAAAATTAGTTATTCTAAGAGAATGTCTGCTTCTTCCACTCCCACCCGTGACCTCTGGGTAGCGACCAATGGAAATATAACATTTCGTTGACTTCAAAGCTTCTTTCGAATTCAAAAATTTACATTCTATTTTCTCTTGACAAACTACGTAATTTGATTCTGTTGCCTCTATTGCAGTGTGCTCAATTTTCTCGCCTCCATGCATTTATAGATTTTTTTTCCTGAAATATCACGCTTTTTTACGTACATGATCTTCTCTTTCTTTAAAAAAAACGTATTTCCTTTCTTCTTAGTTTTGTCCGTTATATTTGGAATAAACACTTAAAATAGTACTATGTGTTGGCTGAACAGACATATCTCTAAAGCCAAGTATCTGCGCAAATATTTTTTATCAATCTAATTTATCGACTTATTAGTTAATTTCTGTTTTCAGATGACTTGTTAGCTCTCATTGGATACAATTCTTTGTTTTTAAAAAACAAAATTAGCAACATTTGGCAAATTTATTATCCTTTTGTATCCATCTACCATGCGGATACTGTAGAGGTAGGTTTTGCATTACATCACTGTTTTTTATGATTATTATTATGCTTCTATCAATTAAAAATATTATCATGTATTTTTATGAACGATAAAAGAAATATAAAGAGCTTAGTTATATATGACTGCATATTTCGTTTATATTCATTCTTAAGTGTATTTCAATTACGTGTCAGTTTTGTAATTCTCATAGTTTATGTTCTTATGCATATCTTCTTAGGATATCATGAATAGTAACAAAATATTTTAGCATCATGTAGGAAAATAAGAGATAGACCATATATCGGCAACCTATGGTACACATGCCACATTTGGCACGCGTTGTAATTCCCAGTGACACTCTGTACTACTCTACAAATTTGTCAGTTTTTGAGTGGATAGAAGATTGATAATTTTGAAATGAAACTCATTGGACTAACATTTTCAGAATTATGAACTGTAATAAGATAACTCTCTCTAGTGACAGCTATTTAAAATTATTAGATGACATTGCCGGAGAGATTTAATTGTTTGAAGAAAACGGCATGTACCTTGCTTTTTGCACTTTTGGTTCTACATATATGTATGTGTGAACAAATGTTTTCTCATATGAAAAATATTTTGAGTCTTCAAAGCAGTTGAAGTAATTATTTAACTGAATGCTCAGAATCGTGTCAAATTGAAAGTCACAAATTGTACCCCTAATATTATAGTATAAAGTAAAGATGTGAAAGGACAAGAGTTTTGCGTTAAAATATTATTTTTTTATTTAACTACTACTTTAAGGGGAATACTTATACTTTATTTTGTTTATTTCTTATTTGATTGAAGTTTAAAACATATTTAATACAGAATATTTGTACCATTTTAATTTTTCATTTATGTCGAAGCAATAGTTTATTTTAGAGCTTTTAAATTACCGTACTTACTCGAATCTAAGCCTCCATCAATTCTAAGGCATACCTTAAACACTCACGTTTTTGTGGGAAAACCATTCTAAGCCACACCCCCAATTCTCTTCTCATTTTTGACAAAAATTAAAAATTGTGTAACAGTTTCATTGGTTTTCGATACCTAAAAAATTTTAACGAGAAATAATAAGAAGTTTATAATTAATTCATTTTACTAGTATTATCTTTCAGATACATATATAAACCTGTAGTAACTCTAACCGTCACACACACAGTATCATGTTTCAAAAATGATTCTTCACTCCCATTGTCACAGTTGACTTCGCAATGGTCGCCATTTCCCCACACAGTGTCGTCTTCCGTGCCAATCAATGCATTTGCTATGCTACATTTTTTAAAAGAATGTATAATATAAGAATGTAAAAAAATGTTAAAGCCTGTTGAATATTTACAATCAAAAATTATATCATTTTGTTTACGCCATAGACGTTTATTTGCTTCATCTGTGTCAAATTGGCCGCTGCTCTGTTTGCATTCTTTTCTGTATAATTTATATTCAGAAAAATCGAATATGCGTCCTATTCATACTTGCGTCATAGGGAACACCGTCTTGATGCTCTTAGCAATATCTTTGATATTTAGGTGGATAAAAGAAATCGTATACAAAAAAATTTCCTAACTTCGAGCAGACAACGATGCTTAGAATAGACTGAATACTGGAGATAACCTGTGGAACAGGATAAGTCATGGATGCAAGTGGCCAGAATGGACGGTTCAATTTTCCTCTTAAAAGGGGTGGAAACTCAATTTCCCAATCCAACAAATTTTTTGTCTTCGATTCTAAACCGCAGCAGATTTTCAGTAGCATTAACATTGGAAAAGTTTTGAGGCTTAGGTTCTAGTAAATACAGTAATAAATATTTTTAATTAATGTATGAAAAATTGTAAATCTGTACGCTTGATCTTTATTCCCTAATGCACCCTGCATTATCACAGGAATCGAATTGTTTCAAATATCTCCTTCGATGGGGCACCCTGTATCATATAGATCAGGGGTACTCAACCTTTTTTTTCTGCTGGTCCACATACATCTGCCAGCTATTTCACGCGGGCCACATCATGAGGATAAAGAGGGGGAAATTGATAAAAATATTTTAAGTCTTTGTTTACACTTTTTTTAATTACTATTTTTATATTTTTTTATTTTTAACACTAACACAATTAGAAGCATTTAAGAAACACTCCTTCACAATTTCTGCACCAATACACCATTTCATATAATTACCAATAATATAACAAACTTCATAAGATGTCTTTATTACTGCTGTGACTAACACTGACAAAACAATTTGTTGCTGTTGCAAAGATTACCCAAGAAAGCCTATTTATTACCTCTTGAAAGAGATCTTCGAGGAAAAGTGTCATTGAATGATTCCTGTTTATTGGTATTTTTTAAATATAGCACTTTCGTGACAAATCAAACAATTACTGATCCATGTTTGTTCCTCACCACAAAATAGTTAACTTCCCAGTCGTCTTGAAACGATATATTTTCTTCGAATATTTTCCGCTTGTAAGATATGAAAGATAGTTAAAAATTAGTTCCACCCATGTAACTGTCACTACTCCACTGTTGCCTGTTGTCACTAACCGTAACCTTTACAAATAAAAAAAGAATCTCAATTCACTCTCTTAAGACAACGACAGAAAAAAGAAAAATTGATTTCTTGAATTTTTAATACATTGTTCTTAACTAAGTGAATTTTTCAGAGTAATGGCCACTGACCGGGCCACTTAAAAAGGCTCGGGTTGAGGATCACTGATGTAGGTGGATAGATTTGGCACTCCACAGCTACAAGGTTGGCGAACCCTGGGACAGACAATGATGTGATATGTCTTAATAATATCACAGTTAATGAATCAAAACTATCAAATGAATCATCCCTAATATGTAAAATGAATGTCGTTTTTCCATCAACTTGCGAGCTGAAATGTAAACAGGAAATGCTCTCCTTATGAGATGCATTTATCCCCACTTTAGGATTAACTCAACTTTTCTTGCTTGGCAGGTTGTCTTAAATCACAGCACTGAACTGAAAAAAGCCTGGTTTTATGAACTCTTGCATCCCTGGATAGGGACGGGATTGTTGACGAGGTGAGCGATACCGTTCTCATATCTGTCTTTTCCATATCTTTTAAAGTGAGGTCATTGTCATTTAATCTGTCGATAACTAGATTAAACAAATAAAATCTAGCGAGGAAAAGAGAAATTATCTTTTAAAACCCTGTAACTACGATAAACTTTCGAATGGAAAATAAAACTATGATTTCGTTCTATTTTATTTTTGTCAAATTCTTTCGAAATAGTCTTCAAAAACAGAATTTTTTTTATGAAAAAAAAATGCTGATAACTTGTATTAAAAATGTGTGAGAATTTTGTTGGATTATTTAGTATATTATCTAATTTATTTTATTGACATTAAGAAGTTTATACAGCAGTTAAGCAGCTATTTTCATACTCTTTTAATTATTTTTTATTTATTTAATTGTTGAAGCTCTTTTCAAAACAATATTGTGTTAAAATTGTCTGCCCTTCAAAAGTCTATCATTATCGATAATGTATTGTAAAAAACACCCAATGAAATTCTGTTAATTTAATTACCAGTATTTTTACTTGTTACGCAATTTCGTGAGTTAGGAAACTTTATACTATCACTTTCACAGGTTTAGAATAAATTAGTTCAGTTAGAGAGAGAGAGAGTTCAATTCATTCTGTGATCATAATATAATTATATTAATGTAATAATCGTAATAAAAAAGCCAAAATATAACAATTTCTAAAATAAAAAAAGACTTTTATCTGTTATTAGTTATCTGTTTATTAGTTATTTTCTTATGAATTTTGATTCTGATTTTGCGTTCGGATATTGGTATTCTTTTTTATATTTAGAGTTAGTTGAATTAGAATATGTATGCAAAATTGTTTTAAGGTATCCGACTACCCTAAAATCAAAATTTTTTAAAAGTTTGCACATTTTTATGATTTTTCATTACTTTTATAAAAATACCAATTTTTTTTTCCATTCAGTAGAACAAAAACTGCAAGTGTTTTAGTATAGAAAAGCAGATGCCATAACTTTACATAAGATGTCAAACTTTAAAATGTGTTTTACTCGAAATGTGTTTTTTTTTTCAAAAGTTCATACGGTGACAGCGATTGCTCAAAATGTTTTTAAAGCAATTTGCTGAAACTTTTTGTTTATATTCTGTATAACAGTTGAAGTGTTTTAATATCAGATTTATCAATCACTGTCTTATTACAAAATTTACAGTTCTTTATGTGAATATAATCACTGTTTTTTTAAGAAACTTCATGCAATAACTAAGATAAAGTGCTCTAGTTTTTGTAAAAACTAAAATATCTCTTATCCTGAAGATCATTTCAAAAAGGAATAGCAAAGTAATGCATAAAAATTGAGAAGTTGTTCATTTCCAATTTGTACAGAGCAGGCTCTGTTTAGATAATTGTTTGTCAAATTTTTACCCATTTTTTCCCATTTTAGGAGTAATGATTTATTTTTCTTTCCTTAATTGTAGCATATTTTTCTTAAAATGTATTAAATAAATCTAAACACCACACACACAAAAAAATCTCCACATCTACATTTTTTTTAAAAAAAAGTTGTCGCAACCTTAAGAATACAATTAAAGAGAAAAAAATATTTAAATGCGTATTTTGGGGGGGAAAAGAAAAACTGACAGATTTTCAAAACATTCTCATTTTATGGAAAATACTTTTATAATAAAAAAAACCTGTATACAAAGTGTTGCCGAAGTCGACTGACAAATTCAGAGGGGTGGTAGTAGGCAGCATAAAGGTCGCAAACCACGTTTAGTCAGAGTAATTCGCAAAAACCATTGTGAAGAATGTGATGTATAGCGAAACGAAAGGGTAAGAGGTAATAAATACAACGTAAGACCGAAAAGTAAGTTGACTTACCCCTCCTTTCGAAAATGAAAACAGCCAAACGACCTGACACCTGCGCATCACGATCTTCGGCATGCAACGTCAAAGGTCTGGGTCATTTGAAAAGTTTCTAGGTTCGTATTTGTTCGTGCTGTCGCTTAAACGTAAAATGTGTTAATGCATTGCGTAAAGGAGTAGAAAACGAAGCTGAAATTCCGTTTGAATAAAAACGGAAGCTTGGAAATGCTTTGAAGTGAGTATGACGAAGAAACTTTATCTCGCAAGACAGTCTTTCAGTGGTTCAAAAGTTTCCGTGAAGGTCACGAATCTTATAGCAATGTTATGAAGTGCCTCCTGACACGCATTCACCGTGTTCGGCCCCATCTCGCTGCGTCAGGCAAATGGTTCCTGTTGCATGATAATGCACGCCCTCATCTTGTAATGTGTGTTAGACGGTTCCTCGCTCAGCAACAGTTATTTCACCCTCCTTATTCCCCTGATCTAGCACCAAAAGACTTTTTCCTCTTTCCCCTCCTAATATTGGGACTGTAAGAACAACAATTTTAAAGCACCTCAGACTTTCAAGCTGCTGTTACCAAGAAACTTAACACAGTCTCAAAGGAGGACCTTTTCAAAGGTTTCCAGCACTTGTAGAAACCTTTTCTGAAGTGTACTGTAGACGTATGGAACTACTGTGAAAGACAGAGAGGTATTTATCTACTAATATATAATAAAGTGATTATTATGACATCAGTTACCTTACTTTTTGGTCTTAAATTGTACATTTAGTAGACGTAGAGCATGTTTACAATAAGAACAATGCGTCGTAACTCAACGGCAGAAATGCAGCCTGATTTATTTGAACGTGTCCGACAATTCTCCGTCAATCGGTGTCGGCTGTTCTGTGACCAACGCGGCTGCAACTTCGGAATAATTCCTGTGAGAATCACTTGTAGTTGCATTTCTGACGTCGAACTGTGGTTCGAGAGCGAAATTTTGACGTCACACTGTTCAGCTACACGAGGGCTTTTGGTGACGGACCTCGTCATTTTGAACCATAATCAAGTGACATTGACGTCACCTGAGCTGATACCCCCTCTCCTAACTACCACACCCAATAGCCACGATCCAATACCTTGACCACTAAGCTACCGCTGCCACGAGCTGTGATTCTCAGTGCGTGTTTGTAAACATACTTTACACACTTCTAATAAATATATTCCTTACCTCTCATTGCTCCTTTTCATTCTACTTCACATCACACTCTTCATAACTTTCTGCGAATTAATCCCACTAAGTGTGGTTTGCAACCCCATGTTCTGTGGTGATTTGTCATCCCCAAGCTTCCTACTATCACCCCTCTGAATTTATTGGTTGAATCGGCAACACCCTGTGACGGATCTATCCACGCACCTTCATTTCTCCTCTTGGGAAATCGTTGGTCTATCAAGTCGTGTATATTCACAGCCAACCCTCTGAAGAGGAAAACCTGATTATTCAAATTAGGTCTATTGTATATAGTCTAAGTTTTCTAGCAAGAAAAGGAAGGAGAGAGAGAAAGTGAGGAAATAGGACAGGTGCTACTGATCAGGTATTATTCAAGTTTGTAGTCTTATTTCAAATGTTAGATAGGTGGAAGAATTAAAGTAACGATTGATCACTAGCGTTTAATTAGTGTTCAGAAAATTGACATAGTAGATTTGATACTGGAATAAGAAAATCGATAATTATAGTCTTCTCATAACCCGTGCATCTCGCTGTTCATCCACATATTGCTTAGAATTGTGGATATCTCTTCTCTTTGAAATTACATGATGTAACGTCGCTTCCCCGAACATCAACAGCGGTCGGCGTCTTTGTTGGACCCGACACCCACATGTGCATCTTGCAGCTGCAGCGCAACCCCTTTTTGACCCCCGAGGAATCGAACACCGTTGACCGGAAGATGAGAGAGGAGAGATGCTTTGAACTTACACGGGAGCGGTCGCCAAAGGTTCCTCCTCTCACAAAATATTGGACTCTAACAATCTTTAATTAAGTTAAATAATTTTAATGTATCATTCAGTAAATAATATTCAATAGTTGTGACGTAAATAAATTCCATATTTAAATTAACCAAGAATACGCTACCCTTATTCTTTCAAACGTTACACTTGAATTGAGTTGGTAAATTGTTTGATCAATGTTAAAAAGAGAGCTATGTATGTAGCTGGGCTTGGGTAATAGAGAACTTAGCCGTCAGGGCTTTGATCTCCTGTCTGGTAATTTAGAAACTTGAGAATAGCATAATTACTTGCCCATTTTAATAAAGATAGTAAGAGAATTAAAATTTTTAAGAATAATAATAATGAATGAGAAATTTCCTTTAAGTGGATTTAAATACTTTAAAATAAATAGATAGGAGAATAGCTTTTTTTCAAAGCTAGTTGAATAGGCGTTGAATAGGTGTTTTCCTTTGGGCGTCCTGACTGTAAAAACAGTCCTCAATCCCATATCGTGAGAGTACATGATGCTGGGCATGGCAAAAGTGGTGTTTTCCATTCTGCTGAGTGGCATGATGGCGATTGGTCGAACGTTGGAATCCGGGAGGAGTGGCTAGGGTGCTTCATCTGGGTGGAAAGTTTTTTGAGTTTTTTGGCTTGGCTGAGAGCTTAGAGGTTGCTCTCTGATTGGATGCTGGGTACAGTGAACATTGACTCCAATTGGCTGCCCTGGGGGCTAGGTTTTAGGAAATGGGGAGGCGCAAGTCCAGTGGGGAGAACAAGAGAAAAATATTGACAAAAATAAAAGTAAGTAAAATTTTAGCTATTAAGGTGTGCAATAAGAATTATTGCACGAATAAAAAGAATTACGGGGGGTTGTAGGAATCAAGAAGAGAATTCTTCTTGGTCTTTTTGTATTGTCATTAGTGGTGTATTGAGATAAATTTTGCATATTGAAATTATTGGTTGCTTGTAAATCGTTAAAAAAGTTAATTGTTATTTTCTGAATATGAGATTTGAAACTATTAATTTTAAGAGCATTACATATGTCGTCATTACGCATGTATCTTGTAGCTTTGACGATCATACGTATAAGAGAATTCTGCAGAGTATCTAGAATATTGACATTAGTTTTAGCGGCATAACTCCATACTGGACTTGCGTAAGCTAAAATGGAACGCATAACGGCTGTATAGAGAAGCACTTTGTTTTCTATACTTAAATGTGAGCTCCGGCCTATATGGGGCAAAGTTTAAACATAATTTTCCGGAACTTATCGCGAACATATAAAATATGTTGTTTCCAAGTTAGGTGCGTATCGAAAATTATTCCAAGGTATTTTGCTTCCTGAGACCAGGGGATCTGTTTATTGTACATGATGATTGGTGGTGGGAGTGAAAGCTTTTTCGTGAAAATTATGGCTGTGGATTTTTCTACGTTAATACTTATTTTCCATTTGTCATAGAAGTTTTGCAGGTGGAGTAGGTATTTGTTTATTGCATAGGAAATTATTGATAGTTTTTTATACGTAGCATGAATGGCAGTATCATCGGCGTAAAGGTTAATTTTTGTTAGTGAGTAGTCGGGGATATCATTAATATAAAGATTAAAGAGCAAGGGACCGAGCAAGGAACCTTGAGAACACCCTGCAGATACAGAGTGTTCGTTGGAAAGGGTCTCGTTAATTCTAATTCTGAAGGAACGATTAGTGAGATAGGAGTGAATGAGGTGAATCAGTGGGGGTGGAATTTTATAGGATATTAGTTTGAAAGTGAGTCCATTAATCCAAACACGGTCGAAGGCTTTCTGGATATCCAGAAAAACTACTCCCGTGCTTTTCTTTTTCTGGAAACCTTCCGAGATATGTTCAGTTAATCTTAAAAGTGGGTGTAAGGTAGAGAGCTTGTTAGTGAAACCATATTGATTGGGATTGAGAAGGTTATTTTCATTGATGAAATTTTTTAGTCTATAATGGATAATAGATTCGATTAGTTTACCGATAGTGGAGAGGAGAGATATGGGCCTGTAACTGGATGCTATGTGGGGATCCTTGCCAGGTTTGTTAATGGGAAAAATAATGGCTTCTTTCCAGTTGTCAGGAAGGTGATTGAATTTGAGAATTTTGTTAATTATAATTGTTAAAATAAGGATTAATTTAATGGGAAAATTTTTTAACATGCGGTTAGTAATTGAGTCTTTACCAGGGACTTTTTTGGCATTAACATGTTTAATATAGTGGATTATTTCGTCCGCAAGAGCAGGCTCAATGAAGGAGGTAGGAGGGGTAGAAAGGAAGTTATTTACGGTAGTGTTAATTAATTCATCATTTTGATTGTAATTATCATTTTCGCGTTCATTTTCGACAAAATTATTTTTAATGTTAGTAGCGAGGAGGTTAGCTTTTTGCTGATCAGTGACTGCCGTACCTGTTGCACAATTTAGTGGTGGGATTTTTGGTCTTTTATTTTTAAAAAATCTTTGCGTGCGCCAAAGGCTATTGTCTGCGGTATTTAGAGCTTCAAGTCTTTTTTGCCAAATGTTATCATTATATTTTTTAAGATCCAATTGTGCTCTATTGTAATGCGATTTAAAATGGGATTGAGGGTTTGATGGTAACGTTTTCGGAAGTAATTTTTGATTTTTAGCAGCTGATTAATATGATGTGGAGTGAAGCTCCTACGGTCTGTTCCTATTGGTCGGGAGGCGTGGCTATGAGTATCGATGACCGCTTCGGTGAATTCTGTGAATTTTTGCTCTAAGTCGTTAGTGCTATTAATACTATTAGGATGGAAATCAAAGAGAGAAAGATTCTTATTTAGATTAGTTTTGAAAACATTCCAGTCGGTGGAAACCACTCTGGGATTTGGGGGTTCCACCGCTAGTTTGAAGTTGAAATTTAAGAATACTGGATTGTGGTCAGAAGAAAGATCGCCGATGGAGTTAATAGTAAAGGGGTAATAGAAGTTTTTAATAAGGGCGATGTCTATTGTGTTAGTGGAATTGTGACCAAATCTAGTAGGAGTAGAGGGAAAGGCGATATTTAAGTTGAGCATATTAGCGAAGTTAAAGAGATGTCTTCCTCTGTTAGTATTATTCTTACAATTCCATGCGTTATGAGAGGCGTTAAAATCTCCGAAGAGAATACAATTACTAGCGGTTTGAATAAAATATTCAATATCTATTGTAAATAATAAATTTTCATCGGAAGAGGGAGGAATATAAACACATGTAATAGATATGGGATCATGCTTGGGGGGGGTTAGTATTATATTAGTTCCTTCCAGTGCTCGGAGGGGAGGGGTGGGGAGACAGTAGTGCTTGAGAGAATTTTTAACTAGAATCAAAGTTCCACCGGCGGTCCGCGGTCCGTCGGAGATTCTGTCGTTTCTGTGGCAGGTGTAGTTTGCAATATTATAGGTGCGAGAGGGTCTCAGGTGGATTTCTTGTATGAGAAAAATATCCGGGGAGTGCTTCTCTATAAAGATACGTAATTCCGCATTTCGTCTTAACAAACCGTTTGCGTTCCATGAATACAAACTGAGACCAATCGGGGAGGAACTATACATTATTAATATTGTTACATGATGCCTCTATTTGGGCGTACACCTGGTTAGGATTTAATTGTTGGTTTGTATTTAAGTTATTATTGTTGCAGAGGATTTGGGATAGCTGCATAAGACAATGCATTGTCATTTGCAGCGCGGTTTATACATTAAAATTATTGCTATTGTTCAAATTATTAAAGTTAAAGTTGTTATATTCCTATGATTAAAATTTGGAAAATGATTATTGTTATATCTGTTAGTTGGGGGGTGGCCTCAGTTTGTGCCAAAAACCCAGGTCCACGTGTCGCCATCTGTGGGATATTTTTAGAGTTAACTGTTCTGGTAATTGCTTGGGCGTTGGAGATATTTGTCCTAACTAGACTGTTATAAATGTTGGTATAGGAGTTTCTATTGTTTTTTGCGGCTCCTTTTGGGGGGTTGGGGAATGAGGGGCATCCTTTGTAGTTTGCCATATGCCCGTAGATCTGGCAATTAATGCAGTATGCAGTTTCTAAATTTTGTTTTATGGGGCAATCTCGGGTGATGTGGTTTTCACCACATTTGAGGCATCTTGGATTTAAATAACAGTTCTCAGAGCTGTGGTTAAAATTGTTACAGGGGTAACATTGCGTTACATCCTTACCATCATACCCCTCAACTCTGATACTGAGGTAACTTAAGGTTTTAAGATCGAAAATTTTTATATTGTCTAAATTGCGGGGGAGAGTGATTAAAAAGATTGGGAGGGCGCGTTTAGTTTTTCTACCTATTAATTGATTTACTCGTTCCGGCGTGTATCCAAGCATTTCTATAAATCTTGCTTAATTTCTTCTGGATTGGTGGTTCGCGGAAGAACTTTGATAACTACCTTTATGGAGCGTTCAGCTTTTGCCTTTATCGTGTAAAATTGGAATTTTAGTCTTTTAAGAAGTTGGACTACTAAGCGTCGTTCTTCTGCGCTGTCTGTGTACAATTTTAAAAAGTCTCCCGTTAGACGGGATCTTATCTTGGGGAATTCCTTGGTAAAATTGCGGCCATTTGGACTTTGTAGTTTTCCTCGACGAAGAGCATGATGGGTGGCGGGAGTTGATTTTGAGGGGCGTTCTGATTAGCCGAATTATTCGAGCCGTTATTTGTGGTTACTTCACGGGGGGATGCGAGGTTGCTTCCACTGGCGACTGGACCTGTGTTTTCGAGGTTATTTATATGAGTGCCCTGTGGCAGGACGAATTTATTTGGGGACAAATTTATTTCCTCGTTATCAGGGAGATCGAGTATTATTTTTCTTGCAGTTTTTCTAAGTGGGGGATATTCAAACTTAGAGTTATCTTTCCTTTTTCCAGAATTATTAACATGAGGATTAATTTTGGGGGTTGACTGAGTCATTTTCAAAGGAGAATTTTGAGGGGTTTTTTCGTGATGAGGGCAGCCAGGGATATTACAAGGTTCAAAGGAGTCAATGTCACTTACCACTAGTGCCATGGTTTCTTCAACGTCTTGCAGCTCCGTGAGTGCTCGGACGTAGAAGGGCTCTTCTGGGTAATAGTCGGGCATCATCATGAGTGCATCGACGCAGGCCTGTTTTCATCTGCGGAATGTTTCCATTTTTACCAGTTGCGCCTTGTTGTATTTGAGCTGCTCACATGGTGTGAGCTGGGGCTATGGCGATGGAGTCCTAGTTGAGTTCCGTTGCGAGAGAGCTAATTCCAGTTCCATGTCGGTGGGAAGGTTGGCCATTTCCGAGTCGTTAACGTTATTTCCAGAGGGGTAGAGAGAATAGAGTCTGCTCTGTCAGTATAGCCCTGAAATGGTCTGCAGGAGTCAGAATAATCGTGTTCAATCCGTGATTTCCGAAACGGGAATGTCTAGGATCAACAATCACGCTTCCATTTCTGACCATGAGAACTACAATAATTCCAAAGCTAGTAAAAGCAGTTACTGGATTATAGTTTAAGGATTTGCTTGCAATTCCCTCGGCCAATGGGACCCTTGGGCTGGTTGATTGCCTGTCCAATGGGGTAGCAGCCATTCGTGACTTGTTGTGTGATATAATGTCTTGTGCTCGAGTGCTTCTCTTCCACGATTGCGAGAGGGAGCTCTGCGATTGGTTGTTGTGCTAATTGTATGACTTCGGCCCCGGAAGATGTACCGTCGTCATGTGCGGGAGCGGAGGCTGCCAGAGTCCGTCCTTCCCGTGGAGCTCTCCTATTGGACGATAAGTATCTGATGTTTTGGAGTGGTGAATTTGTGTGTGTGTGTGTGTGTGTGAACTGATTAAAATGTTCTGATTTAGAAATTTTGAATAGTGGTGTTATTACATAAAAAAGATAAATATGCAGTGGGTGCGATGGAGATATTAAGGTGTTAATGTAGTAGAATGGGTCTTGGTCTGTGTACGGATCTTGATGGGGTGTATTTCTCGATTTTTTGGATCGAGATGTTGCCGGAATTGTCGATTTTCGTGAAGAATATTTTCACTAGTTTTTGAATAAACTTCGTAATGGTTTTGAAGTTAATGGCTTCTCTGAGTGCAGAATTTCTCATGTACCAACTGGCACATAAAATCTGTCGTAGTGTCATGTTTTGGATTCTTTCGAGTTTTTGAATGTGTATTTTAGCTGCATAATCCCACACTGGAGAGGCGTATGTGATTATTGGTCTTAAAAGTAGAGTTGTGAGCTTTCTTAATGAAGTTCCCACGTATGCGTGTGGTATGTTGCCTTAGCGTGAGTTTATTATCTACTAGCGAATCTAACGTAACACCAAGATATTTGGTGTGCTGAGACCAAGGAATTTGTTCATTGTGTAAGAAGATTGTTGGGTATGTCGGTAATAATTTCCTAGTGAAAAAGACTGCTTCCGTTTTTGCGACATTAAGTGCAATTTTCCAGATGGAGAACCAGTCTTCTAAATCTAGAAGGTGTGTGTTGAGTGCTCTGGCAATGAGCTGGGGATCTGAATGAGATGCCAAAATTGCTGTGTCATCAGTGAACATGCACAAAATTGTGTTGTCGTGAATCGGAATGACGTTCACATAGATGTTAAGTAAGAGAGGGGAAATTAAAGTCCCCTGCGCAACATCCTCTTCCGTGGGCCTATGGCTACTGTAGGTATCGTTAATTCTCACAGAAAAATTTCTGTCAGTTAGGTAAGAAGATATTATTTTAATCATGGGAGGTGGGAAATTATATTTAATTAGCTTATAGAGGAGGCCTTCTCGCCATACACGGTTGAAGGCTTTTTAAATATCTAGGAAAACCGCACCAGTCCATTTGTTTTCTGAAACCCGAATTTATCGTTTCCGCCACTCTCAGGAGTTGGTGAGAGGTCGAAAGGTCGGGTCGAAATCCATGTTGTTCTGTAATAATTAGATTAATAGAGTTCACATGGTGATAGAGTCTTTTTAGTATAATTGTCTCAGCTACTTTGCCGAGAACAGAAAGGAGTACGATTGAGCGAAAACTGTCCGCCCGCGTCGGGTCCTTTCCTGGTTTCAGAATAGGGATGACTGCTGCGGTTTTCCATTTAGTAGGAAAGTATCCGAGCTTGATTATATTGTTAATAATATTCGCTAATTTGAAAATAGGAATTAGTGGAAAGGGATCTATGGAAGCAATAAATTGGGCAATGTGGTTTCCTAATAATTTGTGTGTAACCCTGTATCTAAATGAATGCAATTATATTTAAGTTTTCAGTTCTGCCTAGTGCGTTCGATGTTGCAGTTTGGTTTCTGCGAGCTCTGGGTTTGTGGTATTGCGAATTTAAAGTTTATACGTAGGTAACATATATACGTCTGTGTAATTGATGCATATAACTCTGTTTTATGTGTTAATAAACTGTGTGCAATAAATTAACCAGCATTTCATCATTCCTGGACCGAATATTTTATTAGATTTTATTTTAAATGTGATGAATACGCAACAATCAATAAAAAGATTGATTTGAATGTGTCTAGTGTTCCTTCCCTTCCTCCCACATCTCTAGGTGGGCCAGAGAGTGAATCTATTCCCTCACACCCTGAATAGCTTAGATTTCTCTACATAGCCAGGATTAGGATTTCGGAAGAGTTCACATTATTTTTAGAATTACAGTGAATCGAAATAATAATTGGTGTTTTTGTAAAAATTTCATAACTCTAATGCAGTGTTTCTCAAACTGTGGGGCGGCGAGCATATTGAAAATAAAAGGTTTAAAAAAATAATATTTTGGAACGAAGAAAAAGAAAATGCTTTCTGACTTAATAAAAAATGCGCATTTACACTGATATAATTTATCTATCATCTGGTGATCATCAAAAATAAAGATTCCACTTCAAACGCTCATTAGCTACCTTTGATCCTATGACCAAATAAAAAAGGACATTTTATTTGCTTTACTGTAACCCCACGATGAGAGATTTTTTTATTACGTTTCTTTTAACCCCTAAAATATAACTTTTGACTATCATATATTTGACCTTCAAACTTACTGGTATGTTTCAATTCATCTCTTTTTCTTTTAAGAAAGTTGTAAATAATATTTTTCTGTTGTTTTTTTTCATGTGAATGAGTTATGTGGAAAATGGATACGCATATTGAGCACTTTGAAGGATTATTTGGCCAAGATGTATTTTTATGAGTATTGAAACATAATGCATAACGAAAAAATTTTTACGCAATTCTTTTTTAGAACTAATATCCATATGTTTTATTGAATACACTTTTAACTCGGGATCGGTCGCGCGATGCGGAGAGTCATCTCATGCCCACGAAATCGTTAGTTCTGGGAAAACTGTTTACTTGTTACCAATTACCTTGACAGAGTATTCTCCAATATGACAGTTTTAATTGGAACTAAAATGAATTTATCGCATTTCGCCCACTTTCTTTTTTGGGGGGAGTTGCTAACGTTTTTTTACAATCAAATTACTGGTTTTGATCTAGTTCCCTGCGCGACCACTTTTGTTCAAAAATATTTTCTATGAACATGCTACACTTTCCCCCATGAACAATTTTGTGGTTTTGATTGTTGTGTTGTACGACTTATTATGGTTTATAAATGTAAATGAGCATAATATAAGAAAAAATTAGCATCAATGACCTCTATTGAAGGGAGTTGAAACTCATCAAGCAATTGAAGTACCTGCTGAAATAATGCATATTAATCAAGATAGCGAAAGTAAATACAAGAAAAGCATTAGACATGAAACGTTTGAGTTGAATTGAAATTTTCAAATGCTGCCTAAAGAATTCTATGAAGAAAGCTATGAAGCCACAAGGAAGAAAAGGTTCAAAATGCTATTTGTAGATCATCAAACGACAGCAAAACTACACTGCTGGCCACCGTAAATGCAACCCCCTTAATGAAGCATGCAAATAACATGAAATTTACAACATGCATTAGCGAAGGTGAGGTATGCAAATGATTAGATTTTCGGCGCAAACACACATCACACGCGACTATGGCGCCACCTCAAAGCGCTATTTAAGGCTTGGAGATTTCGACGATTTCAAGTTCGGCAATTGTGTTTTTCTTGTGGTTTTTTCCAAAAATGATCAGTTATGTCTCGTAGAAAACAGTGATCAGCTTTTGATCAAGTATTCGAGTTCGACAGAGGAAGGATAGTGGCCTACCGAGATTGTGGATTATCTTTTAGGTAAATCGGTAGTCGTGTTGGACGAAACCAAACAACTGTAATGTGGATGTGTGACCGTTGGATGAAGGAGGGTACGACGGGCCGACGTGATCGATCGCATCCACCTCAGTGTACCACTTCACGTGAGGACAGGCAAATTGTGCACATGGCAGTGACGGATCTCTCAGTCACATCACGAACCATAGCACAGCACATTTAATCTGTAACGCATCATTCAGTGTCTGCGCGTACCATTCGATGCCGTTTACAGCAGAGTGGTCAGTCCGCAAGACGTCCATTGCTTGGGCTACCCTTGACGCAGAACCGCAGACGTCTCCGCCGCCAATGGTGCGATCAAAGAAGGATGTGGGCGGTAAAATGGAATGAAGTTGTCTTTACTGACGAGTTGTGCATCTGTCTGCAACACCACTATAGTCGGATTCGAGTCTGGAGACACCGTGGAGGAGAGGATGCTGAACAGCTGCGTTATGCACCACCACACTGGTTCTGCACCGGGTATTATGGTATGGGGCGGTATTGGATATCACTTTCGCACTCCTCTAGTAAGCATTGCCAGTACCTTAAACCGCCAGTGCTACATCTCCGAGGTGTTGGAACCAGTTGTCCTTCCTTACCTTCAGGGCTTGGCCACAGCCATATTTCAAAAGGATAATGTGCCACCACACGTGATACGCATTGTCCAAAGGTTCTTCGTCAATCACCAGATTGAATTGCTTCCCTGGCCGGCTCGCTCTCTGGATCTTTCGCCGATAAAAAAACATGTGGTCCATGGTTGCTCAACGATTGACCCAGATTACACCCCTAGCTACCACACCAGATCAACTTTGGCAACGCGTTGAAGCTGCTTGGTCTGCAATACCCCAAAAACACATCCAAAGTCTCTTTGAATCAATGCCGAGGCGTGTGGCAGCGGTGATCTCCAACAATGGCGGCTACTCTGGCTACTGATTCTGATAAGAACCACATTTCACAGAAGTCTATAAGTTTAATCATTTGATACTTCGTCAACATGTTATCTACAAAATAAATTTTGTTGTACTATCTCTTGTCTTTCTTGGTGTTGCATTTACAGTGGCCAGCAGTGTACAATAACGTGAACAAAATATGACAGTTTTGCTGGAAAATTACGTTTTTGTATTGTTAGCGAAAAGTGCCTGTGATTTATGTCCTTTATTAAGGACACGCAGGTTTGGAACATTTTCCTTAGTTTTATTGGATTTTTTTTCAAAAAATCAAAGAAAAATTTAAGTTGTCCTTGAAAGTAGGTAAGTATATTTTATCTTAATTAAATTATTCACTGAAATTGTGATTTTTATCGTGTATAGTAAAAATAATTATAAAATAAATTATAGTTTAAAAACAAACTAAAAAAGCACGCTTTTATAGTGAATCGAAATAAAAAGTAAAAAAATAAAAATAGGTATATATTACTTAAAAGTAACATATACAAAATTTAATACTTATCTTGTTAATTTGTACGGTTTATAATTATGATCATATTGTAGCTTTAGAGCCCCCAAAAAGCGCATTATTATTGCATTCAATACATTATTATTTGGGGGGGCGCGATAAAATTTATGATTGAAAATTGGGTCGCCAGTAGTGAAAGTTTGAGAACCACTGCTCTAATGTATTAAAGTATGAGTATGTATCAAATTCCTAATTATACATTTCAAAAATACTTTGAGTTCTTAAGAACCGAATGAAAATCCTTTCTACTAAATGTTTTATAAGTACTGGAAAAATATTTTGAGTCATCACATTTTAAAAACTATAATTTTTCTAAGAGTACAGTTTTTTGAGAAAATGGATTTAAAAATTCAAAAACACACAAATAACAAAAATAAATTTATCAAAAAAGCAAAATTTTTCGAAAAGCATCCTAGTATGTTTTAAAGTGTTTATTAAATATAGGTATAGGAAGAAATGAGTACATTTTTTTAAAAAAATAGATGATGTAAGAAATATTTATGTGAGAAGACTACAACTTCCGGTTTCAAAAATTTTTATTTTCAAAATTTTTTATTTTTTCCTTTAAATTGTCTCATAATGAAACGCCTATAATTCTGTTCCTACATTTAATGTCTTCGAAAAGGCAGTTTTAGAGAGATACAAATATTTTATTGAATAAATAAGTAAATGATATTTATAATTTAATAAGAGAGCTTTGTGGTCTTTACTCATATTTAATTTATTTTTGTTATTTTTTTTATCTAATTAGAACATTATGCTGGTTCCCCATTGCTTATTTTGTGGTTAATACTACAACATTTGGAATTTTCATTTAGTTTCATACTGCCTCGTTATAACTGAAATTATATTTCTGATCAATGCATAAATAGATTGAATGCATTGCACCATGCTTAAATTAGGGTTTAATATTCATAAGCCTATTTTCAGCTACATAATTATTCGTGTACTGCCGCATAGTTTTCGTACATATTCACTGTGCCCTCAAAAATTGCAATAGACATAAGCCCTTATAACACACGCATTTTTCGTGCAACTACTTCACCCAATTTTTTGAGGCAGTTGACGTTGAAGGCTTGCCGTAAGCAAAACGACTTGCCATGACGTCTGCCACGCTCTATCTCCACTCTGGAAAAGTACTCGCTAATTCTTTCGAAATCCTTTAGCGAAATGGGGGGGTTTTAGGATTCTATAGGTATGGAAATTCTTCAATTCCATCAATCAAAGCTCTCTTCGTCACCTCGTTTCATTTTAATACGTACATTTCTGATACTGAGCTTGACGAAGATGAGGCTGTCATCTTTTTTTCGCGTAGAAGACGAAGAACCCTATTGGCTGAAATTTGGAGCAATTTTAATTTCGAACAACTTTTTCAGCTCACTGGCAAGAAGTTGTTCAAAGCTGTTGCTATGGCAATTGCTAAAAAATTGGTCGAAATGGTCGTTTAAAAGAAAAATTGCTCCAAATTTATGTACGTGCGATAAGGTCTTTAGAAGAGACCTTTAGAAAGAGCAACGGATGCTTGCCCATTGTCTATTTTAGATAGTGAAAGACATATAACAATTTAAAATAAAATGTAATAAAATTAATATCTCAGTTTTATTTTCATGACTATTTCTCATTCTTTCATCAAGCAACGATGAAAAATGGAGAGTGAGGAGAAAGATGCTGACCCCAGCATTTCATTTTAACATCTTAAAGGACTTCCTCCCCGTCTTCAACAAACAATCCAAAGTTCTCATGGGCATCCTCGAGGTCAGTACACAGGAAGAATTCGTCGATATCGTCCCACTCATCACTAAATGTAGTCTGGATATAATTTGTGGTGAGTGATATAAATTCTTATCTGTTCAATGTGTGATAATCATGCTGTCACGTTTATCGGTGTTGGTGGGTTAGAAGGAAGGTTTTCTGATTACGAAGATTTTTCGTAATCAGAGAAAATCTAATTTATTATCCTCCCACTTAACTTAACATCCCAGGGTAGGAAATGCTCACTTCTATTAAGTATAGGAGCAATTACACGACAGTAAGGATACTAAATATTCGATTATAATTCAATTAACTTACTCTTTGATTGCTTTAGATGTCTACGGTCGAAGTTACCGCAATTTCGTTCTCAGTTTTTCGACACCTCAGGTCGTTATTATTCAATTCTAAATCGTCAATTAGCAATCGTTAATCATTTAGCAATTAACCATCGAGTAACTCTCGACTAGTTCTCCACTAACTTCGCGTACCTAAGAGTTAACGCTTAAATATAACCCTTCATTTACATAAACCATGTCTTTTTCGGGAGAAAGTTTTCAACAGAACAACATTTAAAAGAAATAGATTTACCCCAAGAGGCTTAGTGTAGGCTCGCGGATAGGCCCGTTACAAATGGAACGAAACCCTCATGCAGCAGCAAAATTCACATATTCCTCAGTTTTACCTTGGCAAACAGACACGTGATATTTTTAAAGAAGTACTTTTTAAATGGGGTCAATCTAATGAGAGATTTTAACTAAAAGCATATGTTCAAGGTTATGCTCTGCTGTTGGTTATAAATGTATCTTAGAATACATTTTCTTTGAATTTAGACATGTATATTCTTTCCTTTATATAATACCATTTTAATCTATTATATTAACCCGTAAAAGCCGTTGAGTCTTTGACCTTCAAATCCTCCTCCAGCATTGGATTGTTTTCGCTTCCTCCAAGGCGCTGTTTTTTAAAGCACGTAATAAATTATTTAATTTATTAAATAATCAGTTAATCAAAATAATTAGTACTAAAATGAACCAAAAAATAATTTAAGAACTTACTTATATATTTACATAATAAGCAGATTGTTGTGGTCCCTCGCCTTTAGCTTTCGAAAGTCTGAAACTCATGTCATTTCACAACAAAAGAAAAGTACCGTAAATCCGGAATATAACGTGCACTTTTAACCCAAAAAATAAGATCGAAACTGAAGGGTGCGCTTTATACGCCGAATATAAAAACGACAGCTTTAAAAATAACAAAACAGATGAACCTGAAAAAAAATTTTACTCCTATATGTATCGAAATATTGTTTGTTTAAAAGATATGAATCGTCTTGTGAATTAAAATAGTTGTAGTTTTAGAAGAAAACTATTTAGTCAAAAGTCTCGAATAATACCTTGAATAAATGTCTTCAAAACACAAGAGCAGTGTATATTAATGTATCAGATTTCTTCGTAAAAAAGGGCGTGCGCGTTATACAGCGAATATACCTAAAAATTAAAGAATTAAGCCTGAAAGTTATATATCGGATTTACGGTACTAATTCTCCTGGAAAATTGTATTTGAATCTCTATCATTCAGCCTGGTGCTGCCATCTATTACTGAAAAATACTACTTCAGAATGTGACACGCGCGTTTGTAAATTTATTTTATTTAAAAATAATAATACATTTCCTCGATGATTAAAGACTTCTTCATCCATGGTTGACCACCCAATATGCAGCACCATGTCGGAAGCCTCCAAAAGGCGTGAACGATAGAGAAATAGAATTTTGAATTTTTTAGAATTGAAAATACCTGTACTTTTGTGTGAAAAACTTTACAACATTTTGAGTAATTCATTCTCAAATCATTTATTCTCAAGTGTTTGATTTACACATTCTACACCAGGGGTGGCGAACCTTTTCGGGTCAACGTGCCAATTTTTCTAAAAAAACGTTTAATGAGTTATAGGCGTGCCATCAAATAATTTTGACTTTTGATTATTGAATAACTAATAAAACTAAATTCGAACAAATCAAAATTCTTTTTTAATACGAAAAAATATATTTTGCATTGTATAGCAATAAACGTTTTAGTTATACTTGTAATTTAAATTAAAATAACATTAGTGTGATTTCTACTGTTGTAGATTAGATGACAAATAACTTATAAGATGTTACTTTTAGTAGAATGCATGCTGAATTAGAGTCGTCTGTTAAACGGTTTCTAAGCGAGTCTTTGATGTTATTTATCTCTGAAAATAATGACTCGCAGGCATAGGTAGATGAAAATATGGTTAAAATAGCATACACCAACTTCTTCAAACAGTCAAATGCGTCTGGAATCGAATTCCATGTTTCCAAAATTTCGTTACTGGTATTTTTACTTATATTACTTGTCAATCTTTCTGCTTCAATCAATTCCAACTTTTTCCTTGTTTCAATAAACTTTTTGAATCCATATTGAACTAGACTAATCAATCAGTTGCATTCAAGTTCTTCAATTTCCAACCAATCGAATTGAGACAAGTTCAGTTTATCAAACGAAATCACATCAGGGTACATAATAAATTTGAACGTTTCCGATAATTCCTTGAACTGAGAAAATCTCGCTGAAAATTCATTGATTAAAGAATCCATTACGGAAATAGAATCATCAATAACTTTTTCTTCATTTCGTTTCTCTTGGGCATCTAAATCTTAGATATTTTTTTTCAAGTTTGGGAAGTACTTGTAGTTTTTTGTAATAATATCGTTTTTGAAAACATATAGTTTAGCTTCAAAAGCGCGAATGAGATCCATCATGACGATAACTGTTTTATTCGAGCCTTGTAGCTTTATGTTCAATTCATTGAAATGTTGGCATATATCTGTAAAAAACATCAATTTTAAAAGCCACATGATATCCATCAACTGTAGATATTGTTCAATTTTGCTCTCATTTTGTAGAAACAGTCTGATTTCTTCCAAGCAATCAACAAATCTTTGAAGTACGTCCCCGCGGTTCAACCAGCGAACATTGTTATACATTATTAAGCCATTATACACCGAATTGACTTCATCAACAAAGCATCAAACTTTCGTTTATTTAAAGCCTGCGTCGATATGAGGTTGACTATTTTTGTGACTAAAGTTATATTATCAAGAGATGTTAAACCACTCTTTGCACATAAGGCTTGTTGGTGAATAATGCAGTGGCACACATTCAAGAATCGAATGTCCTACGTCTGTTTTAAATAAATAAATGAAACCATTTTTTTTGCCTACCATATTTGGAGCACCATCAGTGGTTATGAAACAATTTTTTCAAATCAATTTCTTTCTCAGCAAGCGAATTACTGCCGTACAAATATCTGTGCCCTTTGTAGTTGTTAACAACGATGTTTGCAATTAATTCCTTCCTTAATGATACACAATATTATATGTGCAGATTTAGTAAATGTCAATACTTTCGTCAAGACATAGCGATATAAAAGGAGCGGAGTTAATGTCATTATTTTGTTGATCTGTAACATTTTCTGCCAATTTCAAGATTCTATCTTTCATTGCGTTTCTAGATAGAGGAACATCTTTGATGCGCTGAATTATCTTATCTCTATTATTCATCAAAAGTGAGGGCGCACATGCCAACCAAGCTTCCTTCAAAACTCTCCCTCTTGAAAAAGTTTACCATGCCGAGCAATGGCGTTTGCAGCCGAGTAACTTGCCGCACTTGTGTGACAATTTTTGCTTACATATTTAAACATAGACGTCGACTGTTTATTTCTGTCTTTTATTGCACTTTGCAATTAATTCTTTTTGCTCTGGTTCGCTTTTTCACAAAAGGATTTGTGATTTGTTTCAAAATGCCGTTTTACAGACGATGTTCTGCATTGCATTGTTCCAGAACATAAACACACACCGCTTTGTCGTTATCATGCCATATTTCTCAGCCCACCAAGTTTGAAATTCTCGGCTTACTATCTTACTTTTTTTTTTGTTGTTGAGCTCATGTTAAATAGCAGTTCGTAAATTTAACACAAAACTTTAAATGTACAGTTGTGTCGATGAAATTGACTATTCTATTTTCCCCCCGCCAAAAAAACCTTTTTACTGACCTGCACGACTGCGGGCTCATGGGCAGATTTATTGTTTTTAGGAAATTGAGTGCTTGTTTTGAGATTTCTGTAGTGTCTGCACTTTCGCTTTTGTCTCAGTCATTAAATTTTTTAAAATAAACAGTGAGAGTTATTTTACCAATTACTTTCAAGACGAAATTAGATGTATACAAGTGAACTATTAATGTAAACGTTAAAATATGTTTTTAAAAAACAACTTGAATATATTTAGAAATAGTTACATACACACATATGCGTAGATAAACTTTGCATTGCAATTTATAGTATGCGAAGTATTTACACAAGACATAACAAACGAGTCTGCTCCCCGACTTGTCGGCGTCGCGACGGATCACTCGCGTTTGTTCATAATACTTCATAGTAAACTTAATTATTTTAGGCTAAAAATGCAAATCGTTTTTGATCGATGGCGTGCCCAAAATATTCTGTCATCATTGGCACGCGTGCCATTGGTTCGCCATCCCTGTTCTACACTAAGAAACGCATTTTAAAATTTCCGTTATTCAGAAAGTACAAGCAAATTTTACGAAACTTGAATTTTTTTCTGATATTAAGGCTAGAAATTAGATTTCTCTTAAAAAAATGGCGTCAAAAATTAATTTTATCCTAAAATTTAATTAGCTATGTTGATTCAGTTAATTAACCATTCTATTAATACCATAACCTAGCTCATAAATAAAAATCTCACTTCAACGTAATAAAAATTTCGGAAATTATATTAAAGATTCCTTTTATTTATCTTTTTATTATGGTTACATAAAAAATTACCTTAAATTATCAATTTATTTTAAAAAATTTGAAATCTCTTATACATATTTTTCTTTTCTTCTTGTCACTTTTGTCTCATTTATGACTTTTCTACTAGAATCTATTCTAGGAAAGGAAATGCACACCCAGACCCAACCTAGTAGTCCGTACGTTAAGGCTGTTGTAAAGTAAGTTTCATTTTCAGAGTTATCATCAAGACATTTTCCATTATATCAATTCATTCACAAAAATTACAGCTTGTGTATTTATTAACACTAATTCATAATTTCTCAGAATAATAGTTGTGCGTTTCTGTTTTATACATGTTGAATCGGAAATATGTTTGAATGAAATATTTGATCACAACTTCATGATGAATACCTAAAAAAATATGATAAAATATATTTCGTTGATATGTGTTTTATCGAAAAGTTTGTGCATAAGTTCAATTTTTTCTATTCAACATTTTCAAAAAAGCACGAATCTTCAATTGTTACATATATTTGTACACACACACACACACACGCCTGAGTTTCATTTTCCAAAACTATAATACTACGAGTATCAATAAACAAGTAACATAAAAAGATTTTAAAGTCAATTCTTACTTAGGTCAACAAAGAAAAATTTTATTTTTGTTACTGTTTATCAAATAATTAGAATTAATGTAATAAAATCACAATATTAAGTGGCTATTCATTTTTATTAATTATCATTAAAGTATCGTATTGCCATCCAAAACAATCGTGTTTATAAAATTTCAGTTCAACTGAATTCTTGAAAATGTGAGAGAAAAAATCTTTTAAAGTTTTCGCCCAAGTCGCTAAAAATGAAACCATTGTGACTGTATCTGTAATTCTTTGAATAATTAGTTTTGGTCAATTAATTTTAATTAACTATAGTTAAATTATCTTATTGTCCCCCCAAACAATCGTGTATAGAAAATTTCAGCTCAAAGGAACGCTTTAAAATGTGAGGTAGAAAAACATTTTGAAGTTTTGACACAATTCGCCAAAAGGGTCGCTAAATCACCAAAAATTATGCCAACGTGACTGTATCTATAATTATTTGGAAAATTAGTTTTAATCAATTAATTTTTATTAATTATAATTAAATTACCTTATTGTCATCCAAAATAATCGTGTATCTAAAATTTCAGTTGAATTGAGAACTTTAAAATGTATTTTATTAGCGATTGAAAAATTGAACAAGATATAAGTAGATTGTGTGAACTAATAGTAGAAATTGAATAAAAATTACACTCCATCTGATGCCTCTCGCTAGATCATAACTGATATGCTGCTAGTCACCCAGGACTATTTCTATCGCGCAATGGACCCAGGTCTGTCCAATCGGAATTGGCGAGGTATGGATGTGGACATTTAAAGCGTGGGAAATTTCTCTCATATACTTACAAAAAAATTTCATGCTCCAACTTTTTTTCCAAAAAGTTGAGGACTTTATGTGTCTGTGCATATATAGACATACATAATTTGAAGTATGGTATAATATTAAGTCTTATATTGGAATGGAGGCAGTTGTAAAATAAATCTGTTTGTTTCGATTATTTTTCAATTTTTATTTCTTCTCAAGTAACAAAGCTGCCCATTTTGTTTTGCCAATCCCTGTTCTGTATTAAATATTTTCAAGAATCTAAAATCCTGCCTTCAATGAAAAAAAATCCCGGCTTCACCACAAAGAAAATCCTGGATGAGGGATCCCTATTTTAGTACCATGGACAAGCTGCATCTCTTAAAAACGCTAGCACTAATAATCTCATTATGAGAATTAAAAATATGTATAAATCAAAGATAGAAAGAAGAAAGTATCAGGACTCATAAAGCGTACGGGCAAACAGGTTATGACTAGCTTTTGGTAGCCCGTACAGTGTACCATTTAACCATTAAAAACCATTTAAAGGATTAATTATTAGGAATTGGGGTTTTAGTTTAACTATACTCCCAAAATCCATTATAAATCAATCCAAATTAGTTCTGGCTCATTTAATTTCAAGATCTTTGCAGTAATTGCTTTCCACATGAGTTACTTTCAGCCTTTAGTCTGTCGTCTGCCACTCTGTTTTAGAGATACTGGATAATAAACAGAAGTGTGATTTGCTTGGGAACACAACCCTATTCCATTCTGTGTTCCTCGTCGCTCTAGCCCGTCAAATTCCAAAAGGTGTTATTTCAACTGTGGAATCAATAGCTGTGTCCGTAATGAATGTCTTGAGTCCCATCCGCTAACAACCAATCGGCGGATTTGTTTCTGGTCTATTTGGTATTGTCAAGGGTGTCCTGCGCGTATTGCAAAATGGCAACAGAAGTATCTTGCAAAACCACAACTGCTTCTCAGTGCATTCTTCAATCACCACGGTGCTATTGATCCACTTCTTAAATTGACCACATTTTTTTGTTTCAATCATCTTTGCCATTGCCGGCAGTAGCGTAGCGTACACCCCCGCATTACGGGGGATCCAGGGTTCTAGAGGGCCCAAAGCCTGACTGCCACCAAGTACCTACCCTTTGTAAAATTCAACTTGTGGGGACCGAACACCAGACCAAATGTTCTGCGCTACGCCACTGATTGACGTACATAATAGAAGCTTCTTAGTGTTGCCAATTGAGATCTGACGTAAAAAGGAACTTCTCTGCCCAACCATCACATATACAGGGTGTCCAGCCTTAATGTAAACTAATAGCTAATTCCCGAGTGAGTGAGTGAGTGAAGATTAACGTCGCACTGTTCATTGACGAGAGCTTTTGGCGACGGACCACGTAATTTTGAAAAAAGTGACGTGGACGTGAGCTGGCACCCCCTTCTCCTAACTACCACACCACACCAACGGGAGGAAATTTCAGCTATCGACAGATTTAGCGTGCATCGCTGCCCTACACGGTGGGTCTTCAGTGGTACCCGAACCATCACATATACAGCCACGATCCGATGCCTATACCACTCGGCTACTGCGGCCAACAGCTAATTCCCGAACCATTCGGTTTAGATATATATTTCCAATTTGTAAAATTTTTAAAAATGGTAGGGAATGTTTTTGTGTGTTTTTCGAAGCAAAAGCCCATTTAGAAAAAAGTTACAAAAATTATATTTTTATACGTTCCCCAGGTCCTATCACTTATATTTAGGAAAAGATGCGGTACACAAAAACAAAGTAAACACAAAAAGTTTCATTTTATTACGATAAAAACTGGCTGAGTTATGGAACTTTGAGAACCATCCATTCCATGCATTTTCTAGGCCATTTTCAAGAAGATAGTAAGGGGCCGTCTCCAAAGTGAAATTAATTGGAACTTTGCCAGGAAACTTTCGCTCTTGCACGTCACACTTATTTAAATCGTTTTTAAATTTAAAGTTAATATTCCAATAATTGAGTACTTAAGAAATAAAATTTATTATGTATACATGTAAAACATAGACAAAATAAAATATTTTGGAGTAAGAAAACATTTCAAAAGAAATTCCAAAAAAACAGGTTTATTTGCTGAGGTACTGATAATGGCGAACATTAAAATTCTGTCGGGTAGTCGTTTGCAATTGCATACAGTCGTATTCTAATATTACGAATTCTAGTACGGGAGAACGAGATGTATACAAATGAAGAATACTGCGAAATGGTACTGTTGTATGGTCAATGCAATCGAAATAAGATAGAGGCGGCAACACTTTATGCCATTCAATTTCCCAGTCGAAGACATCCATCTTATTGTACAATTGCTAGTGCTGTCCAACACTTGCATCAAACTGGAAGTTGTCATCGACGTATTCCCTTATCTCGTGCCACACCTTCAGCGGATACTCGCTGAGGATGTTGTAGGATATGCCCTGGCTCATCCTGAAACTAGTGTCCCGGATATTAGCTACGCTTGTTCCTACTCAAGATCGACGATGTGGAACATATTACATACGTACGGTGCATATCCTTATCGTCCAGTCCTGGCTCAGGACTAATGCCCGGAGACCAGGAGCGTCGTTTTGATTTTTGCAATTTCGTGTTAAAAACACTGGATGAAAATCCAGATTTTTTTAATGAAGTTCTGTGGTCGGATGAATGTCAGTTCTCGAGGTAAGGCACTATTAATACACAGAATAGGTATTATTGGTCCCTCGAAATCCCACATCTAATACACCGAATCGCCACCAAGTGCGTTGGTTGGTGAATGTGTGGTGCGGAATATGAAAGAGCACCTTAATTGGCCCAATATATTTCGATGGACCTTTAACATCAGAATCATACACGGAAATATTATCTGGACCATTAGCCAATTTTTAGAAGATGAAGTTTCCTTACAGGATTTGTCGCATGTGGTACCAGCATGATGGTGCCCCCACACACAAATTTGCGTGACTATGTATTTTTGGCGCAGACATTTGACAATCGAATAATCGGCTACGGAGGTCAAGAGGTTGCAGAAGCTACAGGCGCAGTTTCTGACGCGGATTTGGTACTGCATTTCTGCGGAAGGCAGTCATTTTGAACCTTATTTTAATTTGATCATTCTGATACAATAAAGCCTCTTATTCATGATAGGGGTATCAATCCACATTATACTATAATTTGAACGGTAAATCATGTATTCTTTTGCTGTTGTTTGTTTAAACAAGCTGTTTAAACCTTTTGGTGCAAGTTGTATTTCTTTATTTAACTTTCATTGTTTGCCAAATAGCAATACAAATTATTAATCTATAAAGCTTACTACGATGTTTTAATATTACTATGATGTTTTTCTTTTGATCTTTTTGTGTATAGTGAATTACTGTTATCTAAACTCAATTTGCATACGACCCTCTTTTCTGAGCAATTCAGATGCTTCATTTTTATGTAGGCATAACTCGGCCAGTTTTTATCGTAATAAAATGAAACTTTTTGTGTTTACTTTGTTTTTGTGTACTGCATCTTTTCCTAAATATAATTGATAGAACCTGAGGACCGTATAAAAATTTAATTTTTGTAACTTTTTTCTAAATGGGCTTTTTGTTTCGAAAAGCACGCAAAAACATTCTTTACTTTTTTAAAAACATTTTACAAATTTGAAGTATATATCTAAGCCGAACAGTTCGGTAATTAGTTATTGGTTCACATTAAGGCTGGACACCCTGTATAAATAAGCGTTAATATAGTAATTTGATACTAGTTAAATTATAAATAAAACAAAATAACTTTATTTAAGGTAACTTATACAGTAATAAAATATAATTTGGGTAATTTTTTAAGAAATAAGGAATATATATATATATATATATATATATATATATATATATATATAATATAATTTCTTTGATTAGTTATTTAAAAAACTTGAGGAAATTAAATATTTTTCAATACTTCTGGGAACTAAAGATTTTCTCGATTCTTTGTAAAAGTTTGCATATTTTATTGTAATTCTAAGTATTTTGCCAGGATATAAAACGTTTTATCGATTTTTGTTGCATTTAGCTACGCAAACTCAAATTTTATGCAAACGTTCATTATTGACATTTATTCTAGAGATAATTTTAACTTTTTTTCATAGAGTCATTTTTTCTGGAGAGTTTCATTATATAAAACCTACTCAACCAATTGTTGTTATTTGATATTTATTGTGTCTTTCTTTCTTCTAATTTAGTTTGTATTCTTTAGTTTGACAGAATGGGTCTTCGAAAGAATGCAGAGACCTTGGTTGTGGAATGATTTCATGTTTAAAATTTCACCTTTTGGTAGAAGATTTGCGAAAAATGTGGCAATCGTCCATGATTTTACTAATAAAGTAAAAATGGGATTATTTTCTAATATCATTCTTATATATATAATTCAAGTGTATTTTATTTACTTCTTTTTTTTTTTTTTCTTTATTAAGCTCTTCCTTATCTATGAAGAAACGTAAAAATGAAAACTTATCATAAGTATATAAACATGTTTTAGGAAATATAAAATTTACGTCAACCTAGTTTGCGATTAAATATTTTATTTATTAAGCCCACAAATTTTGGGGATTTGTGGCTATTTATTTATGAAGGAATTTTTAGAGTTTACTTTGGAATCCATCACTCACACACACATTTCATTCATTTACAAAAAATATGCATTATAATGTATGAAAGTGTATAACATATACCAAAATTGAATGAAATAGTAGAAAATCAATAATTACACACACACTTTTAACGCATTTCTGGTTATTTATAAGATTTTGATTTATCAAATTTAGAGAAACTGTCCTCACTTTCCTCAATCTGAAACTGTGTATAATATTTCACTACACAAAGAGAAAAGGGATGTTATGGCATCGCTTAAATTTTTTGTGATTATATTTTTAGATACATATTCCTCTCATTTTTATATACACTTTCTACCAAGAAATAATTGGATACCTGGGATAGAAAAGTAAAACGATGCTTATTTCCTCAAGAAGCAATTACGGCGATAACTCTCTAAGTAATTACTTAGTATTCTTGAGGACTTTCCATCAATCGTTGATTCTAGAAGATTCTATAGGTGCTCGATAGGATTGAGGTTCAAACTCAGTGCCAACTATTTCAATCGCTGAACCATTTTGTCCTCATATTAAGATGGAGAAGACCCTGCAGCATAACTGCTGATGTTTTTGTGCTGGAAGTAAAACACGTCACACTTCTGTGGAATCCCTAATTTATAATACAATCATTTTTAAATAAGTTTTTCACTTTTAGCATTATTATTTTATGCATTTCAGAAAACTTATTGTTAATATCTATTACATTTTTGCCAAAAAAAGGAAACAAAAATTTCGCACCAATTGTATTGTAAAAATAAAACAGTAAAGCCAACAGCTCAACACATTTTTTTCTAAAATTTTAGAGGTAAAAGTAACTAATTGCAACTCATTTAAATTTAACAGTTAAATTTTTTTTGGAATATAGCATTGTAATAATTGAAAGGTATGATCTGAATATTAAAAAACCAAAATTTTCATTTGATACATTTAAAAGAAAAATTTTGATACAGCTTTTTCATATTCATATTCCTTGAATATTTGTTTTGTTGTCCGTTTAAAGATGATATATTTTTTATTCTCATTACAAAAAATAGGTGATTTCTGAGAAAAAGAAAGAGCTTTTGAAAAGGAAAAATCCAAATATGTCCGTTGATTCAGATGACGACGTAGAAGGAAAAAAACGCAAGAAACTTGCCTTAATGGACCTTCTTCTCGAAGAACACTTCAAAAACAATTCGATTTCTGAGGAAGGTATTAGAGAGGAAGTAAATACATTCACGTTTGAAGTAAGTACTCTTTGCATAATATTGCAAGAAGAATATATATGCAATAAAATGCTGAGTCATTTTTAATACTAGTATTGTAAATGTGTGAAGCGAGATTTTTTATGGCTTAGTGATCCAAACTAAAAATTAAGTGACAGAAAAGCAAAAATTAAGTGCTATTTATGAAACTAATAAAATATTTTCATTTTTATTTCCAAGTATTAAAAATGGCAAGGTTTTGAATTAATTACCATTTGTCATATTTTTCATTAAAAAAATTTAAGAAATTAAAATATGTAAACTATCCTTTTTCATTTTCACATGTGATTCAAAATATTTTTGTTTGTTAAGAACAAAAGGACATAAAAATAATGATAATTTACAAAAATAATTTTAAAAAACCACATGAAATCAATACATTTATTTAATTTTTTCCTTTTATTTTCAGAGATGTAGAAATGCACTCACAATAATGAACAAGAGACGCTTAAACATTTTTTTATATTTTTATTCTGATGCATTATATTCATCAATCATAAAATTAAACTTGTTTCCCGTTATTTTGGTACTTTTTGTCTAAAATCTTGTTAAATCCCATTTTGATGATTTGATGCCTTTTTGATTGTCATTACTTGACCTACAACATACAAAAACTCAATTAGTGTACAGTTTATACAATGTTAATTTATGTTTTTAATGTAATATATGATCATTAATCTATATACACTCAGGAACATTGAAAATAGCGACCCTAGAAAGAAGCTAAGTACAATCGCGAAACTTTGCAAATAAGTACAGCGTAATGTGATATGTAAATGATCCAAGTTTTTTGCCAATACGCATGCTCATACGCGCCGAGGTGGCGCTACAATCAGGAAGAGGGTGCTATATAAGCCACCGCAAATTCGAAGATTCTTAAACGTGACGATTACCTGCCGATTGTAGGAAGACTTTGGTAAGCGAAACATGCCATATAAACGTGCTAGAAGACATTTCTCACAGTTAAGCGAGTTTGAGAGAGGCCTGATCATCGGGATGAAAACTGCAGGCTGGTCGACACGCCGTGTTGCTGGCCAGGTGGATCGTTCGGAGTGTGCAGTTAAAAATTGTTGGGAGCAGTGGACACGAGAAGATACCCACGTGCGGAAAACCGGGTCTGGGACGACCAGGAAGACCACGAGGAGAGAGAATCGAAGGATCGTGCGGCAAGCACTTGTGGACCCCACAGTGACTCGTTCTACGATACGAGCAGACATAGGCGTAGCAATTGTTCCACAAACAATTTCCAGACACCTTGCAGAAGCAAATCTTAAATCCAAGCGCCCTTTCCATGCACTCCCTTTAACACCGGAACATCGGCAATTGCGTCTACAGTGGTGCCAAGCCAGATCAATGTGGAATGTCACAGATTGGCTAAAGGTTGTGTTTAGTGATGAATCCCGGTTTGTTTTGGGGACAGATGATAACCGTGTACGGGTGTGGAGGCACTCTGTTGAGCGGTACAATTCCCCCCCCCCACACTGTTCTACGTCACACTGCCCGCACAGCTGGTGTAATGGTCTGGGGGGCCATAGCCTATGATAGCCGGTCCACTTTAATTGTGATGCGTGGAGCTTTAACGGGCCAACATTACGTTGATGATATTCTTGGACCCCATGTAGGACCTTTCCTAAATGGTCTCCCAGGGGCAATTTTTCAGCAAGATAATGCTCGTCCGCATACAGCAAGAGTTTCTCAAGACTTCCTACGTCATTTTCAGACTCTTCCATGGCCGGCCTGCTGCCCCAATTTGTCCCCTGTAGAGCACGTGTGGGATCAGCTAAAACGGCAGATACCATCGTGTCACTCTGTACATGATTTAGAGTTGGCTGTTCAAGATTTGTGGGCCATCTGCCTCAGGACAACATAAGGTGTCTAAGTTGCCCAGTGTTTTAGTCGTTGCACACCCTGTATTCGTTTACTCTTGTTTTTGAGATCAAGTGAGTCTCTCATCTGTGTCATTATGTGTATTAAATTTCATTTCAATCCGATGCTTTCTTCTTGGGTCGCTATTTCCAATGTTCCTGAGTGTATTTATAAATAGATGTTTGTATGTATGAAGCTTCATCATTCCAACACCGTTCAACTGATTACTATGAAAATTGGCATGTATATGTATTTTTTGTGGAGAAGGTTTTTATGTCATCCTCTTTGTAGCAGATCCCCACTAGGCGGCACTGCAGGATATCAACTTCTGCACCGTTCAACGCATCGCCAACTTGTCAACAGGGTCGCCAAAAATAATGTCAACTTGGCTCTATCACCAACATTTCACTATGTTTCTATTGAATTGCCATTATAATGTAAGAAACGGCGTTGCTTGCGAATATTACAATTTTAACATAAAATAAATACAACAAAAAGTAATATTAACGTATCACATCCAGATTTAAATTATTTACACTATTTTAAGTTTTCATTACACATAATGTGTAACAATGTGTTACTTTAGCTAAGCAGAGATCAATTTAGGAAGGTGTTTTCAGAAATCGACCCACAAGAGAGTTACGGGGAGTTATAATTAAATAAAATCTCTTTTATCAGCTTAAAATTTAACAAATATGGTTTTTTATTCAGCTGAGATATGCCAAAGTTTTTTTTTAACTTGCAATTCACATAAAACTAACTCTAAAAATTTCTTCATCCTACAATCTGTATTGTTTAATTTTTCAATTCACCCATGCGAAGAACGAGTATATCAGCTAGTGTATCTATAATTATGAAAACACCGCTTCTATAAGGATATCCAAAAATTACTTGAATTTCAAATTTGAAAATATTGTGGAATATTTCCCATGACCCAGATTAGGCCTCACAATATCTTTCCAGGGTCACGATACCACTTCTGTTGGCATCAGCTGGTGTCTATGGCTGGTGGGTCTTCATCCTTGGATCCAGGACAGGATACACGCTGAGCTGGATGATATTTTTGGAGACGATGAGAGGAACATTACGATGGAAGACTTAAAGAACATGAAATACCTTGAATGTGTGATCAAGGTATCCTCCTTTATTCTATTAAAAGTTCATAATGGACATTTATTAACAATCGCGTTCAACAAACAAAGTAGCCTACAGCAGAAATGCATGGAATTCAGTTAGATCAGTGAAAAGAGCACAAAATTGATAAACTTATTTATTAATTATAACTGTAAGCTCTTTTCTTATTTACTACAGTAAATGTGTACATGCATAAACACACACACACACACACACACATATATATATATATATATATATATATATATATATATATGTATATATATATATGTACTAAATTACTATAAATCTAATAAAGCAAACCAATAAATAAAATAGGGTCGTGTTGTTCAAAAGTGAGATAGTTACAATACCATAATAACAAACTCTAACCATTAGGAAGTATGAACAATGCTTTTAAGGCTGCCTCTATATTTGTCTATACTACTAAACTTCAAAGAAGAGAAAATGTAAGAATAGCATTCCATATCTATACTGTAATTCACGTTTATTTTCTGTAGCGGCCCATTTTTTTGCCCAAAATGTTCCAAAACAGGACATATTTTTATTGCATATAACTAAGCATAATACTTAACCAAATAGAAGAATTTTATTTAAATTTTTAGTTTTAAGGTTGTCATACTATTTTTTATATTATAATGGGGGGGTAGAACAAAAAAAACCCTAAATGTTTGCTGTTTATATGTACACTCTGCTTGCTATAACTGCAGTTAAGTAGAGTGATTAAAACTTAAGAAACACATGTGAATTAATTAAATTAAAATTTAATTAATATATAAAATAATTGTTACATAAAACAACTGAGCAACAATGAAATGTTTTAATGGGTGGGATGAATCTGTTGCTTCAACAACAAATTATTAACATCTGGCAGTAATCTTTTCACGTTTCACCCTAAATCTCGTTTAATAGTATCCAATCTTTCTTTTTTTTGTTTTGGAGATTGGCAATTGCACTGAAACTCTTTCTTTCTAGGAAAAGTAATTAAACACTTTCTTAAGATGATCCCCAATTCGGGATAAATAACAGGTGTATCTTCTTAAGAGCCAAAATTACTGTAGAACACTCGTTTCTAAACTTTAGTTTAAGATCTTCGTTAGGGTTATTAAAATCAGTTCCTTTGGAAATCAGACAATTTTTTTTAATGTGGCAACATGAATTCATTACCTACTATGATATTACCATAGACAATGCATTCTTAAACTTAGTTTCAAAACCCGAATAATGGGCATTTAAATGTTGAACATGGGTTAAAATGTCATTTTGGGGGCAGATTGCTGTGACAAATTGAGAAATTGTTAAAATTCGCAACATCCAGTTTTATTTTCCATTATCTTGGTTCTGGCAAATACACTGAAAAGATGGTCTTTTTTTAATAAAATTTCTGTCGCTTTGTACCTGCAAATTAACCCCAGTAAATTTAGTAAATAGCGCTGTTAAATAGGTAAATCTGGTTTACACTTGATTAAATTTTCTTTTAAAATTAAAGTCATGATTTGGTTTAGGCTATCGTAGACCCCCATTTACACCTCAGGGAACCCCCAACATATTTTTTCGCTGACGTGGACCCCTTGCAAGTCGTCATAGGCCCCTGCGGGTCCATATGCACCACTTTGGGAATCACTGATCTTAACGGTCCTCGACTGCATAAGAAATTAAAATGTACTGAATATTTATGCAGCTAAAAGACTTCACTTCATCTTCAAATTATTTTAAAAATTACTCTTAAGTGTTTTATTAATAAACAATACAATTTTTTTGCAATGACAGGAATCTATGAGATTGTATCCTTCCGTACCAGCCTTTGGGAGGATGATTAGAAATGATATTAAAATTGGTATGTTATATATAATTTTAGTAACTATTTTTAATGGAATACATACACATTTTTATGTAACAAAACTTCAATGCATAAAAGTTTAGTTTTAAATTATGAAAATTATTATATTTGTACTTGAAGTCTAATATCTCGTATATATTGATTAATAAAGCATAAACACATTTTATCTAGCATAATTTTTATGACCAATTAGGCCCAGTATAATATCAAATACAAAGTAGTTAACATGATGAAGATTTCATTTCCATAGCATGTTATTATAGAAAAATAATGGCATCTTTATACATGAAGACATTTGATTATACCTTATTTTATGTTCATGTAGCGTGTATTAATGATCTCTCTTGTTATTTATTCCATTGCTAATTCTTATTTTTTCTTTTTTCGATATCATTTGTTATTTTTTTACGTGATATAAAATAATAACTTTACTTTCTATTTCTTTTCAATCCAAAATATTTTTAATACATAAATGTAATTTTATAAAAAAAACTGCCTTAGATTATGAAACTAAATATTATTCTGTCCCAATAGAAAATTATATTGTCCCGAAGGGGTCTATTTGTCTGGTTCACACATTTTTGTTGCATCGAGATCCCGAATTTTTCCCCAATCCTGACAAGTTTGATCCGGATCGGTTTACTCAAGATAACAGCGTTGGAAGAAACCCATTTGCTTACGTTCCATTCTCAGCGGGTCCCAGAAACTGCATTGGTAAGTATCAGTTGAGATTTGTTTGTTTCATTAGCATTAAAAAGTCCAAAACATTACACGTAATAATTGTAAAGGTTTTATGGGTTGTCTTCCAAACATGAAGTGAATGACAATCCCATTCATTAATGTGGCTTATATATACCCTGCGTAGAACGCGCATTTTTAACACAAAAATAGCATTGATATTTGAGGGTGCGCGTCATACACCGGGTATAAAAACTTTAGCTTTAAAAATAAGAAAAAGATGACCCTAAAAAAATTAGACTGTATATATATATAATATATATATATATATATATATATATATATATATATATATATATCGAAATACTATTTAGTTTTAGGAATGTCACACTTAAGGATGTTTTCGATTAATGTGAAATAATAGAACCTAATTTTGGAACATTTTTTCAAATATAAAAGAAATGAAGATCTCATATGATATTCTAGCTTCACTATTTTCATGAGAGCAGCATTTGTTTTTATCATACTTCCCATTTTTAACCGAGTTGAATCATTTTTCTGGCGTAAAACGTGTTTCGCGTTTTTTCTCCTATACCGTAATGTTAAATGGGCCTTAATGTTAAAAATGCCTTCACGTATTAAAACGAAAAAGAAAGTATTCATGGAATATTTTGAAGTTTTTATAAATATTATATTGTTAACAGAGGTGTGAGTTATATTGCAAATTTCCATGGAAATTGAGGCAATTGTGCATGTGAAATGTGCTTCGCGTTTAGTTCAAGCTCTCCTGCTTTTACCTAAGGCAGCCTTAATCAACTTAAAAGGTTGTAATTCTCGAAGTATACTATTTTTTTCTAAAGCCTGGAATAATATTTCGAATAAATGACTTTAAAACATAAGAGCATTTCCTACATACATTTTAGGTTTCTTCGTAAAAAAAATAGAGTGCGCGTTATTCGGCGAATAGAGTACCTAAAAAAATCGTCTTGAAGGTATGGCTGCGCGTTATACGCCGGATTTAATTTCGACACAGTTCTCTAGATCTTTTCTACCCTCCAGAAATTAGCATGACCAACACCCCAGTGACAAAATGGAGAGTTGGGAATGAAAATGAAAGAATATATTAACGTCACACTATTTGGCAACTCTATGGCTATTGACGGTGGACCTCGTAATTTTGAACCATGGTCAGATGACGAGGACGACACCTGAGCTGGTTCAAATTAAAGGATAGCTCCGTCGAAGAAGTTGACCACTACGAGTATCTCACTGCCCTCTTTTTATAGATTTTCCTTTAATTCCGTATAGCTCAAACAAAAAGTACATTGGTTAAGGAAGGAGGATTAAGGAAAAATATCACAAAAATAGTCATTACACGCTCAAAAATAAGCCAATTTCAATGAAATTTGACTATGTAGATAAGTAAAAGAGACTGAACAATATCACACTATGCAAATTAGGGGCGATGCAGTCGGAATACGTCATTTGTGAGGAGCATAAAATCGATGTCTTGGAGCATGGCAGCAATTTTAGCTGCGTGACTGAGATTAGAAATCTGGTACAGCGAAATTTTAACAATGACCTCTAGGTATCATTTCACCGAAGAACTGCGATGTCGATCTATTAGAAGACTAGAAGCAAGACAAAGCCAGATAGAAGTGGCTAGATGGATGGATGTGAGTCCGCCGTTCATAGACTTTGGAAAAAACTTCTAACCACGGATTCAGCATCCAGGAGGTTCAGACAAGAAGGACCACGCGCTACCATGAGAGCCGATGACCTATATTTTTCATTTTTCGCGTGAAGGAATAAAACCGCAACTTCGGCTGAACTAAGATCCTCCCTCTCTGCAAGCTCCGGAAGGTTGGTACCGAGGTCAACCGTGCATCGATAGCTTCACGAACGTAGTCTTTATGCGAGGCAACCAGATATTTGCGTCCTGCTGATGTTCCGCCAAGGGCGGGAACGTTTCATTTATGACACATCCGTGGAAGAGATGCATTGAAATCAGGCAGTGTCTATGTTTGGTATGGTATCTCTCTGGGTAAATGACAGAACTCCATGTCTTTTCCCGTGTGAATGCCAATATGGATTCAAAAATTTGTTGAAAAACGGAGAAAGTTTGAATTAATTGAAGCAGAAAGATCAATTGTGTACAAGCAATAGAAGTAAAAATGATAATAATGAAATTCTGGAAACATTGAATTCGATTGTAGACACATTTAACTATTTGAAAATGCTGGATCATGCTATATTAACCATACTTTATCTACCTGCGCCTGATAGTCATTATTTTCATAGATGAATAACATTAAAGAATCGCTTAGAAGCCATTTGGCCGATGACTCCAATTCAGCTTGCATTTCGCTAAAAGTAACATCTTACAACCCTAATAAAAGTTATTTTCCCTCTAATCTACAACAGCAGAAATCACAATAATGTTGCTTTAATTTGAATTACACGTACAACTAAAACATTTACTACTATAAAGTACAAAATGTATTTTTTTCGAAAGAAATAAATAAGAGTTTTCGTTTTCTGTTAGTATTTAGTTTTATTATTTTCCTAATAATCCCAAGTCGAAATTATTGGACGGCACCTCTATACCTCATTAAGCATTTCTGTAGAAAATATGGCACGTTGACCCCTAAAGGTTCGTCCCCCTGCTGCAGCACGACGTGTTTTTGCTCTTAATCCCCCTCCTAGGACCCTAACCATGCTTTCAAGTGCCTTGGAAGAGCAACAGATCGTACTTCCTACAGAATTATTTGAGAGCATCAACATCGCTACATGTGCTGAATTGCTTCTCGCTGGGATTATACCCTACATTAAATGTGTTTTTCCTATACCAAACTGACACATTCGATTTGTTCAGTGTATACATATTCCAATTTCTATAGCACCATAACTGTCTGGTGATTTCTTTTTATGCTATTTTATACTTCCTATGTGTTGAATAATATGTATAAATTTCATCAGTCTACGCATAAGTTTTTGAGTTATCGTCATTTTTGTGATTTTTTTAAAATTTATGACAATTAGTGTATAATACAGGGATCTATTCCATTCTCAATAACCATATTCTCCAGAATGAAATTATTAAATGTATTAAAATAGCTTATATAATATTTGCAACTTATATGCTTTTTAATCTAATAACATTTCATGAGATAGAAGTGGTTATATATATTGTAATTTTCTTTTTATTAAGTACCTATTATTAAATTTTATAACTAACAAAATCCAATCACTCTTTAGCATTGCATCAATTTAGAAGTATTATTATTATTTACCCGTGCTTATGTATGTTCAACTTCTTGTTTATGGTATTATTAAGAAGTTAATACTTCTTCAAAGGTTCGGGAAATTATTATATTACGAATTATGTTTTTTGTTTTTAGTTTTGTATTTTATCTATTTTATGTACTTAATATTATTTATTTTATTTTGAGGATTTCTGTATATTATGTGGTTTTTAATATTTACTGACTTCCCTTCACAGTGGAGTTGAGGTTCTTCCCGAGAGAAAGTTTACAACTATAAGCTTCCTGGTTTAAAAAAATAAATTATTTGACCGAACTTCCTTGTTTTCAGATGGGAGAGATATAAAATTTCCTCTTTCTCCCTTACTCCTTAAACTGAAAAGATTCTCATCCTATAGCAAAAGAACAGCACCTTATCTGAAATCACATTAATACTGTCAACAACACATACAAAACGGAATCATTGAAGAAACAGGGAGAAGGCGGCATATCAGAAAGTGTCTTTCTGAAAAAAAAAAAGTAATTTCTTCTCAAAACTAGAATACCTCGTAGAAGTTTAGCGATTTTTTACTCAAAAATGTTTAACCAGTTGGATGCATAATTCCATTGAATGTGCAAATCATCAATATCATAATAAAGGCAATTTTATTGAGTATTGCATCAATTATAACTTTTTGATATGTAACATCTTTCCGCTTGGTTTCTGGATATTTTTAGGAGTGAGGACGGAAGTGTGTTACAGGAAGTAACGTAAGCTCGCGCTATTTGATTTGACCAACAAGAGCGCATGGTGGTGTCTATTCGCTACCCTCGAATCGGGGTCCAACTGTAGTAGCCATCAAGCACTCGAGCGCTTGACTCTAAATTCACAATCGGTCTGTAAAACCTACCCCTTAATTGCAAGAAACTCTGTATTGAGCAGAGAAAATAAATTGCTTCTCTACACACTAATCCTCAGACCAGTTTTAACGTATGCCGGGCCAATCTGGACACATGCAGCTAAAACTCATATTAATCCAATTGAAGCTTCTCAAAGCATCATTCTGACAAATTAAAAGCTCGATAGTTCATGAGGAATAAGGACTTCAGATCCGCGAGCAAAATGATATCTACAGATAATTTATCAAAAAATTAGCAACTAACTTCTTTCAAAAAATTGATAAATCTAATAATCCTTCGATCTTGGATATTGAAAAATATATCCCTGGTCCTAATTTTAACAGACCCAGAAACATTCTTTCGGATCCTCTCTTCAATTAAAATTCTTAATTAAATTCATTTCACTCTTCTTACCCATCTTAAAAGCTTACTTTACCTCTTTCCACTAGTCTTCGTGGCCTAGTGGTTACAATAGCTGACTTGAAATGAATTACTCCGGGTTCAACTCCTAGGAGCTCGCTAATTTTCAACTTACTTTAAGTCACTTTAATTTTCCTTGGAAAATTATTTCTGCAGATCTCAAATTTAAATTTCCACGTTCTTTCGTATTTTTTCTATATGTATTTTATTTTTATTACTTTTTAAAAAAGCTGTTTTTCTGATTTCAAATCATTCAATGTTTCTCTCATTTCTACAATGACCGAGTTATAAGCTTCATCTCCATTGGTCAGGCCTCGCCCCACCCGCCCACTGATCGAAATTTGCTTCCATTCTTGGTGCTTGCACCGTTTTTGAAGCTATTTTTCTAGCACTTAAAGCATTTTAATAGTTTTAAGTTTTTATTTACTCTCAAATAAGTATATTTTTCCTTTTAAGTACTTTTAATTAACAAAGGGTAAGAGCCAATTCATCACAGTCACTCAAAACCCTAAAGATAAGAGGTTATAGCTCGGAAGAGCTAGATACTCTGGTCATCCCCCCAACAATACTCTAAATCCACTTCGCACATACCAGCAAATCTTATTAGACTTCCCCCAGGATAAACTTGCGATCCTTACGCTCAATTGTCAAAGGGCTCGCCAAACAGATTTCAACGACGTTATTTCCGAAAATTGTACGTTACTCATGTTCTCAGAGACGTGGTTAGATAATGACGAACGTGTTTCGATACCTAACTTCGATTACTGCGTACAATTTAAACGACCGAGCCACAAAACAGCTGGTGTTGCGATCTATCTCAAACAGAAAAACTCACATGTTGCGACTCCTCATATGGACATTACTTATCGTCCAACAAGTGGACTGGGTATTGTTAGTAACGTTATTGGGGGACATATGTGCGGCAGAACGCTTATTTGAAAATGGACTAACGGTGATTTCGGCTGTCGTATACATTTCTTCGAATCAAACGGTCAAGAAAATTAAAGATTTTCTGCATTTTGTACTTTTACCATAGACCAAAGGTGGTTCTTCTCTTTAAAAAAAAATATCCCTCGCTTCCCATGATTTTGAGTGGTGATTTTAACTTTAACTTCAGTTTGTCAAAAGCTGAGCCACTCATAGCTTTTTTGAATGATGAACTCAAGCTCGAAATGAGCACAAAGCAAAATATTTCGACATCTAACAGTGGTACTGTTATTGACGCTGCTTTTCAACAGTTTTTAAATACTTTGAAATCACAAGTAGAAATGTCTCATATTTTAGTTATCATAAATCAATTGTCTCCGCTCTTCCCCAAATTGAAAAAGAATAATTACTTTTGATAAAAAAATTGCATTACTCCTTGTGTTAATTAAATAAAAATTTCATTAAGGATATAATTATTCGATGGAAATTTATATCCAATCATACCGATTCATTTTTTTCAGCATATAAGTTACTGTTGCGTATTTGCTACGATAACATGTCAGATGTTACACATCATATGCGTCTACTGTAAGGTACGTTTCTTTTTTTTTCTTTAAAGCTGTCTTTGCCAACGAATATTTTTTTAAAACATCAAATATTAGCTGTTAGCCTTATAGTCTTGTTTCGCTATCCTTTAGATCAGCGTTTTTTAAGTTTTCCATCACCACTGCCTCCCTTTTTATGGTTACCTGACATTATGGACGCCCCCCAAAAAAACGTATGGATGCCCTCCCTGGCTCTCAACACATAGCTGAGTAATTTAAAGGTTCCTCAACAGTCCTAGACTGCCTCTTCTATTTATATACAGACTTATTTAACATTTTTTTCTTTTAAGAAAATTGTAAGCCCCTAATTATATATGTATAAAAAAACACATTAAAATATATGTTACAAACTAGAGTTTTAAATAAATAAATAATGTAGACACAAATAAATAAAGAATATAGGCGCAATTCTACACTCCATAACAAAAAATAATGATGCACCAATAAGGAGTTGCCCAATTGTAATGAAATTTCGTATGCAAAGACATTTGTACCGAACATGCAAATGATTAAAATTTGGTGTTCAATGAATGAATTGCGGGAGCTACAGCGCACTTAGCAGGTGTCTATAAGAAGCGATTCTCAGTCTCATGGTCAAAATTTCTGTTGCATTGTAATTTAGGATACCTTTCAATGACTGAAAAAATGCCTCGCCGAGGGATTCGAGCTCATTATGAGCAACTGTCAAAGTTTGAAAGAGGTGGTATCGTTGAACTGAAAGAGGCAGGTTAGGCAAATCGGAAAATCGCTCGTCATATGGGTCGAAGTGATGCAGCCATTAGAAGATGCTGGCAAGAATGGGTGGAAAATAGCAGATTTCAGCGTCATGATGGTAGCGGTCGATCTAGTGCCACAGCAGATCGGTAGGACTGATTGATTGTTAGATTAGTTGTCACAGCGTCTGATTCATCGTTATGAACCATCAAATGTACTACACGTACACGAGTGTCCCCATGACTATTCACAGACGGCTGATAGAGCGAAATTTACGCTCATATCGACCGCTACGCTACCTGCCATTTGCGCCTGCACATTGTCGAAACAGATTACAGTGATGTTTAGCTTGATGAGATTGGAATCATGCTGACTGGAGACCTATAGAGTTTAACGAGAAATCCCACTTCCAACTGTATCCTGGCGATCCTCGAGGACGTGTCTGGAGAAGCCCAGGTCAGCGCGCCGATCCCGCTTTCACTATCGCACGCCACACAGGCCCTCGACCATTGTCTGAGGCGCCATCTCTTTTGGCAGCCGGACCCCTTTGGTCGTCATTAGAGGACATTTACAGCACAGCGGTATGTCGACGACATTCTGAGAACTGTTTGCTACCGTTCCTTTAGCAGCACCCGAGTCTCAGTTTTCAGCAAAATAACGCCAGACCACAGACGGTACGGGTTGCTATGAACTGTCTTACAGCTTGTCAAACCCTTCCTTGGTCAGCCAGATCACTCTCCAATTGAGCATGTCTAGGATATGATGGAAAGACGACTGCATCTAACAGGGAATGTTCATGACCTGGCCCAACAATTGGAGAAAATTTGGCATGAAATACCACAGGAAACCACCAGGGTGCTTAATCACTCTATTGCACGGCGTGTGACAGCTTGCATCCAGGCTAGAGGTGGGTCAATACCTTATTGAGCTCTTTACTTTATAGCTATGTAACTTTGAAATAAACCATTCAATCTTTCTGAAATTTTAATAACTTTCTATTCTGTGCATAATCTTTCTACCCACGAATTTTTGTGTCAATCGGATGACTCGTTCTTGGTGCGTCGTTTTTTGTTTTGTTATAGAGTGTATTAGGAAATCGAGATGGACACAATCCTTATGGTAGTGGTGCGCTTTGTGAATTCCGTTTTCTTAATCTTTGCACACGCGTTTGTACAAAATATTTTTTGAAAATATAACGTTTCATTAAGGAGTGTTGTAAAAAAAGCTGTTGCTTAAAATCTTCTCTTGATATGACAATTTTGAGATTTTTACGTTTTCAAATTGTATAGATTGAAACATTTCTAAAAGTACCTTATTTTAACCTCTATGGTAATTAAAAGCCCCTAAAACCTATTTTTAATTAATCAGTGAAACTGGTTACGCCCACTTAAATGTCAAAAAATATAAACAAAGTATTTTGTTTTTGTTTTTCAAAATATTTAATCTAGAATTGTTAAAAAAGTGTTTACATGGAGGTACGCAAAATTCCAATGAAAGTGTAAACAAAGAAATATGGTCTCGTGTACCGAAGAAAATATTTGCATAAATAGAAGTATTATCATTGGGTATATAGGATGCTATTTCATCATTTAATGTGGAAAATGTATCAAAACCAAAAGTTTTGAGAAAACTTAATATTGAGTCTTGTGATTACATGGTACAAGTTATGGAGCACCTCGATAAACAGAGGCTGTTAAAGGCTAAATACTCATCTTTACAAAAAACAAAGGAAGTTATATATAGGAAAGAAAAAAAGACAAAAGGAAGAGAGGAAAAAGGATGATGAGACTATTATATACATTAAAGTTCCTTCATCTCAAAATGTAACTTTTGATGTTTGGTGTACCTTTTCTGGGAAAATAATGTTTACAGGTGTGTAATATTTTATGACAAATGTTGTAATGATATGTCTAAAATATACTAAAATGAGCTTTTTGTAAAAAAAAAAAAATAACTCAAAAATTTATTTATACAATTTTTTTATGTGAAAAATAAGTCAAATTTCACTATGTTTGATAAAATGCTTTATAAATTATTAAAAAATTCAAATTAGCTAAAAGATCATTTCAGTATAATGAGAAGGCTGTACTTTAATTGTATAAAAAATTTCAAGAATTTTCATATCGCTTTTGAGAAAAGGTACATTCAAAACAGCCAATTTAACACTGTTGGTATAGAGGTTTCCCACTCTTCTTAATAGCTATGTAATGACAAACAATAAAAAAACTGAAATAATATTCGTGATCACGAATTACATATTATAGTATATATTTTACTGGAGACAATTAGTGATCTAGTCTAGGATGACACATCTTTCAATTTTTCTGCGAGGTCTTTCAGCGTCTGTAAAGTGAGGGAATATTAACATCACACTGTTCAGCTACACGAGGGCTTTTGGCGACGGACCACGTAATTTTGAACCATGGTCAAGTGACGTGGACGACATCTGAGCTGGCACCTACTCTCCTAACTACCTCACCACACCAACGGGAGGACGTTTGTTCAGCGTCTGTGAGAGAGGGAAATTTTAACATTAGATTAGACCAGTGGTCTTCAAACTGTGTTCCATTGAACACCGGAGTTTTACGAGGCATACCAAGGGGCTCCACGAGCCACCACAAAAAAATAATTATAAATCTGTATGCGAAATGGATTCAAGTTCTCTATCTGTACTTATTAAAATTGAAAATTTTATGTGTAGAATATATAATAACTTCATTTTTGTAATACTTTTTAATCTTCTATTATAATATGATAAGAATATTGAATCACGTTTTTTTTCTTTATAAATACTTCCTAGATGATTGTGAATATTCTATGGTTTACTATCCAGGGTTCCACAAAATAATTTTATTCTCGTTTGCACAATGTTTTACAAACAAAATAACTTTCTAATGGTAAACTCACTCTTTTGTTTAATCTATTGTAAAAAAAAACACCTATAATGAATGAGATTTGAATAGATTTGACTTAATTTAAGCAAGAATTGCTCTCTTAAATTTTTGGTAGTAAATTTATGCGAAAAACACAGGACACGGCTATAAACATTTTAATACCACTCAGAGTAAGAGAGTTAAGTGAAAATTATTTCGCTATGTGAGGGGCTTCGAAAACAAATTAAATGCAGAATATGAAAGACAAGAGATAATTTCAATAGACCAAGACTTCGACAGCTTATGTGAAAAATTGCAAGCACATACACCAGTTGCTAAATATAACCCAGGCATATGTGACACTTGGATCAGAGATTAATATTATAATGCGTAACAATTATATTAATATTACATAAAATTTTTGATACAATAATTTTTAATTGTCATTACATAAAATACCTAAAACATTTTGATATATTTTTAATATTACTTGCATTTTTCAAATTCTGTATTGGGGTTCCTCCAAAACACCTTTTATTTTAAGGCTGTCTTCGGTAAAAGTACGAGAGCTTGAACTAAACGCGAAGCACATTTTCAGACAGAAAAATGCTTCAATATCCATGGAAATTTGCAATATATCTTAGCTCATACCTCTCTGTTAACAATATCGGGTTTTTAAAAATTTCAATAATATTCCATGAAAATTTTCTTTTTCGTTTTAATACGTGAAGGCGTAGGCTATTTAACATTGCGATTTAGAAGAAAAAACACAAAACACATTTTATACCAGAAAAGATGAAACAACTCAGTTAAAAATGGGAAGTATGATAAAAAAAATACTGCTCTTTAAAGGATAGTGAAGCCAGAATATCATATTAATTTTTCATTTCTTTTATATCTGAAAAAAATGTTCCACAAATTCGGGTCCTATTCTTCAACATTAACCGAAAACAGCCTTAAAGGGTTCCGTGAGTTAAAAAAGTTTAAAGAGCACTGGATTAGATCTTCGCCAACACCCAAGGGTCCAAGAACCAGTGCTTTAGATAGTAGAATATTTTTAGTCATACTCATTTTATCTGATTAGACTCCTTTTTTTCTGATATAAATTGTGTTTCACATTTTTTTTCTCCTGTACCGTAATGCTAAATGAACTCTCCTTTTTCACATTAAAAGGGAAAATTAGTTATCTAGAAGATACTTTGAAATTTTATGTAAGTTATATTATAAAGAGATGTATTCATTACAACGTTTCAATTTTCATGAAAACTGAGACATTTTTCTGTCCAAAAATGGACTTCATGTTTAGTACAAGCTAGTACAGTCAACCCTGACTACGCGCAGTTAACATGTGAATTTGCTGAACAAACGACGTATCGCTTCTAGACGTTATGACGTCATGACTTTTATTTTTCATTTCATGAAATTCAGATTGTGAATGAGACGTTCCGATTTATTTTAAGAGTAAAGACTAAAACTTTTCAACATTTCAATTGATAAGACAATAAGTTCAATTTCTTTAAATATTTTAAAAGATCTTTAATTAAATATTTTTTGTAACATGTAATTAACTCATATATTGAAAAAAGTGTACTTAATAATAAGTTTACTTTCATGAATTAAACAGTTACTCAGTAATTTAAAGTAAATTTTCTATTATTGTTGTGTTCCTGATCAGTACGATCAATAAAATCAAGAAATGTGGCTTCTAAATAACTTTTGCATTAAGTAAATCTTTTTTATGCATTTTAATAAAATAAATTTTCAAAGTTAATGCATATATATATATTTTCTTTCAAGTCAAACTGAAATCATACTGAAAATTCATATCAATTTTGGAACTTACATTATCTTTCAATGCATAGCAATAATATAAATCACGTTTCACATAATGCGTGGCTTAGTAACCATGTGTGGTTCTTAGTTCTGTGTGGCGCAGTATAGCCAAACTTGGCTCTTGCGCCAAAAAAATCAACAATCAAAGTAACCATGGTTCTCGACTACCGCGTGTTAATCAAGTCAGCAGTTACTTCTAAAGGCATGGGTCAGCTGGGCCTCGTTCCTGGTGGGGACCTCTTCTCGTTCTCGACTCACAATCCGCCTCAATAAAATCATGATCCAAGTAATTTCAGTGGTCAAATGTGTTTCCCGGACATATTCTTCGAAAAACTGAGAATTTCGAACTATGTAATAACTGGCAACAGTGGCAAGATTGCAATATCATGTGATAACCGTCTATGTCTAGGCCTATCAAAATACACCGTTGTTATTCATTTAGTGAAATTTGGCAATAGGTCGAACTGGTTTGGGCATTGTTAGTCGCGCAGGATGGATTCTTGGGTATCGGTCACCCTCGTGCAAAGACCTCATGTGCTGCCCCTCTAGAGAATTTTTCATATTTTGACGAATACTTAATGATGACGTTATAAAGAGGATAATGAAGTTATGGTAGAATAATTAGTTTTATACTACAAAAGTTTTCTCACTGAAGACACATGGTATGGAAATTAAGAGTGAAGTATCAGCTCAAATACCATCCGTGTCATTTAAGGTATCCGACTACGATTGGAACCGTGAAATAAAAAAAGCGTTTAAATAGATAGTTTTCAAAATATTTAGTGCTACTTGGATTAGAATACATTCATAAAGTTGTTTTAAGAATATTATTAAAGTAAAAGATTATTTAAATGCAATATTTTGGCAAAAATTGAACTTAGAATTACCTATTTTCAAAACATTCTTCTTTGATGAAAAATGCTTCGATACTAATAATATTTTTCTTACATAAATCAAAGACTTCTCCTAAGAGACCGAACTAGGATTTTTGAAAAATTCATATAATTTTCAGATTTACTACCAATTGAAATAATTAACGGTGTTTTTTTTTAAAAAATTCTCCACTCTGTTGTATTAAAATATGGATATAAAAAACGCCACTTCTAAGTTATATACTTCAAAAATTCTAGTTCAGGCTCTGTACAGAAGTCTGAGCTATATATAGGAAAAATAGTATTACTATAGAAGTATTTTCCATAAAAAGAGAACATTTTGAAAATAGATAATTCAATGTTCAAAATATTACATTTAAATAATTTTTCCTGTAATAATATTCTAAGAATAATTTTATACATGTATTCTAATCTAAGTGACATTAAATATCCTAAAAATTCTCTATTTATAGGCTTTTGCAAAATAACAGTTCCGAAAGTAGTCGGATACCTTAATTGAAGTACAAAGTACACTGGTGTGCAAAACTTAAGCAACGATGTAAAAATTAAGCAGAGAGAGATAACCATAAAATTGCAGAAAAGGAGGTCTGGAAATCAGTACAGTGAACACATAAGTCAGTAGAAACGTCATGCGTATGCAAATATCAGGAACGAAACGTCAGAAGCGACGTGAGCGTACGCAAAACGCGTGATGTCGACGCGTGCTGTTCAACAGTAAAATAAAATGAAGGAGGCAAACGCAATTCAACATATTTGCTGCAAGTGCAGTGAGTCAGTTCGTGAAATAGGGATAGAAGAAATCACCTGGACGACTTCACACGTGGAAGAATGATCGTAAAGCTGGAGGAGGGGCGTACCGTCACCAATGTAGCTGCAAAGTTCGGAATCAACAAAAGTGTCGTTTCGCGCTCTTGGAGAGCGTTCCAAACCACAGGTACAGCTGTTAGAAAGGTTGGTGGTGGCCGCCCGAGGACAACAACTGCAGGGGATGACCAATATATCCTCCTGCAGGCGAAAAGAGGCAGACGGCAGTCAGCAAGCGTCATTGCTCACCAACTCTCTACAGCAATGGGACGACAAGTGTCGCGGTTTACTGTGGCTAGACGCATTCACAAAGGTGGGCCTATTCGCCCGCCGTCCTGAACGCTGCCTCCCGTTGAAAGTTGACCACCGACGCCACCGTTTACAGTGGTGCAGAGAGCACAAAAACTGGACAACTGTCAATGGAGTCGTGTCCTCTTTACGGATGAGAGTCGATTCAGTACCAGAAGCGATTCTCAACGCGTTTTGATTTGGAGAGAGATCGGGATACGGTTTTACACCAGTAACATCAAGGAAAGACACCATTACGGTGGTCCTGGAGTTCTTGTCTGGGGAGGCATTATGCTGAACGGGCAAACTGAGCTCCACATTTTCGATAGAGGGTCTGTAATCGGGAATCACCATTGTGAGGAGGTACTTCTTCCCCATGTGCGTCTGTTCCGAGGTGCCATTGGCCCAGACTTCATTTTTATGGATGACAATGCACAGCCACATCGGACTCTTGCTGTTGAGGAGCTGCTTGAAAGTGAAGATATCACTCAAATGGATTGGCCAGCGTACTCCCCAGATTTAAATCCCATCGAACATGTGGGGGATGCCTTGGGGAGACGTATTGCAGCACGCTTACATCATCTGGAGAACACCCAAAAACTCAAACAGATGCTGATTGAAGAATGGGCACTCCTACCGCAAAAAATGTTGCACCAGCCGGTTCTGAGTATGCGGAGACGGTGCGAAGCAACCGTTGCAGTGAGGGGAGGGCATGTACCATATTAAGGAACATCTGCTTGTTGTTCTTCCTGTTGGATAGACCACCATGAGTCACGATACTATGCGTTCAATAAAGCTTGTTTTTGTTTGATTCCATACCGTATGCATTGCATTCCTTTTTCAGCGCCGATGCTTTCGTCATCCTTTACGTACATAATACTCTCCCTCATTTCTGAATGTCATGTCTCTCAGATGATTTTTCGTGAAGTTATGGCAATAAACTCACCCGTTGCTTAAGTTTTGCCCACCAGTGTAATAATGACTCTTTACGCTTGCTCTCGTATAGGTTTCTTTTATTCAAACAGAGAAAAATCATCCTCTCTATTCTACTTTTTAAAAAAACTAGGTGATATTACATTCAGATAAACACCAAACACAAGCTAGATCTAACGTCAAAGTAGATAAAATTTAAATACTATCAACAAAATGAACGATTTCATTCTTTTTCCAGGTCAAAGGTTTGCTTTGATGGAAATGAAGACGGTTCTCTCTTCTATCTTAAGAAGTTATAAAGTCCGATCCCTGGATCCTCGGGATAGGGTCCTACTTCTGGATGAACTTGTTTTGAGACCAGCTAAAGGCTTGAGAATACAAGTTCGGAAAAGGAATCAAACCTTCGGTTTTCATTCCATTTATTATTTTCCGTAAACTCATATGAACTTTCTGTTTGCCATTTCTTTGCCATCTGAACTTTTTATTTGCCATTATTATTCTGAGGGAAAGCTCTTATTTTGTAGTTAAGGGTTTCGAACAATAATTTCTCATTCTCATATTTCCCCGATTGCAGCTTTAAGTAATATTTTAAAAGATTCTGGAAAAATATTCATTACCGGAAGACCTTTCGAAACGATGCCTACGGATAAAGAGCAAAATGAGGAAACTGTTATTATTATTATTTATAAGAATCAAAGAAAAACCATGTGAAAAATGTGATTAACTACGCTATTCATTTAACTACATTTATATTATTTTTATTTTTTCTTTCTTATTTAAACTTTATTGATTTTATAACAACAATGTGTCATTATTTTACATACATTAGTTTTCACATTTAATAATCCATTTGTGTGTTATGAAGTTTCATAGAATTCTTTTTTTATGAAAAAAACAAAAAATGTGTTTTAAAGTATAAGTACTAAAGCAAAACCATTAAAAGGTATCATACAAAAACTAACTCAGATGAATAACTCGTTGGAAGTTTGCTAGAAATTTCAATTTTTTTATAAAATATTAGCCGAAAAGAAAACCTTTAATAGAATCTCAGACAAGAATAACCACACACACTCACACACACACATTTTGCGCATTTAACACTTAAATACATTGTTAAAACAGTACATATTTTTTAAGAAATAACTTTTCACTCTATCTTTAAATAAATTTTTTCACTCGTGACTCCAGTGTTTCTTACCTTTTTTGTTCGATTATTCATCATATCTTTTTTTTATTTAATAATAGCCTGCATTATATGTAGTTTAGTCGGCATGCAAGACTAAAAATATTTTATCAGAAAAACAACAATTTTATTTTCTTACGAATAAAGCATTATAAACTATGCCAACAACTTTTTTCGCTTAACGTTTAGTTCGGAAGCACAGCAATCAACAGAATTCTATGTATCATTTAAAAAAATATGTTGTCATCACACAAAAGATAAATAATTGATGGTTTTGGTGCATAACGTGACAAAAAATAATTACTTTATACAAAATACAATTTAATAAGAATTAGAAAGAAGCTATGCATAAACAGATGGATGAAATTCATTTAAAGAAGGGGAATAAAAATACAATTTTTAATTAAAATGTAATTGAATATTTCAATTAAGAGTTCCGATTATTTCTTTATTGTTTTGAGAAAAATTGCTGAGGACTTCGATAGCAGAATATTTTCCAGGTATTGTTGAAGTCCAAACATTTTTTAAAAAATAAGAATAAATGTTTTAATTCATCAATAAATCGAAAATCGTACTATACATCATAATCGTGTTTCAGATTTTTCTACATTATTTCTAACATTTACTATTAGTTTTAAAAATACTTCATAATCATTAAAATAAGAGTTAATGAACTTCACTAAAACAAAAGGGAAAAGTTGATGCTGTTTTAACACTTTATCTACCGACGGTACTGATAAGTACCGCTCACTTTAAAATAACATAGAGAATAACCAATTTTACAAATATTCAAACAATACTTAGCAGGCATATTCTTTGAAACCCTCTCTTCCAAGATATATGGCAGAACGGGTCTTATGATGAGTATTTTAGCGGGGAAGACGAATAGTTTTATATCAGAAATTGCGTTTTCAGCTGACGGCGTTTTCAGCGGATTGCAAAGATTATCATTTAGAATAGTTAATGTCAAAATTTAATAGTTATTTTTTTGTATGTTAATGAGAACCTTAGAAAACGATTTGACTCTATATTTTAAGTGAACTGTGTATATAATTAATTTTACAGTAGAATATCTTTAATTAATTAATTAGCTCTAACTGATTAAATTTCCCAAAGTTGAGTATTTTGTTTATGTATATCCCTCAATTTTTAATGTAGTGTTCCAAAAAAAATACATTGCATGAAAAAACTGCAGTAAATCATAATGCGGTAGATAAAGGATTAAAATGATAGGACTTAAGAAGTAGTGACTACAGAAAAGAAATTTAAAAATTGAAATTGTGGATTCATTTAAATAATACACATTTAAAAACAGCCTCGTTTTATCTATTGAACTAGTTTCCATTATTATTTTAAAGTGACTTGTTGATTAACAGTAAAATTATACTAATGGCCAGAAATTCCCAAATTTTTCGAAGAATGACGTTTATCATGCTTTACATTTTTAATTTAATAGTAGAAAATGAAGAAAACTTATTTAATAAAATTGTGAGCAAAATGCAAATAAAACTGAAAACTTATTTTATCTTACCCGACTATTAGTTACATAAGATGTATGTAACGAATACACGTAGTCTTAAAGAACATGGAACAATCTGAATTTAAGGTGTTCCAAATTCTGTTCAGATTACATTATTAAAATATCAAGGGCAAAAATGTTTGAAAGAGGTGCACTAACTATTATCTAAATTCACTCATGTCAATAAATTAAGGATAATGTCCTCTACGGGAAATAAAGGTTCAGAATCAAAACAAACGGAACTTATTCAATAAGTTCATTTATTAAACAAAAGATAATGAACGAAAATGATGGCGCGTGTGTGACACCATTCATAAAAATAATGATTTTTTGCTCTCTGGAGCAATTACAAAAAATAGTGTCTTTACAAAAACTTAATATTACACGGTTAGTAGGATAATATATTTATGTTTTCCATGTGATGAAATACAGTCCACACATGCAACACCTAAGCATGATGAATATCAAATTATTGAGCTGATATTGAGGAAGATTACTCCTCTCACAGCAATCAATGCTCTTCAAAGTTCTTGTACACATGCAGGACGTGGTTGAAGGGCTGAAACTCTTTAGTCAAGCATGAGCCACAAATGCTGTGCCGAATTCAAGCCAGGTGAGAATGCTGGTCATTCTATTGGGATAATAAACTCAGGATTGAAGGTATTCGTTTACGATGTTTGCTTGGTGAAGACGGGCATATTCATCTATAAACACAAATTCTGTGCTCATGGCCCCCTAAACAAAAGTAAATGTTACCTCAGAATTTCCTTATAAATTTGGCCTGCCATGGTTCCCATTTGAAGATGCAGATCTATTCTGGAACCCAGTGAAGTTTCCCCCAAATGAGCAATCTTACCTTGCAGTTCAATAAGGTTGCCTTGGAGTTGACAAGTACCTGGCGTTCTCTAAATGAAAGTTCAATGTGAAACAGATTTCAAGCTAAACTTCGACTCGTCGGGAAACATCACTCATGCATACCGTGACGATATCTTCATTGCATGTTCTCTATTCCAGGCTAACTGCTGGCGACAGTGAGTTGCCGTGTGTGTAACATATCAGACAGGCCTACGAGCCCATAGATCAGTATGTCCCAAACGTCTGTCCACGGTTTGTTTCGAAACTTTCGTTCCTGTGGCAGTAGACAGCTGATGAGACAAGTCAGAGGCTTTACTCCGTTTGCTTCTTTTGGAGTTACTGCCAAACATAGGTCTTCATTTGGAATTGTAACTCAGGAACGATCTGTATTGTAACGTTTACTGATATTTCTGACATCTTGGAATCGTTGCCAAAGCCTAGAGATGATACTTTGGGTAATTCCAAGTTCCTCGGATACTTCCATTTGGGTACGCTGTATTCCATGCTGCCGATAATTCTACAACTTAAAAAACTTCCTTGTGCTTCCTCTGTGTCTTAACTATTCTGTTATGTCACTGAGTTGCTTACAAAACACTTGTGAACAATATTTCTTCTTTTGCACCATTTCTTATATATCTCTAACTTAAACTCTCATAATTTTGAAGTGCTATGGGAATCATCTGGTGGCTTCCTGTAATTTGCATATTATTGTTGAATATGTGTGTGATAATTTTGCAGATGAAATTTTTTTTAATCCTCAGTTCAGTTTCTATGTGGTTCTAAATTAACCTAATTTATGTACAGGAGTGTAACTGAGGAAATATCCTCATAAAAAGTATCACTAAGAAAGAATACCTTAAAAAAAAAAGACACAAACTTCACGATTTTAATCGATTTACAATGGAAGGGTAAAAAATATGACACGTTTACACGTTTTTTAAATTGTAAACTTACGCGAACAGCAAAAATATGTTCATAAATAACATTTAACTTCGTTCTTTTAGATATTTTCGAAAAACCCGAAATAGAACTACTTCTGTGCATGAACCAAGAGAACAACTTTAAGAAAAAGGTTTTACAAAAAATTATATTTGGTTAAAATAAGAAAAACTTAAATTAGAAATATATTTCTTTAATTGGATCCTAGAAACACCAAACTTTTACCATTATTACAGAACTTACTATAGTTCTTATTCCTATATTATATAATTATATATACAAGAATAATTCACTTATTATTATAATACTACTAGCTGACCCGGCCACGCCTTGTTGTGTCTTTGTTTTAATACGTTTATTTAATATTATTATAAGCTATTCAATGCAGTCAAATTAATTTTCATTTACAATTTCCAAGACTTGAAATTAAATACATAAAACAATATATATATTTTTTTAATTTTACATTTTTTTCATCTCCTATTTGAGTGTAGTATAATATATGAATTACTTAAGAAGTTGTTAAGTAACAACAAATGAAGATTTAATTTTATAAATGAGGTGAATAGCATTGATATTTTTAGCAATTATTTTTAACATTATTTTTATCATTCTAAATTATAACAATAAATAATTTTAAAATAATTTAACGCTAATTGGTGCAAAATATTTTTTGGTAACTTGTCTTTTGTTTACGCAAATAGATTCGGTGGTTTCCTAACACGTCGGCATGCAACGTACACTTGCTCACAAAAGTAAGCATGCAACTCACAGCTTAAGTTAAAAAGCTCTAGTTCTCAAACAAATATAAGAAAAATATTATTTTAGAGAGTGTTGTTTATAGCTTCTGACTCAAGTCATAAAGTAATGAAAGAGATAAACCAAATCATTATATTTTAAAAAACTTTAAGAGTAATTTTGTTAACTAACAGTAGAAATTTAAATCACAAAAGTAAGTATGCACTCTGAATTTTTGACTTTTAAATAGGCTGAATGAAACTTCTCGAGTGATGTTTCGTATTTCAGTGATAAGTTTAGAAGCTCTGCTACAGAGCTTGTAAGTTTGAGAGCTTTAAGTACATCAACAATTCACCAATCCCTCCACGTGGAAAGAATTATCAAAACATCTAAAGGATGCAATAATAAAGCTCTATAAGGAAAGCAAGTCCTAACCACAAATCGCTAAAATCATAGGCAAAAAGTCCTGCAACAGTGCAAAAAATCATTGAAAAGTTCTAGGTAGAGGGAAATACTCTAAACAAGCCAAGGACAGGACGACCGCCCATTTTCACAGATCGTGAAAGGCGAACTATTGTTGGAAATGTGAAAAAATTCCGAAGAGAGATTATATAGCGCACCAAAATTGACAACTGATGTGAAAAATAATTTTGCGAAGTCATGCAAGCCTGAAACAATTCGCCGTGTGTTACGGAAGGCAGGATACCATGGTCGAAATATGCGAAGAAAACCACTTGTTAGGAAAGTGAGTCGCAAAAAGAGAAAATATTTTGCAAAAAGAAAATGAAAAGCAGGACAGGAAATTTTGGAATTCCGTGATTTTTTCGGATGAAAGTAAATTCAATATCCACGGGTCAGATGGACACCAAAAAAGTTTGGAGGAAAGCAAATGCAGCTCTAGAACCAAAGAACATGAGAGGAACTGTAAAACACGGTGGTGGTTCGATTATTGTTTAGGGTTGCATGGCAGCATCTGGAGTAGGAAATTTAGTTATAATCGACAGAATAATGAATCAATATAGCTATTTGAATATTTTAAAAAGAATAATCTAAGTCAAAGTGCTTCTAAATTGGGACTTGATGGATCCTTCACTTTCCAACAAGATAATGATCCTGAACATAGTGCTCGGGTTGTTTGAGAATGGCTGCTATGTAACGTGCGAAAACAGGTAAAAACCCCCCAACGCAGTTACATGATCTTAATCCCATTGAATACTTGTGGGATTATCTCGATCGCCAAAATTAGAAAGCAAGAGATTAAAACTAAGAATGATCTAAAAAAAGCCCTTTTGGAGGAGTGGCAGAAAATACCATCTTCTGTCACTCAAAATTTAATAAAATCAGTGCCATCTAGATTGAGAGCTGTTATTAAGGTCAAAGGCTACCCAACAAATTACTAATTTTTTGAAAAATGTACAACTTGCAATATTAATGTCTTTGTTTTTGTTTGCATACTTACTTTTATGATCTAAATTACATCCTATTTTAAGTTAAGCTTATCTTGCTAATTAAATATTTGTATTTTTTAAATAGTTTTCATTTTGTAATTAAGCTCCATGTTGCTATAATCGAAATAAATAGTTAATTTGATATCTCTAATATTATATATCTGTTTTTTTTTCATGGGACATCATCACATACACTCTGCATACTTACTTTTGCGACTAAGTGTATATGTAGTTACCCATGCAATATACATGGACTTTTTAAGTTCAAACCCCAAATGGACATTGTTTGGCTTTTGAGATATATATTTATGGTCATCTCAAAAGCCAAACGAAATGGCAATTGAAACTTTTGAATGGTGTTGGAGATTCGGACGGTATCAGTTTAATGCGTGGCAACAATACGAACCTTTAAACTTCACAATCAAAATAGTTGCTTCATGAAGATTCCCGGTAATTCTTTTGATCACCAAACGTACCATTACATAATCTAGATATATTTAAGTTACGCAGCAGAATAACCAATCTTCAACCAAAGATTTGAGGAGTAATTCCTAATGTATATAGGCAATTCAAAAACTTTACAGTTTCTTTTCATCATCAATAGTGTCGATTGATTTAAAAGGCATTAGATCACCTGGCAACACCTTTTTTATCTGGAAGTTTATTTAGTCAACATCAACATTTTTTCTGCCTAAAGTAACAGAATTACAGAGCTATTCATTACTTAGATTAAGTATACAGTATATCCCGAAAGACACTCTCAATCAGTTCTTTTTGGTCTGAACAACAGTACAGAAATTTGATACATTTTTTTCTTTTGTTGCAGTTCTACTTAACTGTTTCAATATCTAGCAGTTGGTTAGAAAATATTGGCGCCGATTGATCATCTTGCAATTGAACTTGCGTGTTTATGGTCAATTCAACGTTTCGCCATTAAAACGATTTCTTTAAACTTACATTAATCTCGTGAACAAAAGTAGGAAGAGGAACGACTTACAATGTACGTCAGAAATCACTAGACAATAATATTACAGAACCATCGAAAATTTTCTCGTTGCCGTGCCCATAGTACACTCATTGCAGATTATGATTGACCTCCTTTGCAGTACTGTAGCCATTCTACTTTTTTAATATTTCATATTGCTTCTGGTTTTTCATTGAATATTTAATGGCAGCTGGAATACTGAACGTGCAGTTTGACAACCATTTAAGGGCAGTCGGAAACCTCTATACCGACAATGTTAAATTGGCTGTTTTCGAGGTACATTTTCTCAAAATCTGTTATATGTACATGCTTGAAATTTTTCATATAATTAAAATACACATTTCTCATTATAATCAAATGAGCTTTTAGCTAATTTTGAATTTTTCATAATTTATAAATTATTTTATCAAACATAGTTTACGTTAACCCGTTTTTCACATAAAAATTTGTAAAAAATAAATTTTGGGGATTTTTACAAAAGCTCATTTCAGTATATATTAGCCATCATTATAAATATATCATAAAAAATTTACATACCTGTGAACAGTAGTTTCTAAGAAAAGGAACATCGAACATCAAAATTGACATTTTGAGAAAATTGATTTTTAACGTATAATTACTTTTTAGTTAAAACATGCCAGCTCCATATTCTAAATCATCAGCATTTTTAGTAGCTCATCATCTTCTTTCTTCCTTTTTAAGTCTTTTTTCCTTCCTAACTTCCTTTTTTTTTGTAAACAATAGTATTTTTGCTCGTAACATCGAGGGCACTCCATCGCCTGTACCGTGTAATCACCAGGCTCAATACACATTTTCTCAAAATTTCTAGTTTTGATACATTCCCCATATTAAACGAAACTGCATCATATGTACCCAGTGACAAAACTTCTAATTGTACAAATGTTTTCTTCTTCGGTACAGACCATATTGATTATTTACACTTTCGTTAGGATTTTGCGTACCTCCATGTAAACACTTTTTATCCAGCAAATCCCTAAAAACATCGCATGGCCTCCACAACATCCACAGGTAAACTATTTTTGTGATGATAAGTCTCCACAAGCAATTCTGCTTTTTTAAATTTGCACCACGTATCTGAATCAGAGGGACAAAATCCATGCTGAGGTTTTCATCGGTTGATAGCTTGTGTAAAAATATTGCCCATATGGCTTGTTGCATGTCCTTCACGCTAGACAAATTTCTGCGGATAGCTAGACCATAATATGCTTGCAGACGGTCGATTTCTGCCTCTGTCAATCTATTTCTTCCGCATAAAGGCTTTCCGTCAGAAAGTTTTTGACCTCTCATCTTAGTTTTCAAGCGTCGAAGACGTGTCCCCATTCTTTTCATAACATGAATGCATTCTAATTTCTCGACAGAGCAATGGTCACCATATACTTTGTTCTCGACAATAGAAGTAAAAGCTTTGGAGTCCCCATCTCTTAAATATTTTTGTACCGAACATTGTAGAGAGACTGGGAACGCTGAAAAATGGATAGAGCTCCATCCATCTTACCGCTGTAGCCTTCAAAATTTCTCTTACAATTTTGAAGATGCTTGGTTTTGTTCGGACAAATACAATGTTTTGAAAAACTTCGACATCTATAACTTTGCCGGTATCAACAACTGTCACCAAGCCATTCTTCGAAGAAAACCACGCTTCTGCCAGCTACCATCAACAGCAACAGCAAGGTCCCTTTTTTCATCATTTTCATCAACGGCTTCACGAACAGCTTCTGCCATACTGTGTTCAAGGTTTCTCTTGTTGCCTGCAGTAAAATGTGGTTGTACTTTGAGAATTTTGTGGGTGGCGGGGGAAGATTCATGATACCGCAAAAACATCTAGCAGACTCAGCACCTTTACCTATGCATGGCATAGCATACACTAGCCGGGTATTCAGTTCGTAATTCTCAGAACTATCGCATTTCTTGGAGTTAAAAAAAAGTATAGTTATATTTACAAGAAGGACATTTTAAGTGAAACTTCACAGCTTCACCACAGTTACTTTCACTGAGGTGCAACCTGAGTCCTGTTTTTTCACACTTTATACATTTTACAGCTTCAAAAACACACAAGCTAAAAGGTTAATGTCCACAATAACATTTCTGAAACCAGAAAAAGCCTCATCCGAATATGAAATATCCATGTTTACAATTTTTCTCTCACTGGCAGATGGTTCAGTTTCATTAGTACAAAAGCTTTGCACCATCAGCACAATTTTTTTTCATCAGCAGAGTTCTTTGGAACAGTAGAATTGCTTTCACCACAACCATCATTACTTTTATTACATCTTCCTTTATTAAAAACTCCTCTTCGTTTCTTAAATACTTTAGTCGATGCTCTAGGCATGGTAAAGTGATCGATATATTATAGCAATTTTTTTGAAAGTTTAAGCTGAATAATGTTAAAGAATACTTGGGAGTTCAAAATTATAACGCAGTTTTTTGAAAGTGTAAACAAACACTGATTTGACCGTTAAAAATACAGTGAAGTTTCAAATGGGTTAGGAAATAAAATAATAAAAGGCTCAATTTATACAATAAAAGATAAATGTTTTGATTTATACCAGACGCTCAACTTTTAAGCCAAAACAAAAAACTTTGTTTACTTTTACGCTTGTCAAATGGGCGTGGCCCAGTTTCAACGATTATTTAAAAATAGGTTTTTAGGGCTTCTACTTACCCTAGAGGTTAAAGTAAGGTATTTTTAGAAAGGTTAAAATCTGTACTATGTGGAAATGTAAAAATCTCAAATTGTCAAAAAAATCAAATTTTACCTTTCCGACTGCCCATAATAAAGTGGCTGCAATACCTAGAGATGCAATTGCCAATGCAATTTTCTGTTGATCGTATTTTTCGCAAGGCTGCGCCTGCAAGTTTAGTGGCTATAGGGGAATAAAATTACGAACGTGGGACTCAAACGCAAAGCCATTTGACCTCATTCCGGCAATATCCAGCAAAATTAAGAGAGTTTCTGCAATCGAATCCAGGTTCTCGTTCCCCATCCCGAGACGCACCTGATGCCTACTTTTGGCACTCCTTCAAGTTTTGTCCCTGAGAGGAAGGAGCAGTACTATAACCCGGCAAAGTTACTGGAGTTCAATTTCAGATTCTTAATCACCACCCAGAAAAACACCAGGAACGCACTTTGCACACTGCAACAAGTTTAAAGGTATTCCCCTGACATGGTTCGCTTAAAATACGTTCGTCTGGCATTATTTGACAAAGTAACGGGAATTTCTTAAATAGGATTGAATTTTTTGGATCGACCGTCACAAAATACAAAAAGATCCACTTTTTGCGTTCCTATGTTTGCAAGTTTGACCTACACCGCTGTCCACGCATATTACGGTCGTCCGGCATTAATCGGTAAAGTTTTCCGCACTCTAAAAATTCGATTTCAGACTCCCGTTCCCCTCTCCGAAACGCACACAGAACTGATTTTCGATGCCCTAGCGCGTATAAATTCAACCGCTAGAGAGAATGAAAATTCGTGACCGGAATCAAACACGAAGCCATTCCACCTAATTCTGGCAATATCTAGCAAATTTATGGGAGTTTCTGAAATCTGATTTCAGATTCTTGTTTCCAACCCCTAGACGCAACTGGGAACTATTTTCATCTCCCCTGAGCCTTCAAGTTCAGTCGCTGGAAAGAGGTCGCCTGGCATTATCCAGCAAAGTTACGGGAATTTTTTATATCCGATTTTTTGATTCTCGTTTGCCATCCCTAAAATGACCATAAATGTACTTTTTTCTGCTTCAATTCCTTTGGGAAAAGCTACTGTCATGGTCTGCGTAATAGTCGTCCAGAATAATTATCTGGCAAAATTGCAAGAATTTCTCATATCGGATATCAGATTCAGATCGCTTGCATCAAAATACGTCAGGAACCAAGTTTTTCGCACTCCAAGGCTTTTATAGTAAGGCCCTGCCAGGGTGTGTCTAAAATACGGTCGTCCGGCATTATCCGGGAAAGTTTCTAGAATTTTTCATATTGGATATCCGATTCTGATTGCCCGTCTCAAAATACGTTAGGGGGCAATTTTTCGTGCTCCAAGGTTTTAAGGTAAGCCCCTAACAAGGGTGTGTCTAAAATATGGTCGCCCGGCATTGTTCGGCAAATTTACGACAATTTCTCATATTGAATATCAGATTCCAACTGCCCATCTCAAAATACGTCAGGGACCACGTTTTCATACTCCATGACTTTTAAGGTGAGGTCCTGCTAGGGTGTGTCTGAAATATGGTCTTCCGGCATTGTCCGGTAAAGTTACAGGTATTTTTGAGATTCAATACAAAATTCGGATTCCATGCCCCGAAATACACCAGACACTAACTTTTCATACACCTTGATTTACAAAATCCGCTTCCACAGGCACACACGCTATCCGATATTTTGCGAATTTTCCCGTTTTCCGAAATAAAAAAATTATGACGTCATTGACTGAAATAAAAACTATCCTGTATTTTAAGTTGGGCAAAATAACACACAAATTATATATATAGATAGGTTGAGTAGTTTCGGAGTCCATCGCGGATAAACACTGACATGTAATTTTTATATATAAAGTTCTTTTTTTACTCAAACATCGTCCAGTGATCGCCATTGATAAACTCCGTACGTTTATACACCACCTTGCTTGATCACAGAGATATGACAGCGTCTTCTACTTTTGTAATAGTTTTTAAAGAACTTAGAATTGAAACGCAACAGAAATCTTTCCACATAGAAGTTTATCAGACGTATTCCAGTAAGGGATAAATTAAGGTGCACTCTTAAAGATTTCATTTCATTTGCAGGAGATTTGAAGTAGTTGTATTAAAAGTTTCAATTTAAATAACAAAAGAACATTCATTCAAGAAATTGTTTCATTATTCAAAGTGTTCATAGAAATTTGAACAATCTCTGCACGCGGAAAAAAAAATATTCGAGAAAATTTATACAGAAATTGATTTTTGAATGTTTCAAATATGGAGCCGGGTCTAATAAGTATGCATTTAGTTAATAAAATATGTATATTTGCTTTCCTATCTGCTTAGAAAGTTGGTAAAGAAACACTAAGTCATCGTATTAGTATTAAATAAGTTTCAAAAATATTATTATTTAGTATTTATAAGATTTTTTATAAAGATACTTTACTACATTACTATTACATTAAGATAAGTCACATAATTTTATTCACATTAAGAAAAATATTTTAGTAGTTAAGTGCGCTTTTATTTGGTATTATTCTATGAAAAATATTTAACTAAATTCACTCATAGAATAGCTAAAACAATGGGGTAGAATGATCATCGGGGCACATGATTTCAGTTGAGGTCTTAATCCCCCATCAGAATGATTGGTGTTGAACATTAATGAATAATTTGTAATGATTTAAGGGGTGGTAGAAAAAGTTTAATAGAAAGAAAAATAAAGTTTAGAATTAAAAATTAAGATTGCGACCTTAAGAACAATAGAAATAAAATTGCTGGAGCTAAATTTGTCTGTGTTGTTGCATAAAACCGTGAGTCTGTGTTGGCCGAGGCTGTCACCATAACCGGAGGCTAGCGAGTGGCCAACTTAATCATTAGGTGTAGTTAAAACAAAAAAGTGGTTGAAGGAGCTTTTTGCAATTTGAGTAAATAGCTACAGAGTAGAGTATTGCGTTTAAATGGTAAATTCAGACAAAATTTTAAAATTTTTAACTTAAACATTTTAAAATGTGAAAAAGTAAATTGCATTGCATCATAAATACAAAAGTACAGTCTGTGTATACTTTGAGAGTAGTTAATAAGATGTTGATTTCAAAAGAGTAAAAAGATATTTATCTACTATTCTTTTTTTTTTTTCTAATTTGATTTTGATCCAAAAAAATCGTAACTTTTTTTTTTTGCTCTAAGATATTAAGTAATATCTGTATTTTAATTTCAAATTACAATTTAAGGCATTACATTTCATATCGTTGTTGTTATTGTTTCAAATCCCAGATTGTCTAGTCCTTTTTAAAATCTAAGCAAGTCAAGATGTGGGCCGGGGAGACCAGCTCAGAATAACACAAACGACACTTCGGAAATATCTTCTGACCCTGACGAAAATTGATAGTTTTTATATACAGGGTTGGCGAAATTAAACTTCCGCTACTCAGAGAGCCCTCGAGGCCGTTCTACTATCCAAAGAGAAAGACATTTGGGCAACAGACATTTCAGAAGATGCACTCTGAAGTTTCTGAAATAAAAAAAAAAATAGTTGAAAATAGGCACTAGATGGTGCTTATGACGGCAAATTCTGTTCTTCAAATCCAACGTAGTTGTTAAACGCTCCCGGCAAACGTTACTTTTAAAAAAACCCATAAACAGTAGTCGCAAGCCATGAGATCGGGTGATCATGGAGGCCAAGCTGTTGGGAAAGATCGGCTGTTCCAAATATTTTTTTTCTTTGAACCAGTAGAACAGCTTCCAGGGCCCTCTGAGTATCGGAAGTTTAATTTCGCCAACCATGTACAAGCTTATATTTACGCGCTCACAAAGCGCGAAAAGGCAGTCTGGTATTTCCTAGGCACAAGCTTGAATGAACCTCCTGGATTCCTTCCGAAGTACCAAAGATGACTAAAAGGAGTTCTTCCAAGATGATGGAGTTCAATCTTCTTAAGGGAGAATAATTCACTGAATGTAAGAGACCCAATAAGGCTCACCTCTTCTTCAACCACAGTCCTGGCTAAGAAATCAGCTTTCTCATTACCATCAATCCCCATCTGGGATGGGACTTATTGAAAATGTACACGATGATTAGAAGAAATCTCATCAAGCAGATTAAGAATATCAACGCTAGTTTCATATCGTAAATTCAACAAATAGGCGAAACAATACACCATTAAAAAATTTCACGTTGAAAAGAACCGTTAGCATACTTTCTGCATGCACTGTTAATAGATGGCTAACATACTGAATCATCTTTTTTGTAGTTGTTGTTGTTGTTGTTGTAACATGAAATTGAAGTCAAATTAAATCCAGTTGTAATTCATGCTAACATTTTCAATATACATTACAAAAAAAATATACCATATTTTCAAACATTTTAAAAATACATTTATTTATGCTGTTTTTAACTTGATGAAATGCACATCTGCACACACATATTTCACTATATGACTTCATATATATGATTTAATAATAAATTTAGTATTTTAAAATAACTTTAGACACACTGGATAAAATATTTTGCATTAGTAGATAAATCTCAATATCTTCTAGTTTAAAAGATAATATAATTAAAATAGTGAAAGCAGCATTTAAATAAAATCGATGTAAAACATGTTCATCAGTTTTAGAATTTTCGAAACAAACAATAAAAAAATTGCTAACAAAAGATCCTCAGAATTGTGTTATAAGTTGTGTAAAATTTCATTTAACATATATCTTTGTCTAATAAATTTCATAAGGGCGTAATAAGATAATGTTTAATGTTTCAAAATAAAACCGTAATACAGTAGAACCTGATTTTGTACGATCTTTTTTATACGATTTTATTTTTTGTACGTTTTTGCGTGATCTTTTTTATGTGGTACATGAATTTCAACGGATTTGGCGAGACTGTAATGTTTTCTATCAATGTACATATTTTCACTTCAAGATGCTCTGCTCATTGGTTATAAACAATCTCTCGATAATGCTCGTTCAATTGTTTTCTCTCAACGCACTAGCAACACGCACTTGATTTAAGACGAAACTTTCAATGACAGTGGCAGTATTAATAATTTGATGGATTATGAATATGGACAAGAAGAATCGGATTCTTTGAGCGGATAAAATATATGCACAGGGATCCAGCTTTCCAACAAATCAAAAAAGCATTTTCGTAAAACAGATACCAATTCCGAAAGGAGTTTGAAATTCCTTAAAAAGAGCTTCGATCATTCATATCTGGTTATCGTGAAGTTCAAAAGCAACTGTCCAATCGATATTCGTCACAAAAACTTATTACTTACTTTGTGGTGACAAAAATAAATCAATTTAAATTGTATCTTCAAGGGACGAAAGCGATTTTGCGATTAATTCATCACAAGAAGATGCATACTTTGGATTAGAATGAGAAGAAGTCAATTATGAATACGCAATTTGAAAATTTGTCCATGTATACAATGAGAAATTAAGTGTTTTTAAAATGTTTCCATGTGGAATTTAATTATTTATTTTGTTTGGAAGTACTTTCTCATATATTTCGTAAATAATTGACATAATTTTAAGTACGACTTTTCCTATGCGGTCCCTCTCCACCGCATAAAAAAATTTCTGTAGTATATCGACAAAGATGCTAATTACATGCAAGTATTTATGAAATCTTTGCATATATTTTTGTGTGGTTTCTTTTTTTATGCTATCCCTATGTACCGCTCAAAAACAGGTTTTACTGTACAGCGATTCTCAAACTGTGCACCCCCATAGAAGGACGGGATAATCCTACGAGCAGGGCTCAAGCATATAAAAAAAGTTGAAAATAAAAGATTGTTTTAAAAAATTATTATTTAAAAGTAATTTATGTAAAATATTTATTACTTATATATATATTTAAAAGTAACAGAAACAAAATTTAATTCTTTTCTTGATAATTTATACGGTGTATAGTTAATATCGTATTGTAGCTTTAACGTCAGAGTACATTGTTATTGTATGGAGGAAAGGTGCTATGAAAATTATGAATGAAAATTGAGTCTCAAATATTGGAAGTTTGAGATGCACTGCCGTAATATAATAATATAGAAGAGAAATTTAAAATACATTTAATACAGTCACACAAAAATAATTATCCAGGCCTTTCCCAAAATTCATTGAGAATTTCTCAAAAATTTGTTTTATTTCATTCAATTTACTTTTTTCAAGAAAAGAATAATATGAATCTTTTTACAATCTGAATAAGATTAAACTGATTTCGTAATTAGAAAGGAGCATTTATTGCTTTATATGTGGCAATTTTTATATAGTATTCCATGCTTGACCTGTTGATTCTACAAAAATTAAATGAAACGTTTCTATATATGCAATTACATAAAAACTTTGTACATATACATCCTACATTCTATTAATTTCTAACACAAGGTGAACAAAAAAAACTCTCAATTTTCATAAAGTATTGAATCGATAATGATTGATAAGAATATTTGTTATGTATATGATCAATAGATAAATTATGATTTTCCAGACAAATTATCTTTTTTCATTTTAACCTTCCAAATTTAAATTGGACTTTAAACTTGCATAAGAAGGTTGATAAAAGATAACAAATTTTGAAGATAAATATTTCAGGGAAGAAGAAAAAGATAAGGTAAGTGCTTGTTATTTTTAAAATAAATTTCATGTCTTGTTTTTCTGCATTGAATAAACAGCTATCAAAGAATTAATTAGCTTAAATAATTTAAGTGATTACCCAGAAACAGATACTTAATTTTCTAACAAATTTCTCATAAAAAGTATTTTATCAAAATATTTTCAAATTACCTTTTCTGAAATGTGCTTTAATATTGCTCTGGTTTGACAAATGTGTGAATTAACATTACATATAATACTACTTTTTCCACATGATTTATTTACAAATTAATTTTAATATTTACTCTTATTTATATTATTGAATACTTTCAGTTCTACGGAGAGTGTACATATTTATGTACCGTAAATTCGGCGTATAACGCGCACCCCCTTTTGACGAAGGAACCTGAAATGCACGTGTGCCATGCTTATATTTTGAAGTCTTTTATTCGAGGTATCATTCCAAGCTTTAGTAAAAAATAGTGTTCTTTAGAACTACAACCCTTTAAGTTCATATGAAATGTTATTTCTTTAAAAAAAACAGAATTTCGATATACGTAGAAGTCTAATTTTTTCTATGCTCACCTTTTTTAAAGCTCTCATTTTTATATCCGGTATATAACGCGCAGCCATAAATTTCGATCTTATTTTTTCAGTTTAAAGTGCGCGTTATACGCCGGATTTTACGGGGATGTAAAGGATTGGGGGATTATTTTGGATTCCATTTTGCATACAGGGTTGCCCAAAAGTAGGCATACAGTTACATATTTATTCCCAAATGTGCTCAAAATGTCCAGCTCCGGCATTGATGCCTTCCTGCAACCTGTCCATGACACTCTCACACACAGTGTGACACAAATTCCGATTAGAATGAATTTAATTAAACGCATCATCGATGAAATTCTTTGACTGTCGCACCGTGATGAGCTTTCTGGAACAAACCATTTCCTTTACTACTCCCCGGAAAAATAAATTCATTGGAGTTAAGTCCGGGGAACGTAGTAGCCGCTTAATGTTTCCCCGTCTCCCCATACAATGATGCGGGAATGCTTGATCTAGGTATTGACGGACCTCCGAAGAACAATGCAGTGGGGCACTGTCCTGTTGGAAGAACAACTCCGTTGAGTCTGGCCGTGCTTGTGGCACCACAACTTCGAGCCCAAATATCTAGGCCACCAACGGCTCCATTAAATGATAGGACCCCCTACACCATCGCAGGATATTCCACACCCCACTGGGATGCCTGGCAGATTCAATAGCATAGTCATAATGAAATGGAAGTTTTCATCTGTCTAGCACACAGGGTTAAGTCTGTTGACCTGACCAGACAATTTAAAAACAAGTTTCATATGTCCACACGATTTTCAAAACCAGGTCTGGTTGTTTAGTCAGTTGTGATTGCGCATTATTTCACTGAACTGTATTTTGCGATCCTGATCGTCCTTAGAAAGGTCATGTAACAGTCTGGGGCAGTACGGCTTAAGGTGCAGCTGGTACATCAAATGTTGTAATGATGTCCTTGGGATCCCAGCTCCTGAGACGCTTGTCGCGAGGGCTTTTTTGGACTGTTTACGAATATACGGGCTACATTTGTAATGGCCTCCCACCAGGGGGAAGCCATCTCTTCTTCTACTCGACCTAAATCTGTAGGGGGTAAAGATTCATGACCCAAAATAGCCATGAGAAATCCAATTTATTATTACCAAATCTAATAATCTAAGACAAGCCAACTATAGAGAAAAATCTAGAGTGATATAACGATAGCTCAAAACCTGTGTAAATAAGCATATGAAATCTAATAGTACATATTTAAACTTTTGAGTTCTAATATAAACTAGTTAGAGTGCCTGTTTTTCTTCATGGATTAAATTTTTAACTATAACTCGGTAAATGCAATATTTCATTAAAGAGTATCAAATCTCTTGCAAAGGCTGTATATCTAAAAACTTAAAAAAGAATATTTTTGAATGAGGGCCATCTTTTTAAATAATTTTAAATGAAGTAAGTAAATAAATATAGTAATGATCTACAAAAATCTATATAAAAATTCTCAGAAGCAAGGTAAGGCCCCATTACCAGAGACCAAAAAATAGCTTTAACATTCAATTTCAAAGAAATAAAGGAATTTTGAGAAAATTGCTTCAAAGTACAACCCACACCCCATTCACAGTTTTAAATAAAAGCTTTTTGACGATCGTTGCTAACCGTCTTTTATTAAAAAGGATCTTCCTGAACCATCTCCATAGTTGTAAAAGAATGTTCTTTAGCTTTCTTGATGGCCATAGCAAAGCCAAGATAAATTGGGAATTGAACAAGAATGGTACATTTGGCAGAATGCCTTTGGGATGAAAATATATTTAACAGTGGCTTGGCCTGTCAGAATAGTTGCTTCAATAACATTAGGTCTATAAACCTAATATTATTGGATAAAACGAATAGATAGTTTGGCTCCGCTGCACACTGAAAATGATTCTAGCTTTTTAAGAAAGATCGCTGAGACATCAACTTTGAATTCGAAAAGAAAAATGTCCCCATTTACCGCGATATTTAAGACTTAGCTGATTATTGATTGTCTCTTTTGGGTTAAAAACAGTAGGCACTGAAAGATGGGTAGTTCTTCCATTTATCATCTTGAATGAATCCCTCAACCCTGTCCCCATTCCTTGATGACAGCTTGCTGAACATAAAATAGCTGGATTGTATGTTCCCATAAACCAGGTAAGAAATGGGGGAAAAGGCAGGAGTCATTATCAATTGAAACAATTTGGCAAGGGAATGCATGATTCCCTAATTTCAATGGCTTAAGCCAGTAAAACGTTTCAAGAGAAAGTTTAAATATATAACAATCAGCATGCATTAATGTAAATCACATTAATAATAATGAAATATTCATAAACATTAATGAAAGGAAGACCCATGACCTTAACTTTAATTAAAAGGCTATCTAAATCGGATAAAACAGGCATATATTTGACAAAACTGACCCATAAAAAACAGTTCTGAGCACATAAAATGTATGCATATTTCAAGAAAGTCATATTAAAAGAAATCATACACTATCAACATACCATACTAATATATAAGAAAAAGTAGTTCATAAAATATTCATAAACATAAGTATATATGAAGCAACCTTATACTGAAATAAAAATAATTTAAGTGATAAAGCTATCTACACACACACAGTTCAGTTACACTAATGTGATCACCGCGTACTTTTAACGACGACATTAAATAACAATTTACAGAAAGCAGATAACAGGTCAGTGCAGTTGAGCATGTCTAAAGGGTATGCAAGGGCTTCACAGAAAACATTGCAATCACTGGTGTAATGCAGAAACAGAGCAATTTATCTGACATCCAAAAGGGCATGAGCATTGGCTTTTGGGCCAATGTGCACGACAAAATGGGACTGCCCTAAATCAACAACATGGCAAAATGTGGTGCACCAATGGCCATAGATGACGGTGAACAACGGCTGCGGAGAAACGTTCGGGCGAATAGACGTGCTAACGTTAAGCAACAGACCGCCAAGATAAACCAAGGGGCTACCTACAGTGTCTCCCAAATTACTGTTCAGGAAACATTGCTGTGTCTGGGCCTCCGAAGTAGACGCCTTGTTCATGCACCTATGCTAACCACTGTTCCTCCACAATGGTTGGAATTTGCATGCCAGCACTGCAACTAGATGTCCACTGAGAGGCGACAGGTAGCGTTTTCCAATGAATCACGCTTTATGCTCCATCGGACTGATGGACATTGGCTTATGCAGCATGTAACGTCTGAAAGCAAACACCCAACAACCGTTGCCGGAATGGTACATGCTGGAGAATTTTGGGTCCAGGGAATATTTTCCTTTCATTCTCTGTGTTCACTCATCATTGGGGAAGGTACGATGGATCAATACAAGTACGCATCTGACCTCTTGACCATGTCCACCTCTATATGGTTATTGTTTTTCCTCAAAATGGCATCTTCAAGCAGGACAATCTGAAGTGTAATACAGCTGGCAGTGTGCATGTGTGGTTCGAAGTGCAACCAGGATGAGTTTACCGTTCTCCTTGGCCAGCACTCACTAGACTATAAACCCAATTGAAAATCTGTTGCACCATCTCAAGGTGGTTGTTCGTGCTATGGATCCTCACTCATATAATCTAGCACAGCTGGCCACTGCACCGGAGTTAGAGGTGGCTCAACATTCAAACATTTTTTAAAAATCTATTTTTTCTTCATCATTAATCATAGCTTTAGTGTACCAAACTACATGCATCTGGATCTTTCCAATTTCGTACTGCAACACACATAAACTTCTTTTATTAGAAAAAT
>BMAU01014847.1:0-205192 GCA_019973935.1 Trichonephila clavipes
CGGAAGCTACGGACTGAGCACGAACTTTTCTGACTCCCACAGCCCTTTTCAGGGCTTTTGCGACCTTTACTCCTTCTACCCCTCTGAACAACCGAAAACGACTTGGAAATGGCCAACCTACCAACCGACATGGAACTGGAACTAGCTGACTCGCAACGGAACACTACAAGGACACCTTCGCCTCTGCCCCAGCTCACACCATGTGAGCAGTTGAAATATAATAAGGCTCAACTTGCCAAAATGGAAACTTTCCGCAGATGCAAGCAGGCCTGCGTCGACGCACTCATGATGATGCCCGACCACCACCCTGAAGAACCCTTCTACGTCAGAGCACTCACTGAGCTGCAAGACATCGAAGAAGCCATGGCACTGGCGGTAAGTGACATTGACTCCTTTGAACCCTGCATGATCCCTGGCTGCCCCCACCATGAAAAAACTCCACAAAATTCCCCATTAAAATCGACCCCTAATTCTAACTACTCTGGAAAAGAAAAGAAAATTCAACTTTGAATATCCCCCCAAAGAAAAACGGCAAGAAAAGTAATCCTAGACACTACTGATAATGAAGAAATAAACATGTCCCAAAATAAATTTGAACTGCGGCAAGGCGCTCACTTAAACAACCTCGAAAACTCAGGTCCAGTCGCCAAAGGAAACAACCCCAATGGCTCGAACAATTCGGTCAGTCAGAATGCTCCACAAAATCAACTCCCACCACCCATCATGCTTTTCGTCGAAAAAAACTACAAAGCCCAAATGGCAGCAATAACAAAAGAATTCCCCAAAATAAGATCCCGCCTAACGGGTGAATTTCTAAAACTGTACACAGACAGCGCTGAAGAAAGACGCATGGCTGTACAACTCCTTAAAAAACTTAAATTTCAATTCTACACTATAAAATCAAAAGCCGAACGCCACATTAAAGTAGTTATCAAAGGTCTCCCCAGAAACACAAACCCTGAAGAAATTAAACAAGATTTGGAACTACTAGGATACACCCCAGATAGAGTTAACCAATTAATTGGAAGAAAAAATAAACGCCCCTCCCCATCTTTTTTAATCACCCTCCCCGTAACCTAGACAATCTTAAAATATTTGATCTTAAAACCCTAAATTACCTCAGCATCAGAGTTGAGGGTTATGATGGTAAGGGTGTAACTCAATGTTACACCTGCAACAATTTCAACCATAGCTCTGAAAACTGCCACCTAAACCCAAGATGCCTAAAATGTGGTGAAAACCACATCACCCGAAATTGCCCCATTAAACAAAAACTTGAAACGCCATACTGCATAAACTGCAACATCTACGGTCATATGGCGAACTACAGAGGATGCCCCTCATTCCCCAAACCCCCAAAAGGAGCCGCGAAAAATAACAGAAATTCTTACACTAACATTTACAATATAGCTTAGTTAGACCAAATATCTCCTACGCCCAAGCGACAACCGGAACTGTTAATTCAATAAACACCCCTCAGATGGCGACACGCGGACCTGGGTCTTCGGCACAGAGACCAACAAACAAAATCCCCCCAATAACAGATATAATAATAATCACTTCCCAAATTTTAATCACAGAAATAACAAGTTTAACTTTAATAACATGAATAATAGCAATAATTTTAATGTCCAAACAACGCTGCAAATGACAATGCATTGTCTTATGCAGCTATCCCAAATTCTTTGTAACGGCAATAACTTAAATACAAACCAACAATTAAATCCCAATCAGATGTACGCCCAAATAGAGGCAACATGTAACAATATTAATAATGTATAGTTCCTCCCCGATTGGTCTCAGTTTGTGTTCATGGAACGCAAACGGCTTACTAAGAAAAATTGCTGAACTACGTATTTTTATAGAGAAGCACTCCCCGGATATTTTTCTCATACAAGAAACTCACCTGAGACCTTCACACAACTTTAATATCGCGAACTACACCTGTCTCAGAAACGACAGAATCTCCGACGGACCGCGGGTGGAACTCTGATCCTAGTTAAAAACTCTCTCAAACATTACTGTCTCCCCACCCCTCCTCTTCGAGCTCTTGAAGCAACTAATATAATACTAACTCCCCCCAAGCATGATCCCATTTCTATTACATGTGTTTATATTCCTCCCTCTTCCGATGAAAATTTATTTACTATTGACATTGAGCACTTTATTCAAACAGCTAGTAATTGTATTCTCTTCGGAGATTTCAACGCCCCTCATAACGCTTGGAATTGTAAAAATAATACTACCAGAGGAAGATACCTCTTTAATTTCGCTAATATGCTCAACTTAAATATCGCCTTTCCCTCAACTCCTACTAGATTTGGTCACAATTCCGCTAACACTATTGACATCGCACTTAATTAAAAACTTCTACTACCCCTTTACAATTAACTCCATCGACGATCTTTCTTCAGACCATAATCCGGTTTTCTTAAATTTCAACTTCAAACTTGCAGAAGAACCCCCAAATCCCAGAGCGGTCTCCACAGACTGGAACGCTTTCAAAATAAATCTAAATAAAAATCTTTCTCTCTTTGATTTCCATCCTAATAGTATTAACAACACTAACGACCTAGAACAAAAAATCACAGAGTTCACCGAAGCGGTCATTGAAACTCATAGCCACGCCTCCCGACCAATAGAAACAGACCGAAGGAACTTCACTCCACATAACATTAACCAGCTGATTAAAATCAAAAATTACTTTAGAAAACGTTATCATCAAACCCTCAATCCCATTTTCAAATCGCATTACAACAGAGCTCAATCTGATCTTAAAAAAGAACTTAAAAAATATAATGATATCATTTGGCAAAAAAGACTTGAAGCTCTTAACACCGCAGACAATAGTCTTTGGCGCACGCAAAAATTTTTCAAAAATAAAAGACCAAATATTCCACCTCTTAACTGTGCTACAGGTACGGCAGTCACTGATCAGCAAAAGCTAACTTCTTGCAACTAACATAAAAAATAATTTTGTTGAAAATGATCGCGAAGATGATAGTTATAATCAAAATGATGATTTAATAAATACTACCGTAAATAATTTCCTTTCTACCCCCTAATTCTTTCATCGAACCCGCTCTCCCGGATGAAATTATCCACTACATTAAACATGTCAATGCCAAAAAAGCCCCTGGTAAAGACTATAACTAACCGCATGTTAAAAAACTTTCCCATTAAACTAATCCTAATTTTAACAATCCTAATTAACAAAATCCTCAAATTCAATCACTTTCCAGATAACTGGAAAGAAGCCATTATTTTCCCCATTAACAAACCTGGCAAGGACCCTCATCTCGCATCCAGTTACAGACCAATATCTCTCCTTTCCACTATCGGTAAACTAACCGAATCTATAATTCTTCATAGACTGAAAAATTTTATCAATGAAAATAACATCCTCAATCCCAATCAGAATGGTTTCACTAACAAGCTCTCTACCCTTCACCCACTTTTAAGACTAACCGAAAATATCTCTGAAGGTTTCCAGAAAAAGAAAAGCACGGGAGCAGTTTTTCTGGACATCCAGAAAGCCTTCGACCGGGTTTGGATTAATGGACTCACTTTTAAGATAATTACCTTTAAAATTCCACACCCTCTGATTCATCTTATTCACTCATACCTCACTAATCGCTCCTTCAGAATCAGAATTAATGAGACCCTTTCCAATGAACACTCTGTTTCTGCAGGGTGTCCCCAAGGTTCCTTGCTCGGTCCCCTGCTCTTTAACCTCTACATTAACGATATTCCTGACTACTCACTTACTAAAATTAACCTTTACGCTGATGATACTGCCATTCACGTTACGTATAAAAAACTAGAAACAATTTCCTTCGCTTTAAACAAACACCTTCTACTCTTGCAAAATTTCTACGACAAATGGAAAATAAGTATTAATGTTGAAAAATCTACTGCCATTATTTTCACGAAAAAACAGTCACTCCCACCACCTATCATCATGTACAGCAAACAAATCCCCTGGTCTCAGGAAGCCAAATACCTTGGAATAATTTTCGATACACACCTAACTTGAAAACAACATATTTATTACGTTCACGATAAATTCCGGAAAATAATGTTTGAACTTTACCCCCTAATTGGCCGGAATTCATATTTAAGTATAGAAAACAAAGTGCTTCTCTATACAGCCGTTATGCGTCCCATCTTAGCTTATGCAAGTCCAGTTTGGGGTTATGCCGCTAAAACAAATATTAATATACTTGATACCCTGCAAAATTCTCTAATACGTATGATCGTCAAAGCCACAAGATATATGCGTAATGACGACATACGTAATGCTCTTAAAATTAAAAGTTTCAAATCTCATATTCAGAATATTGCAATTAACTTTTTTAACGATTTAGAAGCAACCAATAATATCAATATGCAAAATTTATCACAATATACCCCTAATGACAAAACAAAGAGACCAAGAAGAATTCTTCTTGACTCCTACAATTCCCCGTAATTCTATTTTCTCGTGCAATAATTTTTATTGCACACCTTAATTGCTAAAATTTTACTTCCTTTTATTTTTGTCAATATTTTTCTCTTGCTCTCCCCACTGGACTTGCTCCTCCCCATGATTTAAAACTCAGCCCCCGGGGCAGCCAATCGGAATCAATGTTCACTGTACCCTACATCCAATCAGAGAGCAACCTCTTAGCTCTCAGCCAAGCCAAAAAAACTCTTAAAACTCACCACCCAGGAGAAGAACATAAGCCACGCCTCCCGGATTCCATCGCTCAACCAATCACCAACATGTCACTCAGCAGAATGGAAAACATCACATTTGCCAAGCCCAGCATCATAGACTCTCACGATATGGGATTGAGGACTGTTTACAGTCCGGACGCCCCAAAAAAAACGCCTATTCATGACGAAGGCGAACGCATACTAGAAAAGGTTTGGCTGGTGTCTCCTCGCTGAGATGTTGTCTTTTGTACCACCCGGTTGCGCGTCAAAGGGCCGCCATGTTAGATTTTATGTGATGGAAGCGAAATAAAGAAGTATTTTGAAGATGATGCCCCCCTCATTTTACCAGCAGGCCTGGGGCCTGATATATATATATATATATATATATATATATATATATATATATATATATATATATATATATATATATAACTCAAACTCAGTGGCGTAACAGCCTATGAAGGCCAGGGCCTATTGTGGCCATACCAGTATATGAGACCATTGGGCGTTGAGGTGCATGAGCAGATGTCCCGATCAGGTGGTCAGTCTGAAGTGAGACTTCCAGCGTTTAAGTCGCCAAGCAAGCTTGGTACTCATTTATCGACTCACTGCAGTAGGGATGAAAGGCTGAGTTGACCTTGCCGAGCCTGGGAATATATATATATATATCTTATTCAAATTTTCTATCGTTAATAAAACGCTTTCTATTCATCCATTCAAGTTCAAATACATTTTTTAAACTTGTAGTGGATAACACTTGATGTTAATAGTTTTTCAAATATTAATTCATTAATTAAATTAAAAATTTAATAAATAGTAACAAAAATAATAGTCCTACAGCATCTATAGAAATGAAAATCAGTCGCAGTGTACCTGTAGCGCAATGGATAGCGCGTTGGGCTTCTAATCATAAGGTCGTGGCTTCAAATCCCGCCTGAAGTGGCTTAATTTCAGAGAATGTGATTTCTTTTTTACTACACTATTTTATTATAACAATTAAATCTAATGAATGAATAAATGATAACAAACAAACAAAAAATAGTCAAAGGAAAATGGAAAATTTGAAGGAAAATCACTTTCTATATTATTTTAATATATTGTGATTCTGTCATATTTATATTAATTGTAACTATTTAATAAAAAGTAACTAAAATAAAAATTTCCTTTGTTGGCTTAAGTAGGAGAATTTACTTATTTTTTAAAGGGTGTTTTTTGAGAGGTATAGAATTTTAAATTGCAATAAAACAACGATGTATTATTCGATTGACATGAATTTTTTTTATTCGAAAGATAATCTTGTGGCATTACATTTTAAATATGATTTCTGGCATAGGACTGCCACGGCTGGCTCAGATGTAGTCCAATCTGGACGTCCAATTTTCGATTAATTTTTCCAACATTTGTGGCCGTATATCGGCAATAACACGGCGAATGTTGTCTTCCAAATGGTCAAGCGTTTGTGGCTTATCCGCATAGACCAATGACTTTACATAGCCCCACAGAAAATAGTCTAGCGGTGTTAAATCACAAGATCTTGGAGGCCAATTCACAGGTTCAAAACGTGGAATTAGGTGGTCACCAAACGTGTCTTTCAATAAATCGATTGTGGCACGAGCTGTGTGACATGTTGCGACGTCTTGTTGGAACCACAGCTCCTGGACATCATGATTGTTCAATTCAGGAATGAAAAAGTTAGTAATCATGGCTCTATACCGATCACCATTGACTGTAACGTTGTGGCCTTCATCGTTTTTGAAGAAGGATTCCACCAGCCCATAAAAGCGCACCAAACAGTCAGTTTTTCTGGATGTAACGGTGCTTCGACATACCCTTGTGGATTAGCTTCACTCCAAATGCGGCAGTTTTGTTTGTTGACGTAGCCATTGAACCAGAAGTGCGCTTCATCGCTAAACAAAATTCGCTTATGAAAATCGGGAACCACGGCAATCTCGTTTTGGGCCCGTTCGATGAATTTACGCCTTCCTTGATCATATTTAAAATGTAATACCACAAGATTATCTTTCGAATAAAAGAAAATTCATATCAATCGAATAATACATCGTTGTTTTATTGCAATTTAAAGTTCTATACCTCTAAAAAAACACCCTTTATTACTTGTTCAATGCTTTATTCATGTTGACAAATTTATATTTTTAAAAAAGAAAGTTTGTTACTAACTTATTATCACAATCAGATTGACGAAGTTATATGAAACAAAGCACATGGTTGCCAATTCAGAGCATATGATGCATGCGAAATCGAGGTTGCCAACTTGGCGAGTTATTTTGAACGTTGGCATTGTTGCGATAGTACGTAAGTATCGAAAGTTTCTACTAAAAGCAGAAGTTGGTAACAGTGAAGTGCATGAACTGATTAGCTGGAGACACGTGATTACATTTAGCAGGTGTCTATGACGTCAGATTAATTTAGCCTATTTCATATAAAAACATGCTTGAAACCACTGCGCGTGTTTTTGATTGCAAATTCAAATGAGCATGCTCTGTCTCAAAGTATTTTGGCAATAATAAGCAGTAATTATCCAAAGACTTGTCTGTAAGTCTCGAAAATTCAGTTGGAATTTTCCAAATTTCTAATTTTTGAAAATCACCCAACTTATTAACAGTTAATATTTTTACGTGTCATTTTTTTACACCTTATGCTTAAACATTTCACACAAAAAACAGCCATCTTATACACAGTTCTTTTTTTTTAAAAAAATTAGTAAATAGTTATCGAAAATGGCATTATTTTTTATTTTCAGAGCTCATGGAACATTTCCAAATTTTTAATAGACTAAAAAAAAAAAAAAATTTCTTTTGTGTTTATAATAAAAAATCGCCTTGGTAACAAACCCTTTTTAATGGTGTATTTTTCTTAAAATTTATCTCACGTTATGCGCCTTATATGACGTGATATGTGCTTTAAAAAAAGTTATCCTTTGAGATAACGGGGCAAGATAGATGTAACAGGAAAACAAGAGAGGCATATTTTTTTTATCATTTAAGTATTTAAAATTTTTCAGTCATTTTTAATTAGCTATTTAAGTAAGATTATAAAATTTTTCAGCCTTTGTCATTCAATTTAATACACTGTTGCACCATTATGCAATTGCTGCAGCCAAAACAGCTTTTCTAAAGCAAAGAAAGTCACTTCTATTTCTTAGACTGCGTTTTTCTATAACGGTAATAAAAATGTCACTACCTTAAATATCCCTATATTAATGCCTAGGCATTCAATATTAAGGCGCCTCTAATTCTTTAATGTTGACCACTAAATGAAAAACAGTAAAGCTTAAAAAATATTGTTTTATATGATGATACCATTTTTATATAACTTCAATAAACCTTATGAAACGAGATTATGCCCATTACTATTTATTAAGAATGTTATTTACATAACAGTCGAAGGAAACTGCGGATATTCCTTTTTTGTAATTTGTGCGAATTTTCTACGCTTCTTGATTTTCAATTGTTGTGGCTAAGATGTTGCTGACATGTCTAAATGATATCATTCAACGGATTTGTTAGAGTAGCGATCGGTCAGAAGAGTGCAAACGAGATTCTCACAAGCTAATACTATTAGGCATCTCGGGTAAGATCAGGTTGTCCATCGACGTCAACCAATAAGGATCGTCATCGGTAAGGCAGTGCTTCTCAAAGTTTAAATACTTGCGACCCAATATTCAATCATCATTTTCATTGCGCCCGCCCCCTTCACATAAATATAATGTATTGAATGCAAAAATACTATACTTCGACGCTAAAGCTGCAATACAACTTTAACCTCTTAAGTGCAACTGGCGTATATAAACGTCTTGCTCAGCCAAAGCATTAATTGCCCAGGACGTATATATACGTATTTCCGAAGTACGATCTTTTCAAAGCTTTCCATAAAATTATTCCGAAAGCTTTGGAATGCAATAAAGGACGTTGATTGTGTTTGCGAAGGATTTACTTATTTCAGAGGATTTGATTATTTATTCCTTTTCTCCCTTCCCCCAATACATCACATACGCGCGCTTACATGGAAAACGCATGCACTGGAAAGCGAATCGCGTAACTTTAAATCGGTAGTTGAAGGATTAGTTATAAACCGTACAAATTATCAAGATAGGTGATAATTTTTATATAATATTTTATATATGTCAAGCCCATAGGGTCACTGGTAATTCTTAACTTTCTCCTTAACTTAGTGCTGTTAAATTAATTATAAAATAAATTGTGCAGTGCTGATACATTTATAAGCGTATTACATTAGTGCAAATGTTAATTTGATTTTTGATTACGTCAGAATGTGTGTTTTGTTTACTTTCAGTAAATTATTAATTCTTTAAATAATCTTCTATTTTCAATTTTTCAATGTGCTCACGTCAACCTCGTAGAGTTATCACGTCCTCTTGGGGGGGGACGTGCCCTGCAGTTTAAGAAACAATGTACTAGAAGGTAATAAGATTCTTCAAAAAAGTACATCTAGGTTTATGGAATGCTGAACATATACTTAGATATATTTTCAATTAAATTTGCACGATATGTTTCATTTATAGCTAATTCATCGTTGTAAATTAGCTATAAATGTATTAGCACTGCACAATGTATTTTTATAAGTGTATTATATCAATATAAATGTGTATTTTTTTTCAATTATGTCAGAATGTATTTAGTTTGTTAACTTTCAGTAAATTAAAAAACATTTTATAAAATAATCTCTTGTTTCGACTTTTCAATATGCTCGCGCCCCTCTTGTAGAGTTATTACGCCCCCCCTAGAGGTGCGTTCCCCACAGTTTGAGAAACGCTGCATTAAGGGCATATTGATGGAAAAGATGGCTAGCATCCAGCCCACAGGTACCATACCTTATACAAACAAAAAGCGAATCATTGCTATCCTTTCCTCCTTGGTGTAGACGGACAATGGATCTGCTGTATTGAACGGTCTCCTTCCCTCCAACAACTACGAGGAAAGACTGTGATATCCCCACCGATGGGGATACCCTCTTTCTACTATCCACTACGTCTGAGGGAATGTAAGAGGAACCACTAAATTCTGCCATAATAAAATCAGTTTATTATGATCTTAATTTATATACAATACAACAACAATACTAGTCTAGGGGGATAATGATCAAGAGTGCTGAGACGCAAACCGTATTTCTCATAAATAGCGCAATTAACCACTGAATCTATCTTTATAGATTAATTCCTAACTTAATAGCATCCGCTCTATCCTTAAAGTTTACATGAACAAGCTTACCGCTATTTCCTGGGCAAACAGCTACGGTCCGTACATCTGACTCGCACGGCATAGGACAGTACTCCTTTGGTCTCTGATCTCCTTTTGCTTAGCTTCAATAGCACTGTTAGACCGACTCATAAAATTAAGACTCTTCTCCTAGACTTTATCTCACTTCACTTCTAGCATTACTTCTCCACTTAGCGCTCAGAACTTCACTTAGCAATCATCGCGAATGCTAACATTCCAATATATATGATTTCTAATTTGCATAAACACGCTCTGTTCTTGGGTTGGTTGGAAAGAATTGCCATTCTGGCTCCAAAGATATCCCAAGAGGACAATTAGTAGAAATACCGATAAAGCCCCGTCACAAGACCAGTGGCACGTTCTACAAAAGTGTTACCGACTGTCCTTCATTCAGCGTTTGATACTAGTGCTGTTGTCAAGCCTTTCAAGAGAGTTTGTAAAAATCCCTTTACTTTTTGATTTCCCCTTGTATATTTATCTCTTACTCAGACGCATTGTTTCTTGAATAATTAGTACAGTGGAATACGTTTAACGCGAAAACGCTTAAGACGAAATATCGGTTAACACAGTGCTTTTCAAACGTCCAATATTTGCGACCCAATTTGCAATCATAATTTTCATCGCGCCCCTTTCCCACCCCCACCCCCTTCCATACAATAACAATGCTTTGAATTGAATAATAGTGTACTTTGATACTAAAGCTATAATACGACTTTAATTATAAACAGTGAAAATTATCAAGGTCAGGATTATTTTCTTTTACATAATTTTATACATGACAAGCCCATGGAGTCACTGGTAATTATTAAACTTGTTCTTAACTTAGTTTTGTTAAATTAATTATAAAACGCATTGTGCAGTACTGATACATTTGCAATTATATTATATTAGTGTAAATGCTTATTTTTTTTATTAGGTCAGTATGTATTTTGTTTTTATTCCTTTCAGTAATTTAATAATATTTTTAAATAATGTTTTATTTTCGACTTTCGATATGCTTGCGCCCCCTACGTAGGTTTAAAATGCCCCTCCTTCTACAGGGAGGTGCCCTACAGTTTGAGAAACCCTGGGTTAACTCTAAAATCGCTTAAGGTATCCGACTACGTTCGGAACCGTGATTTTTCAAAAGCTTATAAATGGATAATATTTATGATATTTAGTATCACTTAGATTAGAAAACGTATATAAAACTGTTTTAAGAATATTATTACAAAATAAAATTATTTAAGTACAATATTTTGACAAAAAATGAACATAGAATGACCAAATTTCAAAACGTTCTCCTTTTATGAAAAATGCGTCTATTATAATAATAAAGAGTGTTTTTTCAGGTATAGAAGTTTAAGTTGGCATTACTTTCTAAGATGGCGACCGATTTAACAGCTGTCAAGTGATTTATTCTCAGTTTGGTTTGGCAATTCATCATGAATAGACTCACGCCTGAACAGATTCGTCGAATGGGCCCAAAACGAGATTGCCGTGGTTCCCGATTTTCATAAGCGAATTTTGTTTAGCAATGAAGCGCACTTCTGGTTGAATGGCTACGTCAACAAACAAAACTGCCGCATTTGGAGTGAAGCTAATCCACAAGTGTATGTCGAAACACAGTTACATCCAGAAAAACTGACTCTTTGGTGCGCTTTATGGGCTGGTGGAATCCTTCTTCAAAAACGATGAAGGCCACAACGTTACAGTCAATGGTGATTGGTATAGAGCCATGATTACTAACTTTTTCATTCCTGAATTGAACAATCATGATGTCCAGGAGCTGTGGTTCCAACATGACGGCGCAACATGTCACACAGCTCGTGCCACAATCGATTTATTGAAAGACACGTTGGGTGACCGCCTAATTTCACGTTTTGGACCTGTGAATTGGCCTGCAAGATCTTGTGATTTAACACCGCTAGTCTATTTTTTGTGGGGCTATGTAAAGCCATTGGTCTATGCGGATAAGCCACAAACGCTTGACCATTTGGAAGACAACATTCGCCATGTTATTGCCGATACACGGCCACAAATGTTGTTAAAAGTCATCGAAAATTGAACTACTTCCGAGCCAGTCGTGGCAGTCATATGCCAGAAATCATATTTAAAATGTAATGCCACAAGATTATCTTTCGAATAAAAAAAAATTCATGTCAATCGAATAATACATCGCTGTTTTATTGCAATTTAAATTTCTATACCTCTAAAAAAAACACCCTTTATTTTACCTGTATATATCTCAGACCTCTTTGCAGAGGCTAAACTAGAACTTTTGAAATATATAACTTAGAAGTGGATTTATTCATATTTTACTACTACAGAGGGGAAATTTTAAGAAAAAAAACGCTGATTATTATTTCAGTTGGTGGTAACTCTGAAAATAATGTGAATTTTTCAGAAATCCTAGTTCAGACTCTCTGGAGAAGTCTTTACTTTATATAAGCAAAATTTTATTATTATAGAAGCATTTTTTATAAAAGGAAAACGTTTTGAAAAAAGATTATTCTAAGTTAATTTTTTGCCTAAATATTGTATTTAAACATTTTTTCCGTCATAAAGGCCTTAAAACTATTTTATACATGTATTCTAATCTAAGTAACACTAAATATCATGAAAATTATCCATTTAAGTGCTTTTTTTTAAATCACGGTTCCGAATGTAGTCGGATTTCCCTTCTGGGAATAAACGAAATACTGAAAACACCAGGAGGATACTGAATCTAAGCCGACATTTATTGAAATTTCTAAGAAAGTTTTTGCATTATATTGGATTGTCCTACTGTACCATTGAAAGAATTTGTTACGGTAGATGGTGATAATGTGTGTACATCCCCAATTATGGCAGAAAAAGACATTTTGGAGTTTGTTCAAAGTTCAAAAAATATCACTGATGCAGATTCCGATGACGAAAATGAAATGAATTATGTTCCCACATTACCCGGAATGAACATCATTAAAAGTATTTTCAGTTACTTAGACACCCATTAAAATGGTGAAATAAATAACAAAATGGATGGCATCGAATAGTTTGTTGACAATTTGATGCTAAAAAGGGCAATGCAAACAAAAATATCAGGTTATTTTCCAAAAACTCAATAAATGTTTTGTTTTCCGAAAGAATTAAAATGTTTGCATTAAATTTCATTTAATTCTTTTGAATGTTTTTGTTTCATTGATTTTTATTAAATACATATACATATATACATATCTGTGTGAATAAAATATATTCTAATCTAAACTTAATTTCGTTGAGTATGTGAATGCTTTTTTATTTATTTATTTATTATTATTATTATTATTATTATTATTTTGCAATATCTTTTAACAGGAAAAATATATTTTATTCCCTTCAGTTTCAAGTTAAACGATTTTTATTGTATATACAAGATATAGGATATATATATATACAAATCAATGTTTTTATTATTTTAATTAATAGAAGTAAAACAATAGTACTGCTCTATACTTGTTTCCTACACTCCTCACTTAACTGTAACTGAGTGCGCCATACTTTCCCGCTTTCCTACCCCAACGGAAACTTTTGAACCCCGTACCGGGACAATTCTGTAAACTGGAAACGCAACGGACAGACGCAAGGTCTTGTCCGCATCAATCCGTAGCACCTTCATAGGTGTAATTTTCATTTAACCGCATTACTACCTCTTTTAGTGTAAACTTTAACTGTAAATATTTATTTTCTTGTAATATAAACATATATTCTATCTCCATCTCTGGCTGTTATTCGAACTCAACCAACGGCATCAATACTGTTTGTCTCAAAATTAAAAATACATATTAAAATAAATAGAAGTATATATGATAGATAAACACACAACTAATATCTAAAAAAATTTAAGTCAATTCCTACTTAGGTCAACAAAGAAACATCTTATTTTAGTTACTTTTTATTAAATAGTTACAATTAATATAAATATGTATATACACATGACAAAATCCCAGTATTAAGAGACAATATAGAAAACGATAATCCTTGTAGTTTTGCATTTTCCTTTCTATTTATGGTGTTGACTATTTTTTGTTTGTTACTAATTATTTATTAATTAAATTTAATTGTTCTAATAAAATAGTAAAGTAAAAAAAGGGAATCACATTCTCAGGATTTCGGCTATTTCAAGTGGGATTCGAACCCTTGACCTTCGGATTAGATGTCCAAAGCGCTATCCAGTGCGCTACAGGGACACAACGAACAATTTTCCTTTCTATATATGTTGTTGGACTACTAATTTTGTTAATATTTATTTTTAACTTAATTTTATTAATGAATTAATACTTGAAAAAAACTGTATTAACATCCAGTGTCATCCACTACAAGTTTAAATAAATGTATTTGAACTTGAATGAATGAATAGAAAGTATTTTATAAATGATTAAAAATTTGAACAAGATATATATATGTATATATATATATATATATCTATTTATACATATTTTGTTCAAATTATATTTAGGGAGTGGAGATATGGGAATAATATGTATATGCATATATACAGGTAGAGTGTGAACTAATAGTAAGAATTACAAAAAAACGTGAAAATTTAATAAGGCAAAATTTAGTCGTGTCATTATGTCACTGTAATCGAGTTTGTTGGAGTTTAACTTGCAAATAGTTTACTCTTAAAATTAAAACAAAGGGAGCAATGTGTAATGTTTATAACCAGTATTTCCATTTATATTATGGTATTTAAAAAGAGTACTATTACTCTAGTTTTTTTTAACAAAACAATTATTGAACAGTCATTCACATAAACGGTTCTAAAGACTTTTAAATATAACTAATAGAAAATTTCCTAATATTGTGCATGACTTATAAAATAATAAAATTAATAATTCTAAAAACTACTAATTTATTTATTTAAAAACGTATACAACTAAAGAAATCACTGTTTCATTTAAAATAAAGGCTTTTACTATTAACGGGGGGAACACCATTCTTGCAGTAGGTAAGATAATCTGCTTTCAAATTCCACGCGAATTATCGTAAAAAGTAATAATGTATTTATTTCGAAGTGTATGCAAACGAAAAAATTACTGTTTCATTTAAAATAAAGGCTTTTACTATCAACGGGTGAAAAGCCATTCTTGCAGTAGATAACATAATCGACATTCAAATAGTTCTAGAAACTAATAATTTATTTACTTCAAAGCGTGTGCATCTAAAAAAATTACGGTTCCATTTAAAATAAATGTTTTTACGATCAACAGGAAAAACGTGTTTTTGCAGCAAATAAGATAACCTATATTCGAAATATGAAAGATAATCGTGATATCTTCAAAACAGGAGAAAATTACATGGCAATTATAAATATTTCTTCATAATTTCGATTTAAATAAGCTCGCCCATTTTTTTTTATTTCAAGGTGGGTGTGTTAGATATTTCCTAAACTATTTTTTTTAATTTGAAATTATTTTCAAAATTAATCAAAATCCTCGAACATGAAAATAATTTTTTGTTGGGTTTAATTGTTATCCTATCATTTCTGCTAAATTTAAGCTTGTATCTAAAAAATAGTAGTAAAATGATGAAGGTCGTTTCCTATATAAGTAGCTCTCCAAGCTTTAAATATTTTCTTTCCGACCTTGCTAAAAGGTTTTTATAAGAATCTCTTATTTTCACTTACGTTTCCTGGTCGAAATCGCATTTCCTTAGCATTTCCCAACATGACATCTTACTACGTCTGCTATTTCTTGTGAAATATTTCTGTAGATGTTCCCTTTTCGATCTAATATCAAGGTAAACATCTTCTGGAAGTAAAATCTTAAAATAAAATTAGCATGAATCCTCCAGATTTTAATTCAAATGCTTCTTGAACTGAATCTTATGATCAAAATATAACAGCTACACAAAACAATAATTAAATTTTTTAAAAGAATTTCATATATATTATTAAATAATAGATAAACTTCTAGGAGTTTGATAAAATTAACTCAAATTAACGCAAATTAACTCAAAGTTAATGATTTCAACAAATTTTTAAAAACTAAACTCTATTTATATGAAATAAATATGGTGGATTTTCGGAAGGTTAAAAGTATTTAAGAATGTTTAAAGAACTCTGGGGAAAAAATTCTATCAAATAAAATCTCATTTTTTTTTACCCTTTTGGATGTGTTTTATTACATTTAAATATATACAATAGTCATGGGTTTTGAGAAGACAGTCAGTAATTTCGTAAAATCCACTCTACTTTTCCAAATATAAAACATTGCATTTTTTTTTAGCATCGTACTCAAAAGTCGAGAATTTCTCCAAGTATCCATAATTTTTCATTAAAATTGTAGCAAGTTTCAAGCGCTTTCATATTTTTGAAAAAATCCAATCATTTATTTTTTTCTATCTCAAAACTTTTAGTTCCTCATTACTAACGAAGTTTTTAAAAAGAAACAATTGTAATTCTGTCCTTACCATGCAGTCTTCTAGAACATTTATAACCTTTGAACCAGTTTTACTAACCAAATACTTTAACAAGTAAGATAAAAAAATAATTTAATTCCTACGGATATATATATATATATATATATAAATAATTCAACGCAGAAAAATTTTATTTTACTTACTTTTTATTCAATAATTACAATTAATATAAATAAGTATAAACATATGACAGAATCACAATATTAAGTGGCAAAATAGAAAGCAATTTTCCTTGTTTTATATGGTGTTGAACTATTACTTCTGTTTGTATGTATTTATATTCATAAATCACATTCTCAGAAATTTGGCCATTCCAAGTAGGATTCGACCCCACAACCCTTGGATTAGAAGTCCAACGCGCTACCCATTGCTCTACAACAGGGGCACTTAACCTTTTTTTTACTGGGCCGCATACATATTATTTATTTCACGCGGGCCGCAACATGAGAGGAAAATGGGAGGGGGGGAGAGAAAAGCTTTAAGATCAAGATAACATCGGAAATTTAAACTGTGGAAAACTGATCATAATATTAAATTCCTGTTTTGCTTTTCTTAGTTATCATTTCTTATGTTTATTTTTGTTACTAACACTAAATTAGTAGCATTTAAGAAACACTCCTTCACAATTTCTGCACCAGTAAATGGTTTCATATGATTACCAATAATATAACAAACTTCATGGGATGTCTTTGTTACCGCTGAGATATTACCAATGACGAAACACTTTGTTAGTGTTGCAAGAAGCCTATTTATCACCTCTTGAAAGAGATCTTCGAGGAAAAGTGTCATTGAATGATTCCTATTTATTGGTATTTTTTAATACTGCACCTTCGTGATAAATCAAACAATTACTGATCCATGTTTGTTTTTCCCTGCAAAATAGTCCCAATCGTCTTGAAATGATATATTTTCTTCGAATATTTTTCGCTTGCAAGATATGAAAGATAGTTAAAATTTAATTCCACCCACTGTTCATTCCACGTTGTCTGTTATCACTAACCGTAACAGTTCCAAATAGAAAAAGAATATCAATTTGTTCCCGTACGATACCGACAACAAGAATCAAAATTGATATATTTGATTTCTTAACAAAGAATTTCCCACCAAATTTTTTATACAATGTTCTTAAATAAGTGAATTTCTCAGAGCAATGGGCCATGACCGGGTCATTTAAAAGGCTCGGCGAGCCGCAGGTTGAATATCGCTGCTCTATAGGGACAAAAGAGTGATTTTCTTTTTTATATATGGTATTGGACTATTTTTTTTTGCTTGTTACTATTTATTCATTAATTAAGTAAAAGCTAATGAATTAATATTTGAAAAAACTGTATCAACATTAAGTATCATCCACTATAATTTTAAAAAAAATGTACTTGAACTTGAACGGATGAATACAAAATATTCTATTAACGATTGAAAATTTTAACAAGATATATATATATATATAGTATAATAAAATAAAATAAGAAATCAAGCGAAAAAGTTGTAAAACCTACAAAGCCTAAGAAGAAAAAGAAATTACAGTACAATATCTCCATATATATATATATATATATATATATATATATATATATATATATATATATATATATATATATATATATATATGTATATATATGACACATGTTTCAAGTCAATCAATTAATTTCATAATTTCTCAGTCGTCTCGAGTGGAATGCAATCGGATGTTGATTTCCATTGGGTTTTTGTTGTTTGAGGATACATGAGATCGCAGTTTTCAATGCATCTACATGAAGATGACAGGCATAATTTGGATTGAATATAGCTAAAATGGACTTTGAAATTAAGCTATCTCTAAGTTTTTGAAAACACTGTTGACATTCTGGGGTCCAATTCCAATTTTGATTCTTTTTAAGAAGATTATTTAAGGGCATTCTTAATTTTGCATATTGAGGAATGAACTTATAATAGACATTAATACTACTAAGAAATCTTTGTAAATCTTTCACATTTCTAGAGGGTAAAAGTTTTTTAATTATTTCGACATTTGTATTGTTTGGAGTGTATGACCCTTGTTTTATTACATATCCTAAAAAATCAATTGTATCTTTGCCAAATTTACATTTTGAGAATTTTAATTTAGTATTTTCTATTTCACAAGTTTTAAGAATTTCTTCTAAATGTTTTGCATGTTCTTCAACTGATTCCGAAAATACTATTATATCGTCAAAGTAATTTCATGCAAATTTTATTTGGTATTTATCTAAAATCTGTCTAATAGCTCTTTGAAATATAGCTGGGGAATTTTTATATCCAAAAGGCAAATGATTAAATTGAAAAAGACCATAATTTGATGTAAATGCAAGTTTTTCAGATTCATTATCATCTAATTTAATATATGCCAATAGCCACTACAAAGGTCGATCTTTGAGAAAAATTTTGCATGTGTTAATTTGCCTAAAACTGCATCTATTCGGGGAATTGGTTCCGCATCCAATGTTGTGATAGCATCCAGCTTTCTGCAATCGACACATAATCGTGTACGAGCATTATCCTCTTTTTTAAATGCCAATATTATAGGGGCAGCGTAAGAACTATGAGATGGTTTAATTATTCCTTTTTTCAGTAATGCATCTAATTGCTTTTTTATTTCCGTATCATCTTTAAAAGATGTCCTATATGGTTGATTTGCAATGGGTAATTCTAAGGTAAGTATTATTTTCGGAAAATTTCATTTTAATTCACCCACGTAAAACTTATTTTTAGCAAAGACATGTTTATATTTATCAATAATCACATTAATAATATCATAATCACTGTTAGGAATTATTTCTATATTAAACACACATTATATATCAGTTTTCTTAGTGATAATTTTATTATTACTTAGTTTAAGAGTTTCATTTTTTCTTTAATACTTTTCTTATATTCATAAATTTTTTTAATTTTTTCTCCTCTTTGAAAAACTTTATAGTCACTAAAATTAATATTTCATTCAAAAATACTCATAGTTTTATTAAAAATTATTAAATATTTCAGTTCTACCTTTACTACGAGGAATTTAATATCTTTCATAATTTCTCCTATTTTCAATTGTAAAGTAATTGCCTCACTCACCTTAATTTGTCCATTAATGGTGGCAATTTTTGTTTTGATATACTCCACATTGTGTTGTCCCTTGATTATTTGTGATATTATATTTTTTGGAATAATGTTGACACTTGATCCTGTATCTTAGAGGACTTCAACTTGTTTGAAGTTGATTCTTCCCTGGATGATCATAAGTCCTCATGTTCGATGAGGTTGGAATACTGTATTATTTTCTTGGGATCTTTGACGGGGGAGGGGGGTAGAAAGTTGGAGCATCCGGTCGCAAAACTGCTGGTCGTTGCGGCAATCGTTGGTTTCTCGGATACATGGTCAGTCACTGAAGAGAAAAGGACGGGTGATGATAAGAAGGTGATGGAAGCTGAGGAGACTATACATTGTATTTTGAGCCGGTTATGGTATCCGAGTGTTGAGATGGATCATTTCTCCGATTCCATCTTCTATACTGTTGTCTATGGGCAAATTGACTCGTATGGTGAGGTCTTCGTGTCACTGGATAATTTGAGTATATAACTTCATTCCTATTTCATTTTGATATTTCTTGGATATCTAAAAGTTTCATTTTTTCCTTCAGTTCCTCTATGTTGCTGCAGCTTTGTAACTGTATTTCATTGGATTTATTTTCCTTTAATCCTTTTATGATGAAATATTTTTCAGCTTCTTCCATGTTTATCCGGGATGCGATTTCTTTTATTCTGTAGAAATATTCTATGTGGGTCTCTTTTGAGGTTTTTTCTGTTTTAGATAATTGAAGATGAATCTCCGCTGGATTGACTTGTGTTCCGAATTCACGTATTAAATTATTTTTCAGTTCGTAAAAACTTTTAGGGATCGATTGTGATTTGATGTAAGTCTTCACAGCTCCATCTACTAACTTGGTTATAAATAGGATTTTCTGTTTTTCTGCTATATCGAAAGAATCGCACGTACTTTCAAAATTTCTAAGGAATGTTTGGATGGGCATTTCCAGGTTATATTTTTGGAAAAATGTCTGTGAATCTTCAAATCGAATAACATTTTTTTATAATGATTATAGGTTGTTTTAATTTTTCTTCATCTGTATCTATATTCTCTTCTTGCTTAATTTTATTTTCGTTCTTTGCTTCCATTTTTGAAATATAAATTTCTGAAATTTTGTTAGCAGAAGACGATGATTCTAGTTCTTTGGCGGTAAGAGCGATGTTCTTCCGGGGATTAATAGCATGTTTCTTTCTTTCGTGGCTAACCGACCTCTTCAACACAGAGAAATATCGTTCGACGGAGTCCCGTAATCGTTATTTACAGCACTTATCTCGATAGCTGGCATACTTTGCACTCGTTTTTTAAAATTCTTTAACTTTAAGAACTGATTTAAGTTAAATGTTTTGAAATCCATTGGGGTTTCCCCGCGCAGGTTCGAATCCTGTCGGCTTTAATTCTGACATGTTTTAAGTCAGAATCAGACTTAGTTTTAAAAAGGATTTTTATTTGATGAAATCTACACAAGCTCTGACGCTGAGAGGGAGAGAGAAAAAGAACGCTAAAGTGAAATCTAAGTATTTTACTACTTAAGCCAGATGTGAGAAGTACCTCTGATTTTATGAGTGTTCTTGAAAGTTTATGCTGACATATAGGGCTATTAGATCTAGCGATCTGGAATTAGACATGTTTACTGACTAGGCCATATGTTCGAAAGAAATAAATGGGTGATTAGATTGATACTTGAAGATCAAATGAAAAATATTAGTTAAGTGCTAGATAGGGAATTTCATTTTTAATCTAATTTGATTATCCTTACATATATATATTGTATATATATATATATTGTATATATATATTGTATATATATATATATTGTATATATATTGTATATATATATATATATTGTATATATATATATTGTATATATATATATTGCATATATATATTGTATATATATATATATATTGTATATATATATTGTATATATATACACTCTGTCGCAAAAAAATATATGCACCCAGAAGAAATCAAGCTACAATCACGAAACTCGGCAAGAATGTAGTCTGGTAAGAGATATGCAAATGATTAAAATTTCGAAGCCAATGAGACAAGGCTAAGTGTGCTATGCGCATATTAATTGCGCAACTGGGAGAGTTTAAAAGCATGAGTACGAGCGCCGTACGGCTATCCAAACGAATCTGATGACTTTGATAGACGATATTGAGACTTAGGATGCCTCTAAGACGTAACCGGCGGCAGTACGAGCAGCTGACGGACTTTGATAGGGGCCGTATAATAGGCCTCAGAGAAGCAGGTTGGTCGAATAGACGTATCGGCCGCCACCTCGGTCGGAGCGATATGGTAGTTGCTCGGTGTTGGCAACAGTGGATCACAGAAGGTAGAGTGTACCGTCGCGGAGGATCAGGACGTCCCAGGAACACAAATGATCGCGAGGATCGTGCAATCAGAAGAGTGGCCACTTCGGCACCAACAACGTCGCTAGCATCGATTCAACGACACTTACCTCCTTCCAGACATCCAGTGCCATCAAGAGAAACCATAAGGAGACGACTGACCGAAGTTGGCTTGAGGAGCCGATGTCCGCTAAGACGCTTACCACTGACCCCACATCATAGGCAGTGTCGACTGGATTTTTGCCGACCTCGGGCAACTTGGAGTGTGACAGACTGGAGACGTGTCATCTTCAGTGATGAATCCCGATTCAGTCTCAGTGCTGATGACCACCGCACACGTATCTGGAGGCGCACCGGCCAGCGGTCCGATCCGGCATTTATTGTCGAGCGGCATACAGCAATTTCACAAGGTGTGACAGTGTGGGGAGCAATTTCTTGGGACACACGATCATCTTTAGTGGTCCTTCAAGGCACTTTGACAGCTCGCAGATACGTGGACGATATTTTAACGCCGATTGTGCTACCCATGCTATCAAGTCGCCCAGGTGCCATTTATCAACAGGATAATGCTCGTCCACATACTGCGCGACTCTCCCAATAATGTCTTCAAGGATATGACGTCCTACCATGGCCTGCCAGGTCACCAGATCTTTCGCCAATAGAGCATGTCTGGGACGCGCTGGGAAGGCAACTGCAGCCGTCCCGAGATACAGGAGAATTAACTGCGCAGATGCAAAGACTATGGCAGGATCTTCCACAGGGGGTCATAAGTGATCTAATTGAATCGATGCCACGCCGAATTTCGGCTTGTATAGCTGCCAGAGGTGGCTTTATTACTTACTGATTTTTAACCTTTTGCAAGCTGTAACCGCTTAATAAAATGATATTTTGTTCTGAATTTTTAATCATTTGTTTATTTTCATATACACTACATGCATACCAAATTTCGTGAATGTAGCTCAATTTCTTCTGGGTGCATATATTTTTTTGCGACAGAGTGTATATATATTGTATATATATATTGTATATATCAGTGACGCACACAAGGGGAGGCCTGGGGTCCAGACCCCCTCCCCCAAAGTACTTGATTTTTTTCCCGATTGATTATATTTCTACGTATATAGTAAGTAAAATTTAATTATTTGTTATTAATGATTAATTTTATTAATTAATGCTAATTATTTATTCAATAATTAGTTTTTTACTGTGTTTTGTTCCGGAAATCGACAAAATCAAAAGGAGCATGATACAAGAATGGTGAACTTTCGACCCCGGACCCACCCCCTTGAAAAATTACTGTGTGCGCTACTGGTATATATATATTTAAAATTAAGTTTATTAAAAAGTTATTTTATTTACATAGGTATTAATATATACATGTATTTAATAAAGATCAATGAAACAAAAACATTAACAAGAACATAAAGTAATTTAATAAAGAAAAATTTTGAAAAACAAAACATTAAGTGAGTTTTGGAAAATAATTTGATATTTTTTCTTTGCATTGTCTTTTTTACCATCGAATTGTCAACAAACTGTTCGATGTCGTCCATTTTGTTATACATTTCACCATTGGAATATGTGTCTAAATAAGAGCGCATGGTTTTTCATAACGTATCACATTTCGGATGACGTGGAAACAGGAACTACATTATTCTTTTCATTTTCGTCGTCGGAATCCACATCAATGATATTTTTTCAGCTTTGGACAAACTCCAAAATGTCTTGATCTACTCTAATTGACTCAGTACAAACATTGTCTTCATCTACTGCAACGAATTCTCCCGATGATGTCGTAGAACAGTCCAATCCGGCTGTTGTTTTCCGTATTTTGTTCATTCTCCGAAGTGTCGTTCCGTGTTAACAGAAGAAAAAAAAAGCTTTTTCATGTATTGTAGTTTGTCGGGGCCGCTGTATTATTTTGTGTTAACCGATGTTTCATCTTCAGCGTTTTCACGTTAAACATATTTCACTGTAAATATTGTTTCAAGTAATGAATAATTGTATTTTCTACTATCATACAAGTAATTATATGATAAAATATTTAAATTCAAATAAAAAATACATGAAGGGCGAGCAATGTTTTAATAATAAATACAAAAAAAAAATACATCGAAGAAAGTAGTATTTGATTGTAAGCAAATTTTAAAAGACAGGGGGAAAACAATATTATTTTTATACCCTCGAGTAGCAGATTTTGTTTGTTACAACTACTGCGAAAAAATGTTCAATTTCCTCATAAGTAAATATATCCTGCGTATATAATATACCATTTATTGTATTTTAAGTGATCTTTCATCAATTCAACCTACGTCAAAAGACAGTTTGATGGTCTTTTCAATCGATGGGGTAATTTCTGTAACAAATTACGTTCGTCCATGCAAGTACATATATCCTGTTTGGACTCATTTAGTTTCCCTTAAGTATTATTTTGATAAAACTAGATTTATACAAAGTATGCTTCCTGTTACTTTTGTATTCTTGTCATAAAATAAAATATTAATAATAAAATCATGTTTATTTTTATTATTATTATTACGTAATTTTTAAGCAAAAATAGCTCTAATTGCTAAATTTTGTGTTGTATATTTTTATTTATTTTCCTTGGATTTATGTTATTTATCATAAGTTTATATTTATACCTTATGTTTGGATGGAATTGTATCTTTCTATTATTCAAATTGTATTTTCCTTATTATTCTGGATATATTTTCATTATTATTCAAAGTGTAGGTTTATTATTTAAATTGTATGTTTATTATTCAAATTGTACGTTTATTATTAATGTGCTTGGTATGCTCATTTATATGCTGTATTTAAATTCTATTCAATTTTATTAAATCCTATTCAATATATTTTATTAAATCCTATTCAATATTATTTTCAATTTCTATTTTATATGTATTTTATGTAAAATATTTAGTTTTACTGCCATATGTCTTTTACCAACGACATCTACTGTATTTATCTTTTGTGCGATGGCAACAAGTTGTTTGTGTAATACAATCTCTGTGGAATGCTCATTCCTGTACTGTCCCTCGCTTCGAGAGGTTCTGAAAAGCACTGCATTACGCGTTTCTTTTTTAAAAAAAAAGTAGCCAGTTTTTGCAAGGTCTGCTACTTAATTTTCACATTATAGACAGTTTTATGCCTTCATAAAGTATTATTTCTGAGGTGTGACTGATCAGGTAAATGTCTGTATACTATGTATTCATCAATTTTCATTTTCATGTGTAGTAAATGCTCCCTGCCTTCGTCAAGTACGTACTTTTCCTTTGCTTAAGATTATTTGCGCAGTTTATTTTCTGTTGTGCTCTAAAGCAAACAGTACATACAAGTGCAGTACAACATTTTCTGAGGAAACACTTGTACTTATTCTTTTTTAATCCCATTCTCGATAACCAGGCATTTTCACAAACTCAGCCACGTTAAGCCGATTTTTCGGGACTTTACTGTTCTTGTTTTGTTTCAAATATTAATTGAAAACATTTGCTGAATTCCACTTCTTTTTATGTTCTTACGTTTGCGCGTATTCAATGTAAAATTTGCTTTAAATTATTCTAAGAGAACCCTAAAATGTATTCAAAGAAATATCAAAAATTCGAAATAATTGCCAAAAGGTCATATATTTATCGAAATTTGACACTTAAGAAAACTAAAATAAATGTCTGTTGTGTAAATCAGAGAATATTTTCTAAGCAGATGTTTTTGAGCTCCCTATGTTTCGATACACATGTCAAAAGCGTTTTTTTTTCAATGATATTTTCCCAGTTGAGAATAAAGTGTTCATGAAATACAAGAAAATACATTGAATGTATACGTTGAATTTTATAAAAGTAAATCTGTTACATTTTATTGAAGTACATCCACAATTCACAGTCTTTTTTTCTATTATTTTTTGTGTTTGAAAACATAAAAGTTTTGTTTCAGAGATACAATCATTAAGTAGATAAGACGACTTACACAACTTAAAGCGTCAAAATAGGGGTAAAATATTTATTATTTTCTTAGTTAGACACATCCTTATTTTTAGTTTTAGTTATCATACTACCTTTTGCAATCGAATTAATGTGTTTTTATTGGACGTGGAATCTGCTGTAGAACTAAGTGTTTAGTTTGAAGATTAATTGTAACTATTTTATAATTTTTTTGTAGAATTATATTTTTTAATTAATTACCAATTTAATATACGCATAATAAGGTATCTTTCAGTGCACTCGAGACAGCAGCAAAAAACATAAGATTGACGGCCAAAGAAGAAAAAACTAAATTCATGGCAATAACAAACAGAATCTTAAATCTACACCTGCTGAAAAGTAATGAACACGAGTTTGAACAAGTGATTGAATTTAAATACTTAGACATAATTGTAAATAATAGTAATGACATAAAAACTGAAATCAAAAATAGAATAAAAAACAATCAGATGTTATCACGGATTGCGAAATCAGTTTAAATCTAAATACACATAAGAAGCAAAACAAAAGTACAATTATCCATGGCTGTAATAAGACCAATTGTATGTGTGTTTTTTATGGCAGCGAATGCTGGACAATTAACAAAGAAGACGAAGAGAAACTGATGACTTTCAAGAGAAAAAGCATAAGAAAAATTTTGGTGCAGTTACACAATATGGAATCTGGAGAATACGATACAACCTTGAACTTCAATCGAAATGCAAAGAGAACCCAACATAGTCAATGTAATCAAGACTTCCCGAATAAGGTGGCTGGGATATGTATTACGATATAGCGATGAAAATCTTGTAAAGAAAATAACTATAAAAATCAGAGGGAAAGAGGAAGACAGAGAACAAGGTGAATGGATAAAAGTGGTTGGAGGACTTGAGAGTTAACCGATGGAAGAATATAGTATAGAATAAATCAAGATGGTGTAAGCTGACTGAGATAGCCTTGGCTGATAACCGGCTGTAGTGCTTGGAAAGAAGATAATAAGGTAAAAATCTGTTGCAAAATACAGATAAAGAAACGAGTTGGAGTTTAGTTGGGAATTGATGCCACATCCCTCACATAGCATCAACCTTGCGTCATCCGATTATTCTTTAGATAGAAATTTATAGAACTTTTTAAATGGTAAAAGTTTCAGTAAGAAGGAAGACTTCAAATCACAATTGCTTAAGTCAAGGGTGTCAAACTCGCGCCCACGGGCCACATACGGCCCATAATGGACATTTTTGCGGCCCAGCCAGTATATGAGCACACAATAATATGTAATAAAATATTAAAATTTCTCTCGAAATAGAAACGATAGTAGTAAAGAAGAGATGTCAATTGTCAGGACGTAAGCATTAAATTTTTCTTGTTCTTTTATATATGTTCAGAATTATATATTATTCGAAATAAACCTAGGTTTCCATGAATTCTGATTTTTTTGCGGGCCCCTTAAAGTTAAACCTTGTTTGCTTGATCCAAGGTAGCCCTTGAGTTTGAACCCTTGGCGTAGCTAGTTCTGAGTGGGCCCCGTATCAAAACTCTTTCGGGGCCCTTGTTTTAAAACGAAAGCCCTCTAAGAGGTACTGCAGTTGCCCATGTTGAGGCCCCTGTAGCTTGGGGGCCCCGTATCATTGATACGGGGGTAGCTACACCTTTGCTTTAATGGTTTTCTGATAAGAACCAGAATTGTCATGAGAGCGGAATCATAAAGTTAAAAGAAAGATATGAAAAAGTTCATTCAATAGAAGAAAAATATTCAACTAAGTAAAGCTCTTTTTTGTATAGAAAAAGTCACACTAAGAAATAAAAACTACTATCTTGCCAACCCAGTTTTGTCTTGAAATTTTTTTGAAGCTTATATAAAGAGGAGCATGCCATATTTATTTTAATCTACTCCTTTTGCAGAAAGAAACATTGCAATCTTGATCCCCTTCAAATGACATTTTTATGGCAGTATCTTCATAAGCCAGTAACAGCTTCCGGACGTGGGTGACCACTTTTGTCTAGTGGTTATGTTACTGGCTTATGAAGATCTTATGAAGGAACCGCCACAGTACTTCCCCACCAGTGAATGGTAAACTATGTACAGTATGGTGAGCGAATGCCACCTCCACGTACTAGTAATAAATGAGTGGTGGCACCACACACAGGCAGTTTGAAAGTAAACCCTAGTATTCTGAATGTTAAAATTTGCTGACATTTTCAATCTGAAACCTAAAAATATAAAATTCAGAATTGGATGTGTTTAAAAAACTAATAAATAATACAAATATAGTTGGAAGAAAAATATTTTTACATCAATTTTTCCACGTATAAAATACATAATTTTAGCTGAATGTAATGGATGTAATTAGATTTGCCTAAAATAAGTTCATTAGTTATTATGACTGTCTATTTTTTTACTTACTTACATTTATAAATCATACATATAGATATTTTTAAATCGAAAAATAATTCGTAACTCATCTAAATTCGTCCCATGTTTTATTTCGGGCAATTTAAGCGCACTAAGAGAAGTACACTGACTTCTTTTCCCGTTTGTATAATTTAGACGTTTACCAATTAATTTTGGGCATCAGTAGTTGAAAGTTCACGATCGTGCGTTTCAAGGTCATTGGTGTTCGAAGTCATAGGGATTTTGAATACCGATTTAACCACAGATTAAAGTCAGCAAATATGGAAATCAATCCGTCATATGGGTCTTTAAAATCGTATCTAAAAAAATGGTAGATATTTCATCTAGAATATTAATTTGTTTTATCGCATCAAACTTTATATAACATACAGTGACGTGATTCGTCATTTTTATTACGAACATTACGTGATTCGTGAGTATTTTATACTATGGATTATTATGGAAGAAACATTCTTCCAATATCATGCAATAAAATGACAAGCGTGTGTGGGTACCAAGTTCTTTGTTTCCAGAAGCACAAAAAATTCTTTGCAAATCTGAGATGGCGAAAAAAAACAGGGAAATGTAGCTACAAAACATCGAGCTGAGACTATATAAACGAAGTGTTAAACTTCTTTCAAGAAGTAGTAAATATTAATTTAAATCAATGCATATAAAGTTAATAAAAGTTGTGTGTCAAAATTCTCATGCATACGAAGTGCAAATGCCTTGAAAATTTATTTCTTTATTTCTAATGGGACTGCGAATTGGTGCTTTATCATTGCAGCCCTAATACATTCCCCAAAAGCTAGTAATTTTGACTCCCAGTTTCCTTCCCCAGAGGGAAACACCTGAGCTCTGACAATACGAAACCGCGCAGGAGTTTAATTTTGCCGAGAGCACCCAAGCCAAACAGGCACTGAAGTAATCTTTTACATACCGCACAATCATACGACATGGATGCTGCCGATTTTTGCATCATGAAAATGCACTGACTTCGGTCGGGGTCGAACCCGCAAACTCGGGCGTACAGAGCCAGCGCTAAGCCCTCCAGCCGCAATGCATTAAACGTTAGCGTGGATTTAAAAAAAGTGCTGAGGTATCTCTTCCTCGTGTTGGTTGAGGTGACGATCACACTCATTAACTTGATTCCCAGGGCGAAATACGAGAATATGCTCGAGCATCTGCCACATCTTGTCTATGCCATCTAACTCGCTGAATATTTATATATTATTCGATAGTGAAGTTATTTTGTGGCGAGGGGTTGTTCTAACAAGGGGAGGGCACGACTAAGGAAAATTCATTTATGGACGAGACTTTGTGTAACAGTAGTACTGCTATAGGGTATTCAAACCCCAATGCAATTCCGTCGAATAGTCAGTCAATTCCGAGAAAACAGCGTTCAAAATTCATACTAAGCTTATATACAAATTATTTTTTCTCCCTGGTACAACGTCACCGTGGCGTGATCGTAAGCGTAGCGGAGTACTTTTCAGTGGAACGGGGTTCTATTCCCGCGAGCGCCTACTTCGTTTTTATTATTTTTTCTCCAATTTATTTTATTATTTATTTTCAGAATTAAATGATTTTATTTTTTAAAAAAGATTCATTGATTTTTAAATGATATTCTATATAATTATATAGTAACTTTCACTTTTTTAAAACACAAAAACAACTAATATATGGTATAACTACACAATTACTTCTGTCATTAAAATCTAATTAATTGTATTTTTAAAATTATTTCGTATACCTAAATGGCCATAAAATTTAACTTCCGTTTTTAACAAAACGATTTTGTTCGAGAGAAAGGCAGCTGCTTTTAAAGAGAAGAGCAGGTGTTATTCTTTTAATAACAAAAAATTCTTTTAGAAACAAAGAATGCTCCAATAAAAGGAGAAATCATTAGGATAACGGATATTTTGATTTACAATACAACTTTTTTAGTTTATTTCTGGATTTTTAAAAGAGTTTGTAGTGTTTCGATAGATATATTATTTTACATAGATCACATATAATATAAATAGTTTGAATATTTTATATTGAAGATGTCTGTGAATAAAGACATTGTTACTGTACAAGCAGTTGCTGAAATATCTCTGTACAGTGAAAATTCAAAGTTTAGGCAAACAGATGCAGTTGAGTATTTTAAAACCTTACTTAAAAGAAATAATTTGATTACTTCGAAATGCTCAAGTTCCATTTCTCGTGAAGCTATGCTAATGGGGGAGGAACTTTACAACTACGCTGTTGACATGTTGGCTGAAAAAAATATGATACACGATGAAGGGCTCATACATGCTAACGAAGTATGTGAAGAAGTATTTTTTGAATCAGTTGAAGTCGATTCCTCATCTGACGAGTATGAGCCTGAAGAAAAAAAGAGAGACATAAAACATATCCTTTTGGATTATAAAATGCAAGCAAGTACCCAGCCCCCTGGGCAGCCAATTCGAGTCAATGTTCACTGTACCCAGCATCCAATCTCTCAGAGAGCAACCTCTAAGCTCTCAGCCAAGCCAAAAACCTCAAAAACTTTCCACCCAGATGAAGCACCATAGCCACGCCTCCCGGATTCCATCGTTCGACCAATCGCCATCATGCCACTCAGCAGAATGGAAAACACCACTTTTGTCATGCCCAGCATCATAGACTATCACGATATGGGATTGAGGACTGTTTTTACAGTCTGGACGCCGAAAGAATAACGCCTATAAAATGCAAGCAGTAAACATGGCAAAAAAGCATCCTACTTCGAGTATTAAAACGTTATATAGTAGGGGATGTGGTCGTTTTTTTTAAAAAAAAAGAGTATTTACCCAAAGGGGAAGAAGATATAAAAGGAGGAAATAAATTTGATGAACATGCACTTATTGATTCCTGGATATATGATCGCTTTGTTGAAGCAAGAGAAAATTTTCATCAAGTAACTACCAAGAATTTACAGCAGTAGGCTTTATCTGCCGCTGGGCAGTTTAAAGACTTCAAATTTAAAGCTTCCGAACTGTGGGTGAAAAATTTTTTTAAAAAAACATAAAATACGTCAAAGAAAAATTACAAAATATGTGTCGCAAAAGGAAACAGCAAATTTGGAAGAAATTTTAAAGTCTGCAGAAACTTTTCGGACGCAGACATTGCATCTGATGCCTAAATTTGATAAAGACTTCGTCACACACACACACATTAATACTGATCAGACAGGTATGTTGATAAAAAAAATTCAACTTTTTTTAGATTTTAACTGTAAACTTATTCAATTCATCTAATTTGTGTGTGTTCCATTTTCTTTCTTTTCAGGGTGCCAATACCAATCTACTTTTAATAGGGCTCTAGCAGGCAATGGAAGCAAAACTATATTTGTTAAGCGACAAGACATAAATAAATAAACTCATACCTATACAGCTCAATATGCTCTGACTTCATCAGGGAAACTATTGCCAAAAGTATTTGTGTGTCTGCAAGAACCAACGGGTAAATTTGGCCCAAGAGTCCAAAAAATTGTGGAGGAATACTCACAAAAGTATAAAAATATTATAATAACATCTTCCAAGTCTGGGAAACTCTCAACAGAATTATATATTAACTTTCTCCAAGATTGTGAAAAATGCTTCTATTAGAGTAATATTTTACCTGTATATAGCTCAGATCTCTGCTCAGTGGCTCAACTAGAATTTTTGAAATATATAACTTAGAAGTGGGTTTATTCATATTTTACGACAACAGAGGGGAGCAATTTTGTGAAAAAAACGCGAATGATTATTTCAATTGGTGGTGACTCTGAAAATAATGTGAATTTTTCAAAATTTCTAGTTGAGCCTTTGTAGAGAGGTCTGAGCTATATACAGGCAAAATATTATTATAATAGAACCATTTTTCACAAAAGGAGAACATTTGGAAAAAAGATTATTCTAAGTTAATTTTTTGCCAAAATATTATATTTAAATAAATTTTTTTGTCAAAATGTCCTTAAAACAATTTTATGCATGTAATCTAATCTGAGTGACACTAAATATCATATGAAAATTATCCATTTATGCGCTTTTTTAAAATCACGGTTCCGAACGTAGTCGGATACCTTAAGTATTATGAAAAAAAACGATATTGTGTGTGATAAGAAAGGACTACAACATGTTTTGAAAATGGGGTGGTAAAAACTTACCAGCGGAAATATTCCGTTTGGCTTCGGTTGTATCATTTTTGGCGACTTTATCCCCTGCGTCGGTAAAATGGAAAAGTATTTCCTAAAAATAAAGGAGGAGTTATCTTTTTTATTAGAGAGATATGACAATTCCTATAATTTTAATTATTGTCAATTATTTTGTTTTTTACAATTGTCAGGAAAAAAATGATGCTATCACCAGCCAAAAAAATACCTCTTTATTATCCAATTATTTATAAATGTATAGAAACATCTTTATTAATGTAAAATTTGCTTTAAAATATTAATAAAAATTTGCTTGTAAATATTATTGAGAAAAATATAATTAATTAGATGTATCTTATCTGGAATTATTTGTAACGTATGTTACAATACTTTTATCTATATTGAGAGATGTAAAAAATTTTACATCTCTATGAGTATAAGATGTTTTTAATAATTTCTTTGAGAAAGATTACAATAAAATTTTTGGGAGGAAAACGTATGTTTTTTAATTTCTTTTTATTGGTGGATACTTATTAATTTCTAATTTCTGACTTCTTGGTTTTTGCTCATCGCGTAATACTATTTTTACAGGGTGATTTGAAAATGTTTATCCCTAAGATATAGTAATTTTATAATTGTATTATGATCACAGTGAATATCATGCAGACATTTTTCATCCTAGTTTGATTTTTTTGAATACAAAATACAAAAAAAAAATTCCTTTGTTTATTTTTAAAAATTTGAATACATGATAATGCAGTTGATATTTATAAAACAAAGTAATGTTATTAATAGGTTAAATAATCAAAATAATTCAAAAAACATTTATCATTGTTTTTCTTATCAATTCATAATGTTAATAAATCTCTCTGGTTTTCCCCTTGAAAATTCTCTCATTATTTTTTTGCAGATTTTCCTTGAGAAGCGAAATTAAATAATGCCTTCAACATTTAATGCATGATCATTTTAGTATCTAAAATTTATTATATAAAATTTCCATTGTCATGTAGTACGTTTTCGCTATACGACGCAAAAGATAGCTTATAAAATCTGCTCTTTCATTTCCTCAGATTTAAAGTGACAAATAAAATTTTCTAAGGTTAACTTTATGTTTAGATATTTTGAATGATTAAAATAAAATATATCAATATTCCTCTAAATATACTAAACTCTCTCTCTCTCTCTTTCTCACTGGAACAAAACCTGATAACAAAAGAGAAAATGAAATTTTTATGAACTCGAAATATTTACATATTAAGTAAAAAGAGAAAAGAGTTTTTCGTTACTCATTTACCCACATTTTAAATTGATTTTTTTTAAATTTCTACTTCTGTTTAAAAAAATATTGCGGTTAAAGCACCATGGTTATTTGTACTGGTTTTTTTAATTAATTTGTAACATTAATGAATTGAGACTTTATATAATCACACACACACACAATTTTGCTCTAATTTATTCATGACAGATTTTGAACAGAAGGTTGTTCCCACTTTATGAAAACGATTTTTATAATTTATTTTCTCGTTTGCATTTTGAGATTAAAGTTTGGCAACTTCAGAATAATCGTCTGCAAATATTCTCTTTTTATTGGAATGTAAAAGAAAAGTTTTATTTTAAAAAGGGCTCCTAAAAATGATATATGACTCGAATTTTACGTAATTACGCTTTCCAAGGAGAAATATTTGTATCAACAAATTAAAAGGCGGTGTAAAAATCTCGGTTATTGCATTTCAATCACAAAGGTATTTATAATTTTTTTTAATTTGAAAAGGAAAAAGCCATCTAGCTGAAAGTAAAAATGAAAACATGACCACGAAACATCATCCTAAGTCTGTTCAAACGCAGGCAACTGTCAAGAAAGTGAAGTCGCTAATCCTAAAAGCAAATTCGCCGACTCAAAGATTCATTGCATCAAAACTAGGAATGCCTTCCGGAACTGTAATTAAAATCATTCATAAGGATTTTAAAAAAAGATATTTAACCCTAAAATTTGTCTTCTTTCTTAAACATATTGCTGAAAGAAAAGCAAATTGAAGAAAATTATGTTAAAAAAACACCTAGCAGCGTAAAAAGGGAAATTTGTGATAACACTTGATGAGGTATGGATATACAGTAATACGTCGTTTATCCGATTCAATTGGGACTGGACACCGTTCGGATAACCGAAAGCCGAATGCGATCCATGCAGTATAATGCAGTATATGAAACCGGACACTGTACGAATATTGAAAATCATCACATGCGGGAAACGTGATTGAAGTAAAAGCAAAATAGGTGCAAAATGTCGCAATTTTACTTTTATTGTGGAAAATGATCACTTATTTTTCGCAGCACCATTGTACACCTTCGTGTTTTCGCTGCAAGGTCTCTGAAAAAACTGGTTCGTATATTTGACGCTCTGGATAATTAATGCTCGGATAAACGACGTTCTACTGTACTTAAGTAACTGTAGTAAAAGAAAATCAACTTTCTATGCTCAACTGACGGAAATGACTGTAGGAAATTGTGATGTACCTCCCCTTGGAAGTACATCCCTCGAAGTATCAGCGTGAGCTAGAGGTGTAGGGTTAGCGAAAGAACTAGGATCAAACATTATCTTAATATGACTTTATTAAGATATTCAACTTGAACTTTTAACAAATATAACTATAATAATTAATATGAGAGAATCTACGATGACGCAATACACAACACACAATATAATTCAGACCAATCTCAATAATCGAACCACCTAATCCTCAATTCTAATAAAGTGTAATCAATCCTACCTTATATTATTCCGTAATGCTACTTGTCTTTTTATCTGCAATGGTATGCAGCTTGACGGTTAACTTCTAGTCGAACACCAATATGTTTATCCACGGTAAGTAGAACTTAATCAATCTTGAACTACGAACTGCAATAATCATCAACTGCCACAACGCACATCAATTGTCTAACATTCCTTTACATTGCCATCCCGCTTACTCTAAGATCCTATATTTAAAGTCGGTTTATTTGCATTTCTTATTCACATCTCGTTTCTTGGATTTGGTTGAAAAGGAGTTGCCATTAATTCTGACCCAAAGAACCCAAAGGTTAAAGAAAAGACGCGTAAGACGTCACAAAATGGCTTCGTCAGTGTAGAGTAAAGTTCTAGAGATTCCTGATAGTTGCAGGATTTTCCTACAACGGCAAATTAAAAATCAAAAATGTCTCAAGTAAAGCCAAAATTAATTCACTCTACTATTATCAGAATATTTTAGAATCAATTTTTGAAGAAGAAATTCCAAATTTATATAAAAAGAACAATGATAAAGTTGAGCTTCATTTGGACAAAACCTCTCGTCACACGTCTAAGTCAACTGCCTCTTATTTAGCAAAGAAATAATCAGAAACAGGAATAAAGTGAATCCCATTTGATGAAATCCGTGTAAAATTACCCTACGCTTCTGCAATAAACTTTTGGTCATTCGATATATTAAAAAAAAGCTTTAGGAAAACGGCATCGGTTGGTGACGCGTACGGGGATTGAATGGGAATTATAGGTCTTTCTTTCAACATTTTGTCTACGTGATAATTGAGAATCTCCTTTTTCTCCCTATCATACCGGTACGGCCGGGAAACAACGGGTGGGTTATCTCCCGTGTCAATCTCATGATATAAAACATGCGTAAGCCCTGGTTTACCTGAAAACAATCCTTGAAAACTATCAAACAAATCTTGTAATTCCCGTTTCTGTTTTTCTTCTAATTTTATCTTAGAAAGATCTATTTCTACTTTTTCTACCTCAACCGTTTCAACCACCTTATCAATCTGCGAATCCGGAATCGCCAAAGATTTCCGATCAAAGTCCAAAATAATCTTTGATCCACCTATGAAATCTATCCCAAGAATACATGGGTATTCCAAATCTGCCAACACATGGAACAACCAAGATTTTTCAAACCCCCTTATTCGAATATTTAATTCCACAACTCCAATATTTTGACATTTAGCTCCCTGTGCCATGATCACATGAGTACTCGATTTCTTTACTTGCTTACAAAAAAAATATTTTCGGTATGTCTCCTCCGATATAAATGATTTCTCCACTCCAGTGTCCCATAATGCTTTCGTAAAAGTCTCGTTTAATAAAATAGGAACATATGGAAGTTCCACCGGAGACATGCATATTGCTGAAAGTTTAACCGATACCTCATTTATCGACTGCGTCTGATCACCTTTAATATCACTCACTTTCAAAACATTTAATCGTCCCATTTGTCTTCTATCGCCTGGTTTAAAATTTTTACTCGAACCCCTATTTCTTTTGTCCTCTTTACTAAAATTGTCATTTTGACCTCGATTTCTAAATTAATATCCCCTATCGTTAAATCTTCGATCGTTGTTTTGAAACCTATTCCTGCTCTCGAACCACTGATTTCCTTGACGGCTATTCTCATAGTTACCCCTATAATCATTTCTACAATTATTCGGTCTACGCTCCACTTCAGAATATCTCCAATTTCCTCGATTATTAACAACATTAGACATCCTACCTCATTCCAACCAAGACATCCTATCGTCCTTCCACATTATCTCTATTTCTCGAACCCCGTATTGCCTTGCCTGAATATCTTTCCTCAAACTTAGCTAAGACCTCCAACAATTGGACCGTGTTTTGTGGGTTACGCACTTCTACATAATCTTGGCCTTGTGGTTCAAGTCTAACAAAAATATGATCTAGAAGGGATTTCTCTGACATCCCCAGTTCTAATTTTTTGTGTGTTTTTAATAAATCGTAAGCGAAATCCGTCGGCTCCTGGTTCTGTCTTTGCTGCGACGCGTAAAAACTTGTCTCTAAATCTTTCCTATTTTGGATGGCAGGGAATGCCTTCGACAATGCTGCTTTCAGCTGCGCGAAGTCCGTGGCGGTATTTTGCACTAACGCTGATCCGAATATCTGGTACCAATCTAGGGCTCTCCCCAGGAGATGACCTTTCAAATAAGCACACGATAAATCACTGGGTATCTCAAGTAATTTGATTTGATTGTCGATACCCTCTAAAAATTCGGTGACGGTCTCCGACGCAGAAAAGTACACTTCTGGCCAAACATTAAACTCTCTCGCGTTTCTCATCTCGGGGTCATATAGATTAAACCGAGTTGGGCGCCATTGTGATGTTCCTCCCCTTGGAAGAACATCTCTCGAAGTATCAGCGTGAGCTAGAGGCGTAGGATTAACGAAAGGACTAGGATCAAACATTATCTTAATATGCTTTTATTAAGATATTCAGCTTAAACCTTTAACAACTTAAATTATAATAATTAATATGAGAGAATCTACGATGGTAAAATACGCAACACACACAATATATATATATATATATATATATATATATATATATATATATATATATATAAATAATAAGACTTAATCTAATTCAGACCACTATCAATAAGCGAACCGCCTAATCTCCGATTCTAATATTAAATAATCAATCCTACCTTATTACAGCTTGGAGCAACGATCAATCTTGTTCAATGTTTAATCTTGTCTTTGTATGCACTGGTGTACAACTTGGCCGTTTCATATATTCGATCACTAATAACTTGTATTCACGTCACGCAAAACTCATTCAGACTTGAACCACGAACTGTAATAATCATCAACTGCCACAAACTAACATCAATTGTCAAACATTACCTTACATTGCCATCCCGCTTACTCTAAGATCCGATATTTAAAAGTTTGTTCATTTGCATTTTTCATTCACACTTCACTTCTTGGATTTGGTTGGAAAAGAGTTACCATTAATTCTGGCCCAAAGAACCCAAAGGACTTGTTAAAGAAAAGACGCGTGAGACGTCACAACGTGAATGAACGTCACGTTCGGGTGTATAACGCTCATACGGTTTTTTTTTATTTAGTCGGAAATCTTGTTTGGACAAAGTCGGACACCCTTAAAAGAAATCACGGGACTAAAGGACATTACTTGTGAACCCCCGGGTTTTGAGTAATGCTCAACCTTCCCTCTTGTATGCTTCTGAAGTTAATGTCCCCACATGCATTTATTACTCAGAATATATCAATAGGAATAACCATAAAGAAAAGTGCGATATTTATATTATTGCATGAAAATGTCGAAGGGACAAATTATTTGAGACTTCTGGATAGAGGAGGTTTAAAAATGCCCATAGATATTGTTATGAAAATCATTTCAACGCAACATTTTATTTGTAATTTGTTAATATCAAAAGATTCGAGTCAAGGCCGCGGGTAGCCTAGTGGTTAGAGCATCGGACTCCAGACCGGAAGGCCTGGGTTCGATATCCGATGCCACCAAATACCCTCCGAGTACACACAAAGTACGTGCTTGTTAAATCAGTCTTGTCGAAGTCTTGTGGGCTGAGTCACGAGCGTAGGGACTGGATAATATTTCCCTCCCCTTCGGTTCAATGCAGAAATTGTGGAGGTGGAGATAGGTGGTGTCGCCATCTATCATCCCTTTGGGGAATCTCGCCGAACTAAATCTACTGTCACCTGTATGGTGCTCAAGGCCAACGACATGCGTACTTCTTGCCACGATGAATTTCGTGGGCCTCGATCTGACTACGTCAGACAGGTGGCATTAGAAACAACAACAGATTCCAGTCAAAATATCTTAAAGATGATTGCCAATTATCTTACTTTACAAGGATAACAGAAGCACATATCTGGAATTACATAAATTGTGGAATATCTTGCATTAGTTTCATTCATCTCCTGTAAAATGTAACATACCTACATTTTCATATTTTTTAAAAAGTATTCATTACATTCTGGAATATATGCTTAAATACCTATTCAAATTAGCGCTGTGAAGAAATTTTAACGGTGAAGGAAAATCGGAAACGGAAGAAATTTAAGGCCAATTAAATTAATGTTAGCTTTTTATATTCCACCTGATCGGGACATCTGCTCATGCACTGCAGCGCCTAATGGTCACGTATACTGGGATAAGCACAGTAGGCACTGGCCCTCATGAGCTGCTCCGCCATTGAGTTTGAGTTTTTTATATTTCCCTGTTTTGTTTATTTAAATATTCAATTATCGATTCATATATTATTCAATGTGTGTGCATGTACTTCCTTATAATTCATTTTTTATTCTATACAGAGAAGGGATGTAGCATCAAATACTACAGAATCATTTGGGTTTATTCAGTCTCGTATTGAAGAAATTTATGCAGTGAAATATAGAGCAGGAAATGGATAAATAATTATATTGGTTGCTATTCATATTTCACCAAATCAGTGTGTAGAGAAATTATCGAATTCCTTCACAAGAATTTAGTTGCCTACACTGAAACCGGATCGGCTCTTCTAAACAAATTACCTATGATTTTAAGAGGAAATTTTAATATAGATTTTTCAAAAAATACAAATCAAAACCTTTAGTTGATTTTTTTTAATCAAAATTCAGTTTAATTATGTCAAATGGTCCTAATGAAAGCACGACGAAGTACGGAACAATGCTTGACGGAGTTTTTTTTAGATATTTAAATAATTTTGAATCGATAATGTATTTATAACCTATTTCAGCTACCATAAACCTATTTTGTTTCCTTCTTGTAATACATTAATTCACAAATATAATTGTATATTTGGCAAAGAATATTTCTTTATGAGTACAGACATATGAATAAATAATTTTATATGACAATACTAATATCCCCTTTTTTTTTGTTCTCACCTATCTAATCCCTGAAGTAACATTACAAAATTTGAAGTTTTCACTTCTGTCTTGTGACCATAAGCACACACATTTTTTTAATTTAATTTGATCTTCGCCAAATGATGAAGATCAAAGAATAAAGGATGGTTATCTCTTCTTTGAAGATCTCTTATTAAAATACTAATAAAAGACTGTTGTTCATTATGATTAATACTGTAAAAAGAATAAGTAAAAACGTTTTAAAATATATTTCAAAATTCACTCTTGCAAATAAAACTTTCTCTTGCACCAAATCTACAAATAAAAAAGACAATGAAGTGACTAACAAGGAAGATCAATTTCCTTACTGGCAAAACGCCTGATGGAGTCAGGCGAGAAAAAAAATATTTCGAAAAAGCAGTTCTAAAAGGTTTGAACTTACCCAATTTTATTGAGAAACATGGCGTTACAATGATAAATTCTAGGTTTATTCACGTTTTTACTAATCGAGTATATATTTTAATCATCAGAAGCAAGTATAACTTTCTAAATGATCGCCAAATCTAAAAGACTTTTAAACGAATTATTATTTTAAAAATTATCAAATTTTACAATATGCTTTGATCGACTTAAATTTTATCAGAATAAAATAAACTGTGAAATTTTGATCTTCTTAATTTTATATGATAAAATTAAATGCTTGGCATCAGATTTACTATTATAAAAATAATTGGCACAAATAGACAAAATAGATCTACCGCCAAGAACAACCTTCTACTTAACACATTTTACGACTGGATGCAGGGAAAAAAAAATTTGCGATCCCAGAGAAAACTAAACCGCAGTAATAATTCAAACTTGAAAACGACATTGCAGCTTATAATTTTTAAAAATCTATTATCTATATTATTATTACATTAACGGTTGTTTTGATTTTTTTATTAAATTTTTAATTATTTAAATAAAATTTTAATTTAATAGAAACCTATTAAATAATTTTAAATTTTATGATAAAATTCATCTCAACAATTGGAATTAAACGCGCGTATAAAACATCATAAACAATTTTAACCAGTAACTTAATATTTTTTCGTAGTATGTGTGTAAAAAAGAATATCTGAGAGTAGGTACTTGCTTGAGCCAACTGAATATTTTCAAAAATTTTATGAAAATTCCAGTTTTGTTATGATGTTCTAAAAAACTTTCACATTTTATTACACTTTCCTTAAGGTATTCGACTACGTTCGGGACCGTGATTTTAAAAAAGCACATAAATGGATAATTTTCATGATATTTAGTGTCACTCAGATTAGACTACATGTATATAATTGTTTTAAGGACATTTTGACAAAAATAATTATTTAAATACAATATTTTGGCAAAAAATTAAATTAGAATAATCTTTTTTCCAAATGTTCTCCTTTTGTGAAAAATGCTTCTATTATAATAATATTTTGCCTGTATGTAGCTCAGATCTCTGTACAGAGGCTCAACTATGATTTTTGAAAAAGTCACATTATTTTCAGAGTTATAACCAATGGAAATAATTATCGGCGTTTTTTCTAAAAATTGCTCCCCTCTGTTGTCTTAAAATATGGATAAACCCACTTCTAAGATATGTATTTCAAAAATTCTAGTTGAGCCTCTGTAGAGAGGTCTGAGCTATATACAGGCAAAATATTATAATAGAAGCATTTTTCACAAAAGGAGAACATCTTGAAAAAAAATTATTCTAAGTTAATTTTTTGCCAAAATATTGTATTTAAATAAATTTTTTGTCAAAATGTCCTTAAAACAATTGTATACATGTATTCTAATCTAAGTGACACTAAATATCATGAACATTATCCATTTATGCGCTTTTTTAAAATCACGGTTCCGAACGTAGTCGGATACCTTAAATTAGTTTCCTGTTGGTCATAATAAAAGAAAAAAAATGGGTAAAAAAGTGTCACATTCCAATAAGATTTAAAAACTCTCCTTAAACTGAAAATATTAGTATACACTAATAATTATCCTTCATATAACTGGCAGAAAATTAAACTTCTACGTATTTATGATTGTATAAAAATAAAAAGCAGAAATCGCTCGTTGTCAGAGGTGGGCAGACTTTTCCAGGATGCGGGCTACTTCTAATTCTTTCAAGATGTTGGGGTCCACCCAGGTTAGAGACGCCCATAAGGGCAGTGGAGGGGTCCAAGCGTCCGGACCTTCCCTCATAGCCCTTGTTTTTTCCCCGATTCATTATAATCCCATGTATATAGTGTGAACGCGGTAGCCGTGTGGTTTGGGTATCGGACCGTGGCTTGCCTTGTCACGAGTTCGAGCCCAATACCACTAAAGACCCGCCGTGTAGGGCAGCGATGCACGTTAAATCTGTCGAGAGCTGAAACGTCCTCCCGTTGGTGTGGTGTGGTAGTTAGGAGAGGGGAGTGCCAGCTCAGGTGTCGTCCACGTCACTTGACCATGGTTCAAAATTACGTGGTCCGTCGCCAAAAGCCCTCGTGTAGCTGAATAGTGCGACGTTAATATTCAATCAACCTATGTATATACAGAGTGTTTTTTTTTCCAGGTATAGAAGTTTAAGTTGGCATTACTTTCCAAGATGGCGACCGATTTAACAGCTGTCAAGTGATTTATTCTCAGTTTGGTTTGGCAATTCATCATGAATAGACTCTGCCTGAACAACGCTTTCAAATTGTGCAATTTTATTTCGAAAATAATGGTAGATTTTCATAAGCGAATTTTGTTTAGCGATGAAGCGCACTTCTGGTTGAATGGCTACGTCAACAAACAAAACTGCCGCATTTGGAGTGAGGCTAATCCACAAGTGTATGTCGAAACACCGTTACATCCAGAAAAACTAACTGTTTGGTGCGCTTTATGGGCTGGTGGAATCCTTCTTCAAAAACGATGAAGGCCACAACGTTACAGTCAGTGGTGATCGGTAATTGTAAAATACTCTGTGAATGCTTAGTTTAAGGGATGAGAATGCTATTGAGACTCTTCTTATGACAGCACAGATTAATACGGAATTTGTGAACCGCCCTGTGCCGTCAACTACAGAACCCTCAACAAGTCTAGTGCGTGTTGGAACTGATGCATGTGAATTGATGAATAATTTCTATCTTACGTTACAAAGACTATGATTCCAATAAAAATGCTCACAAAGATTTTCAAAAGCGATTCGTTGATGATCCTTTCGGTCACGGCTGTTCAGTTTGTGATAGATTATGGTTTAGAGATGATTTGAGAACGCATGTTGCTGAGCACAAAAATATTTTACAAAATATTTTACCAGCAATTAATTTAGAAGACAATAAAGAAAGTTACAATTGCCGACAAAGTTTAAGTAGGAAAAAGTGTACCAAATTTATCAAAATATTAAGTATTAAGGGGAGAAGAAAACCTATTTCTTTGAATATCATCAAACTAAGTTTACGTGTAAAAGCTGTTTTTATGTGTAAAAAAAGTAAATAAATTTTTAAAATTGAATAATCTTTAAAAATAAGCATTATGTGCTGTAAAATAACGAGAGAAGACGAGAGAGAGAAAACGCATCGCTAATAGAAAATCAAATAAAATTAAAATCCGTTAAGTTTAGAAATATTCTATAGATGTACACTTTTTCATTTTAAAGTAAAAAAATCAAAAGTTATTTTGATATAAAGTTCTAAATTTGAAATATGAATAATTTTGCAGAAAAAAATTGTAATATATTAAAATTTACACTTTCTGTAAGTTATGGGGAAAAAAACAAACAGCCCTGTTACAATATAACATAATTTGAAAAAGCGCGCGTTCTGAAGTTATTTTTTAACACTGGGCGAATATAGTTTTTTGTCTGTTTTGGCACATTTTTACCAATTATCTTTGAAAACTATATTTTGAAAATTAGTCCACGTTATACTTACCACGTTAGTAAAACTTTACTAGCTGTCGCGTACAGTAAATAGATGTATTAAAAAAATTTAGTGTATTTTCCATGTACTCCAGAAATAAAAATCAACCGTTTAATTAATTAATAAACAATCAATAAATATGTTTTTTTATTTCTAATGGGTTGCGGATAGGAGTTTTTTCCTTTGCACAGACCTAGTACATTCCCCGGAAGCTGTATCTCTTTTTTTTGTGCGGCACCATATAGGCAGATACCAATCACCGCAGGTAATTTTTGAAGCCCAATTTCCTCCCTAGAAGGAGGTACCTGAGCTCTGACGATGCGAACATGTGCTAGGATTTAATTTTACTGAGAGCACTCAAGACAAGCAGACACTTTAGGGATCTTTTACGTGCCGTATAATCATACGATATGGCTGCTATCGATTTTCTGCATCATGAAAATCCACCGACTTGGGCCGGGGTCGAACCCGCAACTTTAAGCGCAGAAGGTCAGCAACAAACTAACCCGCCACCCAGCCGGCTTAAATATAAGATAATAAAAATAATAAAATAAAACATAAAATACAAATTTTAATTTAAAAAAATGTGTTCGTTTAGTTTATATTTATGCAAAAATTATTAAACTATAGGAAATGACCGAAAATGAACAGTTGTTGTATTTTAGAATGTAATTCTGGAAACTAATTAACACTGATAAAGTTATTCATGTTATAAATGAACATGACAAAACACTTATTAATACATAAAAATTTCATGTAGTTAATGCTTACATTAAGTAAAAATTATACAAATAAATAAATAATAAAATTTTTTTGAATGGAAATGTTAAAGTACAACGAATTCTCCATTTTCACACGAGATTAATAAACACGCGAATTAAGAAATAAACATTTTTTATTTGGAATTTGGATATGTATTCAAACAACACAAATTACCTTCTCATGTCTTTAGAGTTAATTTTGTTCCACTTACTCTATGGAAGTTATTGATTTTTAATTATTTTTGTTGTATAAAAATCTTTCGTTTCTCCCTGAAAATTGCAAAAACTCTTTTTTTTCACTTTCCATCCCAAAAGCTTTTGAATGAGACAGATTCAGTAATTTGGAATAACTTCCTTATCACATTAACCTTGATTTGAAAATAGAGTTACAAGCTTTCCCTTTTAGTTTATATGGAATACACACATTACTCAAATTGTTATCATTTTGGCCTACAAACACTGAAAACTTTTTCCCATTCCGTTTCGTCTGTGTTCCGTATGTTTGTTTTTAAAATCGAATTGACAAAAGATACCGTTGAAGATAATTTTTTTCTTCCTTTTCCTATCCTTCAACGTATTTTTTATTTATCTCTTTTGATAAATTATCACATTTTTAAAAGAATGCGAGAGTGCTTATGAACTGACATTGAAAAGGAATTTAAATAAATATTTTACGTAATTTCAAGTAACCCAATTGTTTTTAAAAGAATTTAAAATTTAAAAGAATGTGCCGATGCTTGCTACTTTCATGGTAATACATGAAATATTTTTCAACCTGGAAGGGAAAGCGGACATTGTTCCATAATTTTCTGTGGAAAATGTCCAGTGCCGAAAGTGACTGAATACGTTCGGAATCTTGACTTTCAAAAAGCATAGGAATGGATAATTTTTTTAATGTTTAGTGTCACTTGAGTTTAAATTTACGTAGAAAATTGTTTTAAGAATATTATTACAAAAACATTATTGTAATGCAATTTTTGAAAAAAAAAAAAAAAAAGAATGAAATATTTTCAAAACATTCTCCTTTTATGAAAATTACTTTTATAGTAATAATATTCTGCCTATGTGTGTGTACAGGGTGTCAGGGGTTAAAGTATCCCAAAGTAATGGCTTATTATTACGGAACTACTGTTCATTATGTAATAAATTATTCATCCTTGGATTGGAAAACACTCCGAGATTTTTTAGGTCTAGTCCGATCGGCCGCATGGGCTACATTATTCGGCAATCGCAGACGATAAACTTGTTACACTGACTTCATTAGTGAAGATGTGGACGCCACAGCAAAATGTGCTGTACGTATTTTGGTCAACGGAATTTAAATAAGTCACGCGTGTATGGAATGTCGACCCTCCGACATCAAAATCCCTCCACCAATGGGAAAGAACTTTAAAGGAGACGGGAACTATGGTATCTCTATACTTAAGTTTTCGTGATAGAAGACACTGCTGATTGTGTGCGCGATTCATTTGGTCGGAACCCTGATAAGGCAAGCTGGTAACGACACTCCATTCTGTTCGAACACGTCACTGTGCACGCGTAATGGATTTAAATTACGTTAACGAAAGTTCGCACGGTACCTTTTGCTGTGGCGTTCATATCTTTACTAATAAAATCAGTGTAACAAGTTTATCTTCTGCTATTGCCGGATAATGCGCGCACGTGCAGCCGACGCACCAGACCAAAAAAATCATGGAGAGTTTTTTTCAATTAATTAAATAGTTTTGTAATTTCTTGAAGTGGATTTATTCATATTTTAATACATCAGAGTAGAGACATTTTAAATAAAAACAAACCAGGTTATTATTTCAATTAACCATAAAACTAAAAATAATGCAATTTATCATATTTCAACTTCTGTGTAGACGTCCTAGTTATATGTAGGCAAAATTTTATCATTATATAAACATTTTTCAAAAGAGGAGTCTTTTTTGAAAATATGTCATTCTTTCTTAATTTTTTACCGCCAAAAGTGCATTTAAATATTTTTTTCTTGTAATAAGACTAAAAAAACAATTTTATATCCTAATTCAACTGCTACTAAATATAAAAAAAATGACTTATTTCTACGTTTTTTTAAAATCGTGAATCTGAAGGTAGTAAGTTACCTTATGAATGTATCCATACATAAAACAAGAAATATGTATAAAAAAAAATTTTTAAGTCAATTCCTACTTAGGTAAACAGCGAAAAATATTATTTTAATTACTTTTCATTAAATAATTACAATTTGTATAAATATGTATGTACATATGACAAAATAACAATATTAAGTGGGAAAAAAATAGCGATTTTTCTTGCAATTTTCCTTTTTCCTTTATATATATATATATAAAGGGTGTTTTTTTTAGAAGTATAGAAGAACTTTAAATTGCAATAAAACAACGATGTATTATTCGATTGACATGAATTTTTTTTTATTCGAAAGATAATCTTGTGGCATTACATTTTAAATATGATTTCTGGCATAGGACTGCCACGGCTGGCTCGGATGTAGTCCAATCTGGACGTCCAATTTTCGATGACTTTTTCCAACATTTGTGGCCGTATATCGGCAATAACACGGCGAATGTTGGCTTCTAAATGGTCAAGCGTTTCTGGCTTATCCACATAGACCAATGACTTTACATAGCCCCACAAAAATAGTCTAGCGGTGTTAAATCACAAGATCTTGGAGGCCAATTCACAGGTCCAAAACGTGAAATTAGGCGGTCACCAAACGTGTCTCTCAATAAATCGATTGTGGCACGAGCTGTGTGAAATGTTGCGCCGTCTTGTTGGAACCACAGCTCCTGGACATCATGATTGTTCAATTCAGGAATGAAAAAGTTAGTAATCATGGCTCTATACCGATCACCATTGACTGTAACGTTGTGGCCTTCATCGTTTTGGAAGAAGGATTCCACCAGCCCATAAAGCGCACCAAACAGTCAGTTTTTCTGGATGTAACGGTGTTTCGACATACACTTGTGGATTAGCTTCACTCCAAATGCGGCAGTTTTGTTTGTTGACATAGCCATTCAACCAGCAGTGCGCTTCATCGCTAAACAAAATTCGCTTATGAAAATCGGGAACAACGGCAATCTCGTTTTGGGCCCATTCGACGAATCTACGCCTTGCTTGATGATCGTTTTGATGAATTGCCAAACCAAACTGAGAATTAATCACTTGACAGCTGTTAAATCGGTCGCCATCTTGGAAAGTAATGCCAACTTAAACTCTCTATACCTGGAAAAAAAACACTCTTCAGTACTGGACTATTATTTTCGTTTGTTTCTATTTATTCATTAATTTAATTTTATTTTTTTAATGAAATAGTATAGTAAAAAGAAATCAAACTCTCAGAAATCAGGCCATTCTAGGTGGGATTCGATGTCCAACGCGCTATCCATTGCGCTACAGCCGGGGTGGGTATTACGTCGATTGCATTCGACCGATGGATCGCCAAAACATTTTGGGGTGATCGCCTGAAGATTTTAGCTATCAGTAACTAAATACGGAAAATTCAAGATTGGCTGACAGTTCGCAGACAATTTAGTACAGAGGTTCCCAAACTTCTTTGTCTCATAGACCCTTTGCCGTGTTTTTCGGTTTGGGGTAGACCCCAGCTTACATAATATTGAATTTTTACAAATTTACCTATTTAAATGTCTTTTTGACAGCTGGCATAGATCTTCTAACAGTAAACGATTTAAATTTCTAACTGAAGTGAAATATGATATTTAAAACTTAAGAAAATCATGTTAATTAAATTAAAATTTGATCAATACATAAAATAAGCGAACAACAAACAAATGCTTTTAAAGGGAGGAATAAATCTAGTGCTTCAATAACATGTTTTCAGCATTTGGAATCAATGGTATCGGGTTTAACCCTAAATCTCCTCGGTAAGTATTGTTCAGACCTTATTTACCCCCCTTTCTTTGTTTGTTTTGAAGATTGGCAATCACACTGAAATTCCTTCTCGCTAGGAAAAGTAATTTTCTCGTCGATATATTCCATAATTCGTTATAAATGACAGGTATGTCTTTTTAAAGCCGAAGTTGCGGACATGGTCCTTGTTTTAATGAAATTTTTGCTGTCACCTTGTAACTACAAATTAACACTTTATTAAAATTAGTAAATAAATCTTTTTAAATAGATAGAATCTGGTTTCTCCACTTGATTAAATTTTCTTTTAAAATTAAGATCATGATTTGGTTTACTGAGAGCCACCATCAGAGACCCCATTTACACCTCATGGACCCCCAAATAATTTTTTTTCGCTGACGTGGACCCCTTGGAGGTCATCATAGACCCCTGGGGGTCTATATAGACCACTTTTTGGGAATCACTGATTTAGTATATATAAGTCTTCTACTGACTATAACAACGAAAACTAACTTTCGATAAAAATGTTTTATTTTTAATGTATTTTGAATTGCTTCATAATAAATGCACCATTTTGATATAATTATATTTCTGGCTATTAATATTAAATTTGCATCTTGCGTTTTGCTTTAAACGCGGTTTTAAAAGAGTGGTGTTTTTTTACTTTAGTTCCGAACGTAAGTACATATTCCGTATTTATTATGAAATGTTTACACAATAGCCTTTTCCTTACCTCACCGCATCAAGTGGCGCACACAAGAATTTTTTAAAGGAGGAAGGGGGGGGGGTCGAAGTTCTACTATTCTCGTACCATAACCCAATTCGCAACCAAACATATTTTTTTGACTTCGTCGATTGTCGGGAACAAAAACAAATAAATAAATTACTGAATAAATAATTAACATTAATTAATAATAAAAGATTAATAATAAACACTTAATTACATTTTACGTACTATATACTAAGGTTGATTGATTGAACATTAACGTCGCACTATTCAGCTACACGAGGGCTTTTGGCGACGGACCACGTAATTTTGAACCATGGTCAAATGACGTGAACGACACCTGAGCTGGCACTCCCCTCTCCTAACTACCACACCACACCAACGGGAGGACGTTTCAGCTCTCGACAGATTTAACGTGCATCGCTGCCCTACACGGCGGGTCTTTAGTGGTATTGGGCTCGAACTCGTGACAAGGCAAGCCACGGTCCGATACCTAAACCACTGGGCTACCGCGGCCACACTATATAAAGGGTGTTTTTTTAGAGGTATAGAACTTTAAATTGCAATAAAACAACGATGTATTATTCGATTGACATGAATTTTTTTTTATTCGAAAGATAATCTTGTGGCATTACATTTTAAATATGATTTCTGGCATAGGACTGCCACGGCTGGCTCGGATGTAGTCCAATCTGACGTCCAATTTTCGATGACTTTTTCCAACATTTGTGGCCGTATATCGGCAATAACACGGCGAATGTTGGCTTCTAAATGGTCAAGCGTTTCTGGCTTATCCACATAGACCAATGACTTTACATAGCCCCACAAAAATAGTCTAGCGGTGTTAAATCACAAGATCTTGGAGGCCAATTCACAGGTCCAAAACGTGAAATTAGGCGGTCACCAAACGTGTCTCTCAATAAATCGATTGTGGCACGAGCTGTGTGACATGTTGCGCCGTCTTGTTGGAACCACAGCTCCTGGACATCATGATTGTTCAATTCAGGAATGAAAAAGTTAGTAATCATGGCTCTATACCGATCACCATTGACTGTAACGTTGTGGCCTTCATCGTTTTGGAAGAAGGATTCCACCAGCCCATAAAGCGCACCAAACAGTCAGTTTTTCTGGATGTAACGGTGTTTCGACATACACTTGTGGATTAGCTTCACTCCAAATGCGGCAGTTTTGTTTGTTGACATAGCCATTCAACCAGCAGTGCGCTTCATCGCTAAACAAAATTCGCTTATGAAAATCGGGAACAACGGCAATCTCGTTTTGGGCCCATTCGACGAATCTACGCCTTGCTTGATGATCGTTTTGATGAATTGCCAAACCAAACTGAGAATTAATCACTTGACAGCTGTTAAATCGGTCGCCATCTTGGAAAGTAATGCCAACTTAAACTCTCTATACCTGGAAAAAAAAAAACACTCTTCAGTACTGACTATTATTTTCGTTTGTTTCTATTTATTCATTAATTTAATTTTATTTTTTTAATGAAATAGTATAGTAAAAAGAAATCAAACTCTCAGAAATCAGGCCATTCTAGGTGGGATTCGATGTCCAACGCGCTATCCATTGCGCTACAGCCGGGGTGGGTATTACGTCGATTGCATTCGACCGATGGATCGCCAAAACATTTTGGGGTGATCGCCTGAAGATTTTAGCTATCAGTAACTAAATACGGAAAATTCAAGATTGGCTGACAGTTCGCAGACAATTTAGTACAGAGGTTCCCAAACTTCTTTGTCTCATAGACCCTTTGCCGTGTTTTTCGGTTTGGGGTAGACCCCAGCTTACATAATATTGAATTTTACAAATTTACCTATTTAAATGTCTTTTTGACAGCTGGCATAGATCTTCTAACAGTAAACGATTTAAATTTCTAACTGAAGTGAAATATGATATTTAAAACTTAAGAAAATCATGTTAATTAAATTAAAATTTGATCAATACATAAAATAAGCGAACAACAAACAAATGCTTTTAAAGGGAGGAATAAATCTAGTGCTTCAATAACATGTTTTCAGCATTTGGAATCAATGGTATCGGGTTTAACCCTAAATCTCCTCGGTAAGTATTGTTCAGACCTTATTTACCCCCTTTCTTTGTTTGTTTTGAAGATTGGCAATCACACTGAAATTCCTTCTCGCTAGGAAAAGTAATTTTCTCGTCGATATATTCCATAATTCGTTATAAATGACAGGTATGTCTTTTTAAAGCCGAAGTTGCGGACATGGTCCTTGTTTTAATGAAATTTTTGCTGTCACCTTGTAACTACAAATTAACACTTTATTAAAATTAGTAAATAAATCTTTTAAATAGATAGAATCTGGTTTCTCCACTTGATTAAATTTTCTTTTAAAATTAAGATCATGATTTGGTTTACTGAGAGCCACCATCAGAGACCCCCATTTACACCTCATGGACCCCCAAATAATTTTTTTCGCTGACGTGGACCCCTTGAGGTCATCATAGACCCCCGGGGGTCTATATAGACCACTTTTTGGGAATCACTGATTTAGTATATATAAGTCTTCTACTGACTATAACAACGAAAACTAACTTTCGATAAAAATGTTTTATTTTTTAATGTATTTTGAATTGCTTCATAATAAATGCACCATTTTGATATAATTATATTTCTGGCTATTAATATTAAATTTGCATCTTGCGTTTTGCTTTAAACGCGGTTTTAAAAGAGTGGTGTTTTTTTACTTTAGTTCCGAACGTAAGTACATATTCCGTATTTATTATGAAATGTTTACACAATAGCCTTTTCCTTACCTCACCGCATCAAGTGGCGCACACAAGAATTTTTTTAAAGGAGGAAGGGGGTCGAAGTTCTACCATTCTCGTACCATAACCCAATTCGCAACCAAACATATTTTTTTGACTTCGTCGATTGTCGGGAACAAAAACAAATAAATAAATTACTGAATAAATAATTAACATTAATTAATAATAAAAGATTAATAATAAACACTTAATTACATTTTACGTACTATATACTAAGGTTGATTGATTGAACATTAACGTCGCACTATTCAGCTACACGAGGGCTTTGGCGACGGACCACGTAATTTTGAACCATGGTCAAATGACGTGAACGACACCTGAGCTGGCACTCCCCTCTCCTAACTACCACACCACACCAACGGGAGGACGTTTCAGCTCTCGACAGATTTAACGTGCATCGCTGCCCTACACGGCGGGTCTTTAGTGGTATTGGGCTCGAACTCGTGACAAGGCAAGCCACGGTCCGATACCTAAACCACTGGGCTACCGCGGCCACACTATATAAAGGGTGTTTTTTTAGAGGTATAGAACTTTAAATTGCAATAAAACAACGATGTATTATTCGATTGACATGAATTTTTTTTATTCGAAAGATAATCTTGTGGCATTACATTTTAAATATGATTTCTGGCATAGGACTGCCACGGCTGGCTCGGATGTAGTCCAATCTGGACGTCCAATTTTCGATGACTTTTTCCAACATTTGTGGCCGTATATCGGCAATAACACGGCGAATGTTGGCTTCTAAATGGTCAAGCGTTTCTGGCTTATCCACATAGACCAATGACTTTACATAGCCCCACAAAATAGTCTAGCGGTGTTAAATCACAAGATCTTGGAGGCCAATTCACAGGTCCAAAACGTGAAATTAGGCGGTCACCAAACGTGTCTCTCAATAAATCGATTGTGGCACGAGCTGTGTGACATGTTGCGCCGTCTTGTTGGAACCACAGCTCCTGGACATCATGATTGTTCAATTCAGGAATGAAAAAGTTAGTAATCATGGCTCTATACCGATCACCATTGACTGTAACGTTGTGGCCTTCATCGTTTTGGAAGAAGGATTCCACCAGCCCATAAAGCGCACCAAACAGTCAGTTTTTCTGATGTAACGGTGTTTCGACATACACTTGTGGATTAGCTTCACTCCAAATGCGGCAGTTTTGTTTGTTGACATAGCCATTCAACCAGCAGTGCGCTTCATCGCTAAACAAAATTCGCTTATGAAAATCGGGAACAACGGCAATCTCGTTTTGGGCCCATTCGACGAATCTACGCCTTGCTTGATGATCGTTTTGATGAATTGCCAAACCAAACTGAGAATTAATCACTTGACAGCTGTTAAATCGGTCGCCATCTTGGAAAGTAATGCCAACTTAAACTCTATACCTGGAAAAAAACACTCTTCAGTACTGGACTATTATTTTCGTTTGTTTCTATTTATTCATTAATTTAATTTTATTTTTTTAATGAAATAGTATAGTAAAAAGAAATCAAAACTCAGAAATCAGGCCATTCTAGGTGGGATTCGATGTCCAACGCGCTATCCATTGCGCTACAGCCGGGGTGGGTATTACGTCGATTGCATTCGACCGATGGATCGCCAAAACATTTTGGGGTGATCGCCTGAAGATTTTAGCTATCAGTAACTAAATACGGAAAATTCAAGATTGGCTGACAGTTCGCAGACAATTTAGTACAGAGGTTCCCAAACTTCTTTGTCTCATAGACCCTTTGCCGTGTTTTTCGGTTTGGGGTAGACCCCAGCTTACATAATATTGAATTTTTACAAATTTACCTATTTAAATGTCTTTTTGACAGCTGGCATAGATCTTCTAACAGTAAACGATTTAAATTTCTAACTGAAGTGAAATATGATATTTAAAACTTAAGAAAATCATGTTAATTAAATTAAAATTTGATCAATACATAAAATAAGCGAACAACAAACAAATGCTTTTAAAGGGAGGAATAAATCTAGTGCTTCAATAACATGTTTTCAGCATTTGGAATCAATGGTATCGGGTTTAACCCTAAATCTCCTCGGTAAGTATTGTTCAGACCTTATTTACCCCCTTTCTTTGTTTGTTTTGAAGATTGGCAATCACACTGAAATTCCTTCTCGCTAGGAAAAGTAATTTTCTCGTCGATATATTCCATAATTCGTTATAAATGACAGGTATGTCTTTTTAAAGCCGAAGTTGCGGACATGGTCCTTGTTTTAATGAAATTTTTGCTGTCACCTTGTAACTACAAATTAACACTTTATTAAAATTAGTAAATAAATCTTTTAAATAGATAGAATCTGGTTTCTCCACTTGATTAAATTTTCTTTTAAAATTAAGATCATGATTTGGTTTACTGAGAGCCACCATCAGAGACCCCCATTTACACCTCATGGACCCCCCAAATAATTTTTTCGCTGACGTGGACCCCTTGGAGGTCATCATAGACCCCTGGGGGTCTATATAGACCACTTTTTGGGAATCACTGATTTAGTATATATAAGTCTTCTACTGACTATAACAACGAAAACTAACTTTCGATAAAAATGTTTTATTTTTTAATGTATTTTGAATTGCTTCATAATAAATGCACCATTTTGATATAATTATATTTCTGGCTATTAATATTAAATTTGCATCTTGCGTTTTGCTTTAAACGCGGTTTTAAAAGAGTGGTGTTTTTTTACTTTAGTTCCGAACGTAAGTACATATTCCGTATTTATTATGAAATGTTTACACAATAGCCTTTTCCTTACCTCACCGCATCAAGTGGCGCACACAAGAATTTTTTAAAGGAGGAAGGGGGGGTCGAAGTTCTACCATTCTCGTACCATAACCCAATTCGCAACCAAACATATTTTTTTGACTTCGTCGATTGTCGGGAACAAAAACAAATAAATAAATTACTGAATAAATAATTAACATTAATTAATAATAAAAGATTAATAATAAACACTTAATTACATTTTACGTACTATATACTAAGGTTGATTGATTGAACATTAACGTCGCACTATTCAGCTACACGAGGGCTTTTGGCGACGGACCACGTAATTTTGAACCATGGTCAAATGACGTGAACGACACCTGAGCTGGCACTCCCTCTCCTAACTACCACACCACACCAACGGGAGGACGTTTCAGCTCGACAGATTTAACGTGCATCGCTGCCCTACACGGCGGGTCTTTAGTGGTATTGGGCTCGAACTCGTGACAAGGCAAGCCACGGTCCGATACCTAAACCACTGGGCTACCGCGGCCACACTATATAAAGGGTGTTTTTTTAGAGGTATAGAACTTTAAATTGCAATAAAACAACGATGTATTATTCGATTGACATGAATTTTTTTTTATTCGAAAGATAATCTTGTGGCATTATATTTTAAATATGATTTCTGGCATAGGACTGCCACGGCTGGCTCGGATGTAGTCCAATCTGGACGTCCAATTTTCGATGACTTTTTCCAACATTTGTGGCCGTATATCGGCAATAACACGGCGAATGTTGGCTTCCAAATGGTCAAGCGTTTGTGGCTTATCCGCATAGACCAATGACTTTACATAGCCCCACAGAAAATAGTCTAGCGGTGTTATATTACAAGATCTTGGAGGCCAATTCACAGGTCCAAAACGTGAAATTAGGCGATCACCAAACGTGTCTTTCAATAAATCGATTGTTTCACGATCTGTGTGACATGTTGCGCCGTCTTGTTGGAACCACAGCTCCTGGACACATCATGATTGTTCACTTCAGGAATGAAAAAGTTAGTAATCATCGCTCTATACCGATCACCATTGACTGTAACGTCGCGGACCTTCATTGTTTTTGAAGAAGTACGGACCAATGATTCCACCAGCCCATAAAGCGCACCAAACAGTCATTCTGGATGTAACGGTGTTTCGACATACACTTGTGGATTAGCTTCACTCCAAATGCGGCAGTTTTGTTTGTTGACGTAGCCATTCAACCAGAAGTGCGCTTCATCGCTAAACAAAATTCGCTTATGAAAATCGGGAACAACGGCAATCTCGTTTTGGGCCCATTCGACGAATCTACGCCTTGCTTGATGATCGTTTTGATGAATTGCCAAACCAAACTGAGAATAAATCACTTGACAGCTGTTAAATCGGTCGCCATCTTGGAAAGTAATGCCAACTTAAACTTCTATACCTGGGAAAAAAACACTCTTTATATAGGTAGAGAGTGAATTAATAGCAGGAATTGAAAAAAGAGCATGATTTGTCTGCATTGTTGTAACAATGCAACTCCGGTTTGGCTGAAAAACAGGTTTTCGACGCCAACTTTATCATTGTTTTAACAGTTACATTGCTACAACAATGGAGATGAATCTATGTTGGCGTCAAAAATAGGTAATTAATTTTATTTAATTTAATTTTGATATATAGAGGATCATGAAGAATGTATGTTTAAATTTAGAATAATTTTTTGAGGAAAATATCCACATCTCTCTAAATAATAGTTTATCTCAAACGTTTTTTCAAGGACAGCAGAAGTTTTATATTCTGTAGAAATAAGATAAAAATAACACCTTGAACATTTTAAACGCGCTCATTACTGTGTGCTTATCGGGACTGGTAAGCTACGTTTTCCATTTATTAAGTTTTTGAATGAGAATAAAGGTTTATTTGAGATGCTGACTTGCAATTCTGTCGTATAAAAAGAGAGAAAATAGTCAAAAATGTACACAAGTGAACCATTATATGTTATTTGCATTACATCCTCTTTAAAATTTTTTTTGATTTAGATCAAATATGAGAATCATCTTCCAGATGTTCTGATTGTTATTTCTTCGATCAGCAGTAACATAAGCAGTTTTGCTATCAAAACAAACGAAAAAAAATCAAAGTAATCCACAATTATAAAAATGCATTACAAGCAAAAATTGTAGTTTTCACTTCATTTGTCTTCATTCTCTTGAACTGAAATGCAATATGAATTTTCATTTTGAAAAATGACATAAAGTTTCCCAAGACGTGAAAGACGGATCGTTATGTGAATCATTTATCATTATAGAAATGAATTTATCAATTTAAGACTAGAAATAAAAAGGATAATACTGTGCCTCTCAAACTTTCAATATTTACAACTCAATATATATATATATATATTCAATCATAATTTTCATCACACCCCCTCTCCATACAGTAAAAATGCTTTCAATTCAATAATACTATACTCTGACGCTAAAACTACAATACGACTTTAACATCCTAAGTTCCACCGGTGTATATAAACATCTCATTCAGCCAAAGCGTTAAATGCCCCTAACGTATATACGTCTTTCCAAAGAACGATCTTTTCTATGCACTGCTATCCATAAAATTATTCCGAAGGCTTTGGAATGCAATAAAAGGACCTTGACAGTGTTTGCGAAGGATTTACTTATTTCAGAGGATTTCCTTACTTATTCATTTTCGTCCCCCCTCCCCCAATACAGTGCACATTCACGCCTACATGGAAAACGGTGACATAGGGAAGCGAATTGCTTAACTTTTAATCGGTAGTTAAGGGAATAATTATAAACCTTACAAATTATCAAGACATGTGCTAATTTATGTATATAATTTTATATATGACAAGCCTGTGGAGTCACTAGTAGTTTTTAAACTTTTTCTTAACTTAGAGTTTTGTTAAGTTAATTATAAAATACATTGTGTGCAGCAGTCATGTATTTATAAAAGTATTATATCAGAGTAAATGTGTATTATATACATTTTTTTTATTATGTCAGAATGTATTTTGCTTGTTTGCTTTCAGTAAATTAATAATTTTTTTTACATAATCTTTAGTTTTCAATTTTTCAATATGCTCACGCCCCCTTGTCGAGTTATCACGCGCCTCCTAAGGGAGGTACACCCCACAGTTTGAGAAATGCTAGAATAATATAACAAAGTAAATAATTTTATGAAAATTGACTACATTTGACCTTTGTTCGAGATGAACATTTTGCTCATTTTTCTATTATTTATATATATCGTAAAGTACAGATATCAGTTAATCTGCACGTTAACTAGGGTGATCCGTTAAAACAAATATTGTTTCATTTCTTAAATTACCTAGATATTCAACAACTTACCTATATAATCTGCACATTACCTACCAGATACTTGTTAATCTGCACAATACCTACTAAGTATTCGTTAAAGTGAAAATAAAATCTTGATCTGAAACAGCAACGTTGTTTACTCTTAAATTAAACGTTGTTTATTCATTTGTTGATTACTAAAGAATCAAGCTAGTGCAATCAAGCATACAACAAATTAGTTGATAGAATCAATCATCAATTAATTGAAGAACTATGATACAAAGAATCAAACGGTTTATCATATTATTACAATTCAGGAAATCACTTTGCGAAATGTGATAAAATTATGCTTACTTATTAGGGCAATCTAAAGATTGGTGACACTTTGCAATTGGTTTTTGCGACAAGCACGTTTATTTGTGGTATATGTAGTTTTTCACAGGGCAGTTTTTAATCTCTCCGGTGCCATAGGCACTTCAAATTGTTGCCCACCTTTCCCCCTATTTCTAGAGCATCCTCCTCCTTCAGTTCTTGTCAGTTTTGGCTCGGGGCGGATTTTTCCTTAACTCTCTTACACTTTTTCTCTTTCTTTGTTTTTGTTCTTTGGGGAGTCTTCCCATTATCCGTGTCCTAGACTGGAAACCGGCAGTCGTTGGGGAATGATAGTGGCATGGCTTGGCGCCTTTCTTACCTTTCGGCATCAAGAACCACCGACCACCTTCTTGTAAATTAGTACAGCAAATTAATGAAATATTTTGCAATTACTGTATAGAGTATAAACTATTGTATAAAATGTTTTCAATTTTTACTTTGCGACATCCTTATTCTTTGTTGAAACACTGTCATTGTACTTGAACAACGAAGGTTTTCCTCCAGCTTTGATCACAGCAAAATCGTTTATGACATCGTTGTAATCTATTTCAACTGTAATATCATTCTGAATGCATAACATCAAACTGTTAAGCTTTTCATTTTCCATAGTAAAGAGTGTTTTTTTCCCAGGTATAAAAGTTTAAGTTGGCATTACTTTCCAAGATGGCGACCGATTTAACAGCTGTCAAGTGATTTATTCTCAGTTTGGTTTGGCAATTCATCAAAACGATCATCAAACAAGGCGTAGATTCGTCGAATGGGCCCAAAACGAGATTGCCGTTGTTCCCGATTTTCATAAGCGAATTTTGTTTAGCGATGAAGTGCACTGCTGGTTGAATGGCTACGTCAACAAACAAAACTGCCGCATTTGGAGTGAAGCTAATCCACAAGTGTATGTCGAAACACCGTTACATCCAGAAAAATTGACTGTTTGGTGCGCTTTATGGGCTGGTGGAATCCTTCTTCCAAAACGATGAAGGCCACAACGTTACAGTCAATGGTGATCGGTATAGAGCCATGATTATTAACTTTTTCATTCCTGAATTGAACAATCATGATGTCCAAGAGCTGTGGTTCCAACAAGACAGCGCAACATTGCCACAATTGATTTATTGAAAGACACATTTGTTGACCGCCTAATTTCACGTTTTGGACCTGTGAATTGGCCTCCAAGATCTTGTGATTTAACACCGCTAGACTATTTTCTGTGGGGCTATGTAAAGTCATTGGTCTATGCGGATAAGCCAAAAACGCTTGACCAGTTGGAAGACAACATTCGCCGTGTTATTACCGATATACGGCCACAAATGTTGGAAAAAGTCATCGAAAATTGGACGTCCTGATTGGACTACATCCAAGCCAGCCGTGGCAGTCATATGCCAGAAATCATATGTAAAATGTAATGCCACAAGATTATCTTTCGAATAAAAAAATTCATGTCAATCGAGTAATACATCGTTGTTTTATTGCAATTTAAAGTTCTATACCTCTGAAAAAAACACCCTTTAGATATCATCCACCTTCATATTTATTTTGAAAAAGTGGCATTCTCTTGCACAAACTGTTCATCATCGATGCCTTTTGGGGTAGCTTAGAGCCAACAATTTCTCTATTTTGTCATATCGCCTTGCTCCTTTTTATTAAGATTTCTGAATATCTAGAATCTTGTGTTGAGAGCTTTCTTAGTGGTGGCACATTCACTGCAATTTAGTTTTTTTTTCTTTTTTCGCCCCCAAATCTTTTGCACCTTAGTCACATACCTAGCATGCCTAAGCCTAACAGCGGCCTTGGCCTGCAGTCACATTTTTTTTAAAATTCCTACTCGGTACCAAAGAAATGTTTTATTGCAGTTTAAAGTTAAGATATTTCTACAGCAGGGGCATGTTCTTTCTCTCTCTCTCTCATTAAAAATATCTCTCACTGAATTCAGATCTCGCATACAATTGTTTCAGTACCTAGTTTATAAAAACCATTAAATTTATTATAAATTAATTGACAAGAAGTCTTTTATCGAATACATTTACTGTCTCTGCCACTCTGCTTCTAAATGTTTAGGATAACATATTATGGTATGAGTCCATGTTCAATTAGTTTTAATATGTCAGAATGTATTTTGTTTGTTTACTTTCAGTAAATTAATGATTTTTTAAATAATCTATGTTTTCGACTTTTTAATATGCTTGCTCCTTCTCATGGAGTTATCACACCCCCTACGAGGCGTGCCCCACAGTTTGAGGAGCGTTTATTTACATGCATAAAAACATACGCATTTATTGCAGCCAGGTCACTTATATAATAGAATAAACGTACAGGAAGCATTTTAGCTGCCATTTTTATGTGCATACGAAGCAACTAATCTACTCAACCTTAAGATTCCTCAAAATATGTAAAATTATATTTGATTACTTTTCATTCTCATCTGAAAATTTGGCCTCATGTTGCATAGTTGAAAGAGGGATCGTGTATTTATCCTTTTCCGTCACATAAGAATCCAGATGAAAGGATAATAATTAAAATTTTCCCTATCACGTGTTCATTAGTCACAATAAAAAGTTTTTCAGTTTATTTTTAGAGTTACAACACACACAATAGTTGATTTTATATAAGAAGTAATCTCTCTCTATAAAAAAAGATTTTGTGACATTGTAGTAAACTTATTTATCTCCCATACGAGAACAATACCAAAAAAAAAAAAAAAAAAAAAAAGGCAGTAAATCCTATTCAATATTATGATTTTACAATTTGAGCATTGAGTAAAAACAGTTGTATGATTTGTATTTACAAATGTGGTTGGTCTACCATTAAGTGGACAGGGCAACCCCTTCCCTTCCTCTAGTTTTTTTATAAAGAATATAATTTCTAAGGAAATTATATATTTCGACGCATATTAATGATATGGGTTGGCTAGATCCAGTCAGATAATATGTCCTTTTTTTGGTTGTTCGTGAACGAAAAATTCCACGTCAGAAGATGTTGTAAACTGAAGAAATTTATCTATTTGAGGAATATTTAAAACTAAAGTTTAGTAAAAAAAAAACCTTGGGTGATATTATAAAAAATAAATATGGAAATAAATTGATTGGACCCATTTAGAGTATTGTCGTTGTATGCTTTAACCACAACTTTCGTCCTGAATTTTAAAATTTTTCCTCGATTTTGCTCGGGAAAACAAAACTGTAATCAAAATTCATCATCTAATCTTTAAACCCGGGGTGGGCATTAAATCGATCGCGATCAGCCGGTGGACCGCTAAGACATTTTGGGTTGACCACCTTCACACTAAAACCTAATAATCATCTCATCATGTGAAGGTCTAGAAATATTTTTAAAATACAGAGAAAAAAAATCGAATCACTAGAGAAAAAGTTCCGTTGAATAGAAAATGCACTTCGCTATTTCGAGGTTATTTTACGAAAAAACTCGAAAAATTTCTTAGTTCCGAGAAACAGTTCGTTAAAAAGAAAAATTCCCAAAATAGAGGTTCGTAAGATGGAGGTCCGAGTTTATTGTAGACTTTCTGTTAGCTCACTACACCTACACCACTGAGTGGACCGCCACACTCTGAAAAAATCTGCCCACCTCTGCTTTAGACTACGTACACGCGATTTATTTTATCAAAGTGAGCACATTTTTATAATCAGGTAAAATAAGTCATGCTTTATTTTCAGAATTATTTTGCCTCAGAGAGAAAAATCTATGTGAAAGAATTAGCAGGCGTGATGGGAAAAACTATCCATCAAAAGTAAAAATTAATGCAATTTCAATTCGGTTACTTTTGATTGATTAGTTGAGCATTAACACGCAAGGACTTTTAGCGATTGACGTTGTGACCTCGTATATTGAGTCAAACAATCAGAATGACACCTTAGCTGGAAACCCAATCTCCAAATTTACATACTACGCCAGAGTGAGGTCCTTGACCTTCCAAAAATGTGCGTCAGCTCATTAGTTTTTATTCGTATCAAGACTCGAACCCATGATGAAACAAAAATAATGTCTGTCATCATGACCACTCAGCTACTGCGGTGGCAATTATTACTTGTGTGAAGAATCACACACAAGCAACCAGATAACACATTAATACTTAAAAACCGTTTATGACGGTAATCAGAATTATCGGATTTCCTTTGTTTATGTTCAAGACATTTTTTTTTTCCAAACAAGATTAAACACTATAAGTTGTGACGTGGAATCCATTGTTGAAGAAAGAAGAAGATAGTATCTAACAGAAAAACATAACACGTCTTCTACCATTCGCGTTCTGATGCATTTGTTTTGTTGTTATCACTCTCTATATGAAGATCAGATCATTAAAAACGTAAGCCCTCAACGGAAATAAAATTCTATTCTTAAAACTTTTAATTGTTTATGAGATCAGCTCTTTCGTCAAATAAACACAATTTCCCCTAGATTTAATCATTGCTTGACGTTACACATTCTTCCTCGTTCCCTTTATAAAATAAAAGATGAAAAATTGAGATTTCTAATAGTCCCAAAAATAATCGTTTTTTTCCCCACATGTGCATTGCGGAGTGTTTGACATGCGCTGACTAGTCATCTCGCTGACGTCAAAAAAAAAAAAAAAAAAAAAAAAGTCGCGTATAGACTTGACTCGGCAAATAAAATTTCAGGTTGAATTTCTATTTAATGCGACCCAACTGTAAATTCGATCTCTTTTTCCACTGATACACTGGTGACAACAGTCTCCTCTCGAAGATGCCTGTAGACACGTTGTTGCGGGATTTTGTAGTCATGAATGGACTTGAAAGCACTGATAATGGTTTAAGTACCTTTATGTTTAGTTCCGAATCTGTTGGAGAAGGACACCCTGGTGAGAATTTCTTTTATTAAAAAAATGAATTCGAATTTCAGAATTTCAATGGGTATTTCTTAGCTTTTCCTTATATATATCTATGTGAATATAAAGCTTTGAGCACCTTATTTACAAAACCTATCGAATATTCTCGTGGTTTGTTTATTAAAATTTAAAATTTTCACCTTGTTTTTTAATGTTCTATAAGAAAAATCCTTGAAAATTTTTTAACGTTGCTTATAAATTGCTAATCTTGTTATGAAAATGAAAATCTGGACCCATTATACTTTAATCTTTTGTCATATTTTTATCTAAAAAAATCTGTCTCGAGTATAATTTAGAATATTAAATAACTACGCATGAATTGTCCTTCAATGTTGAAGATTTTTATCAAGGGGAAATAAGATCTGAATTTTTATTATCAATTATTTGTCATAGTGAATAGTTAAGTTTTTACATATACATTTGATAACACAATAAAAGGAAAAGGGAAAATTGTGAATAATAATTATCTATAGGATTTTTTTAAAAAAAAATTAACTAGATGGATTGAAAAAAATTATAATTAAGCTTTTTATTTTGAGACTATTTTATTAATTGAATTTTATTAGTAACAATCAAAACGAATTCAATAAATTTGAAATAATTTATTTTTGAAAAAAAATTAAAAATGGTTATAAAAAGAATTTTAAATCAATTAAAAAAAGAAATGCTTTCTATTTAATTATTTTTTTTAATCGGAAAGACTTATTTTCATTATTTATTTTCATTTTGAAATAAGTAGCGTATTATAATTTTCGTATTTACAAAAAAAACTTTTTTGTTTTACTTAACAAGGGATTTGGAAGTGAATAGCATTCACTTTCTGCATTGATATTAGTTTCAAAATTCAACTTATAGCAAAGAATTTTGAAATTATTTTGTATAAGTATCTCACTCTCTGAACTGGCATAATATTAATTCATATTATTCGTAACAAAAGTAAATTAAAAAAGAATAAAAACACAATAATTAATGAAAAAAATTGCTGCATGAAAAAAACATTTTATAAAAAATAAAAATAAACCAAAAACAAAACGAGTAATAAAAATAAATGGTAGTAAAATTTTACCGTTCCGTGAATGAGTGTTTTACAAATATTAATCAAGAGTCTCTTAAACATACTGACTCGTGGTTCATCAAATAATTTGATATATAGTGTTACGCTATACAAATTTCTTTCATTCTCTGTTTAATATTTTAAGACTACTTCGATACTTTTATTTTTTTAGTAAAAACATTAGGATACTCAAAGATATATATATATATATCTAATATATATTATAAATGTGAAAGTTTGTGAAAATCTTTGTTGGTCTTTCACGCAAAAACTACTGAATGGATTTTAATGAAACTTTACAGTAATATAGCTTATACATCAGAATAGCACATAGGCTATAATTTATAGCATAGACTATAATTTATAAAGATTTGGGAAAAGTGTCAAAAATATAACGATATTTGTCAAGTAAGTAGGAAAAAATTCTGTCTTCTACTAGCAATTCTGGCATGCGCTGCAAAAAAAAACCACGTCTGCATATATCTATCTTTTGTTTGTGAAAAACCTTTTTTGTTTTGGCTACACAAGGTGCTCGCTTCTAATTAATTCCTCTGATATAATGCCTATTTTTTTTATTTCAGAATCAAAAGTTTTGAAGGGAGAGGTTGTTATAAATCTCTCTTTACTTTAATGTTTTTTTTAACATCTTATTATGCACATTTGGGGTAGTAAGAAATTGATCTTTTTTCCAAATAAATGCTTTTATCAGTTCTGATACTTAAAGTAAATAAGCTTTCTCTTTCACACTGCATCATTTGGACAAATTTTCAAAATTTATTTGTGGTTAGTAGTTAATTATAACGCTATAATTTTAATTGAATAGGCAGATATAATTATTTTTACACTTAAAAACGCAATAACTATTGTTCTGTATTTCTTGGAGTGTGAGAGTGAGTGAATATTAATGTTGCACTGTTCAGCTACACGAGGGCTTTTGGCAACGGATCACGTAAATTTGAACCATAGTCAAGTAACGTGGACGAGACATCTGTGCTGGCACCCCTTTCTCCTAACTACCACACCACACCAACTTAGAAGGAATATTCTACCAATAATTAGCAGGAATGTTCTTTGAAATCCACTCTTCCAAGATATATGGCAGCACGGGTTTCATGATGAGTATTTTAGCGGAAAAAATAGTTTGTCAAAATTTAAGTGTCTTATGTTTTTGTATGTTGATGAAGACTTTAGAAAATGATTTGACTACTTATTTTAAGTGAACGGTATATATAATTAATTTTACAGTGGAATATCTTTAATTAATTTATTAGCTCTAACGGATTAAATTTTCCGAAGTGAAGTATTTTGTTTATGTATATCCCTTAATTTCAAATGTAGTGATCCAAAAAAAATATTGTATGAAAAAAACTGCAGTAAATCATAATGCGGTTGGATAAAGTATTAAAGTGCATTTCTTCCCTACACGGCGGGTCTTACAAAGCTCTAATAAAGCTCGAGTTATGAAAGTAGCTAGGCATATGCCAACTTGACTCTATCGTTAACATTTCGCTATGTTTTTCATTGGATCGTCATTATAATTTAAGAAACGGCGTTGCTTGCGAATATTACAATTTTAACATAAAATAAATACTACAGAAAGTAATATTAATGTATTATACTTTCAGATAAAAATTATTTACACTATTTTAAGCGTTCATTACACAAAACTTTTAACAATGTCTTACTTTTGCTGAACAGAGATCAGCTTAGGAAGGTATTTTCAAAAATCAACCCTCAAGAGTGTTACGGGGAGTTATAAATAAAAAAAATCCTTTTTGTCAGCTATTAGACCTACATAAGTAAAATTTAACAAAGGTGTTTTATTTCTCTCTTTTTTTGTTTAATTTGCAATTCACGTAAAATTAACTCATTAAAAACTTCTTTATCTTTCAATCTGTGTTGTTTAATTTTTCAGTTCACCCGTGCGAAGAACGGGTATACCAGATAGTATATATATATATATATATATTGAGGTTGGAAATAACATAATTTTCATTGAATCACGTTTATGTTACTCAATTAAAACTCAGATTCTTAAATTAAAATTTCAAAAAATGAATCATTCCATTTATTTTGTTTGTTCCTTGATTTTCGGATATTGGGAATAATTTCAAACGAATCGCCGCGTTAAATCCTTCCTTTTGATTTTTGTACTTTTTTCAAGTATTTCATTCTCATCTCATAAGTGGAATACTAACTAAAAGAGATAACCTCTTTAGAGTAAAAAAAAAAATTTTCTTTTCCATTTATTTTACTATAAATGTAGGTGTGAATACTTTGCAGGATTTTTTTAGCATCGTCATCCGACAATCCATTAAATTTATAATCCAGGAAATAATTTACTCTACTCCGAGCGTGTTCGATTCGCACCAGGGCCGATCCTAGCAGGTGTGCAGTGCGTGCACCGCACGAAGGCAGCCAAAACAAGGGGCAGCCGCAGGCCACATATAATTCTATAAATCAAGCAAAATTGTTTACTAATGTCTTAATTGTTTACTAATGTCTTAAAATAAAACTTTTAATAAATAGAATAAATATGCTGAATTTTTAATAGTTATTTAAAAATCAAAATAACCGATTTTCCGATAGCATAGCATAGTTTAGGGCTGTTTTCGGTTAATGTTAAAGAATAGGACCAGAATTTGGAAAACTTTTTCAGATTTAAAAGAAATAAAACATTAATATGATATTCTAGCTTCACTATCCTTTAGAGAGCAGCATTTTTATCATATACTTTCCATGTTTAAACGAGTTTATTAATTTTTTGGTATAAAATGTGTTTCGCGTTTTTTTCTCCTATACCGTAATGTTAAATGGGCTATGCCTTCACGTATTATAACAACAAAGAAAATATTCATGGAATATTTTGGCATTTTTTAAAAACACTATATTGTTAACAGAGATATGAGTTATAATATTGCAAATTTCCATGGAAATTGAGGCATTTTTTCTGTTTGAAAATGTGCTTCGCGTTTAATTCAAGCTCTCGTACTTTTACCGAAAACAAACTTAAGAAAATAGAATGTTACTGCACAGTGTATTGGCCCACATTGTCCATTTATGTCTACTCTTTACACGCATCCATAATTTGGTACCAAAATTTATAGCAGAGCCGACAATACAGGAACAGAAAAGATTTTTTTAGCACCCATTTATAGCACTTGACTTGTAAAGGGTGTTTTTTTTAGAGGTATAGAACTTTAAATTGCAATAAAACAACGATGTATTATTCGATTGACATGATTTTTTTATTCGAAAGATAATCTTGTGGCATTACATTTTAAATATGATTTCTGGCATATGACTGCCACGGCTGGCTCGGATGTAGTCCAATCTGGACGTCCAATTTTCGATGACTTTTTCCAACATTTGTGGCCGTATATCGGCAATAACACGGCGAATGTTGTCTTCCAAAGGTCAAGCGTTTGTGGCTTATCCGCATAGACCAATGACTTTACATAGCCCCACAGAAAATAGTCTAGCGGTGTTAAATCACAAGAGGCAAATTCACAGGTCCAAAACGTGAAATTAGGCGGGCACCCAACGTGTCTTTCAATAAATCGATTGTGGCACGAGCTGTGTGACATGTTGCGCCGTCTTGTTGGAACCACAGCTCCTGGACATCATGATTGTTCAATTCAGGAATGAAAAAGTTAGTAATCATGGCTCTATACCGATCACCATTGACTGTAACGTTGTGGCCTTCATCGTTTTTGAAGAAGGATTCCACCAGCCCATAAAGCGCACCAAACAGTCAGTTTTTCTGGATGTAACGGTGTTTCAACATACACTTGTGGATTAGCTTCACTCCAAATGCGGCAGTTTTGTTTGTTGACGTAGCCATTCAACCAGAAGTGCGCTTCATCGCTAAACAAAATTCTCTTATGAAAATCTGGAACAACGGCAATCTCGTTTTGGGCCCATTCGACGAATCAACGCCTTGCTTGATGATCGTTTTGATGAATTGCCAAACCAAACTGAGAATAAATCACTTGACAGCTGTTAAATCGGTCGCCATCTTGGAAAGTAATGCCAACTTAAACTTTTATACCTGGAAAAAAAACACTCTTTAAGTAACGGAATCTTTGAACTCAGATTAATCGGAATCGGAATTATTTAAAATTTTGCTCACTTGTCCTGTATCGAGGACAATAAAATAATTTAATAATTTTGCTCCGTTGTCCTGATCAGGATCATCAGGACTAACAATTTTCTCATTTTCAGATCCCATCCCGCATCTGGCGACTAATTCCAGATTTGGCGACTAAAAGATCAAGTTACAACTTTGTTCGATTAACTATAAAAGGGTGTTTTTCAATTTTTTAAACTACAATCTATCATTGCCTATCAGCGGCCCTGGCGACGCACTGTGGATCAATGCTTAACAAAGATGTCTCATAAATGATTTTTGCAAAAGTTTCTATAGGATAGTATCTAATATGGATAATATTACCTAAAGCATATAGGAGTGTTTGAATTCAATATGCATTGGGGGAAAATGAAAGTTTTCAATTTAATAAAAGCCTTAGAATTTAGAAAAAAAATAAATAGAAGATAGTGATTTTTATGTATATTTGCCTTTTCATTAATGTTTAGCTTTTTACTGTTTTCAGATAGATGAGTTTATAATCTCAATGTTAAGTATTAGTCATAATAAGAAAAATTCTCTAAAGGGGCGGCACATTAGGTCTTTGCTCGCGACGGCCGACATCCTAGAATCGGTTCTAACTCGCACCCAAAGCCATCATCATTGCGAGCCAACAAAGGAAGGTGCAGCATACGAAATATTAATATCCCACAACATTGATTATTTTTATTGTTGCATGTTGGCCAATCATATGTAATCCATAACTGTATTTTTTTCCCGATTTGGTGCGAGAATTTGTAAATCCATTTTGGGATTTTCTGAAAAATAATTTTAAAAATTTGTATTTGTGATGCTCCATTTACAGTCAACATTGATATTTTGCCAAAAAATTATCAAATGGATTGCATCCAACTTAAAGGGAAGTTTGATCAGAGACATCTTAAAGCATGGGCCAACAGGGCCCAGGGCCTCATTTCGCGTTTCGACTCTGTCTTAATAAGATCATGATTTGTGGGTAATTTTGTTGTTGTTGCTTCTAATGCCACCTGTCTGATAGTGTCAGATTGAGCCCCACAAAATTCATCGTGGCACAAAGGGTTAAAGATATACGCCAGTCTTTAGAAATAGCTTAGAGCACCAAATAGGTGACAATAAGATTTGGCTCGTTTGCACCCCAATTTTGAGAGGGAACACCCTGGAAATGATCAGGGGACTCTCAGCTCTCCTCCCCTTTCCACCTACATCCCAAGAGGATTTGCGGCTCGATGGCTATTTAAAGTACACACAAGCCGCAAAGGCACTATACATTTACAAACATTCACGGTTTCTCCGAGATTCGAAATGATGCCGAACGGCACAACAACCAGCGTCACTAACCACTATACTGTATGTGCGACTTGATAATTCTAATATGGTCAAATATTCCTGTATATATTCTCCGAAAAACAGGGAATTTCAAACTGCATGTCAACTGGCAAAAGTGGTAACACTGATTATTATGTGATTAACGCTGTCCACATGTTTAGGCCTAGCTCTAATATCATTAACAATCATTCAACTCCTTTAGTCGAAATGCGGCCATCGGTCGAGCCGATTTGTGCCGAGGTTTTTGAGATTATGAGTCGTGCACCGTTTCAAATTACCGTTTGAACGAGTATTTGACAATGTATGCTATATACTGTCCACTTTAAAAAATTTCACGTAGAGCCTACTTTTGCATAGGGGCCCTAGGCCCCCAAAATATTAAAATTTCCCTGGGTCTAGGGCCTCAATGAGTCTTAAGACATCTCTGAGTTTGATCATGTCTTTTTCTTGGAATTGTATAAATCATACCTATCCAGAGGCAAATATGTTTAGAAGTACGTGCATTTGAAGGAAAACTATTTTCCGTAGTTAAATTAAATATGGAACCAAAAATATCAGATAAAAACACCTTAAAAATTTTCTTAAAATAACAATCACTTTAGTCTAATCAATGCATTAGTTCAGCGTTTCTCAAACTGTGGGGCGCACCCCCTTAGGGGGGGGCGCGATAACACTACGAGCATATTAAAAAGTCAAAAATTAAAGATTATTTTTTAAAAAAATTATTAATTTACTGAAAGTAAACAAACAAAATGCATTCTGACAAAGTAAGAAATTAATACATTTTTACACTTATATAATATACTTATAAATGCATCAGTGCTGCACAGAGTATTTTATAGTTAGTTAAGCAATACTAAATTAAGAACAAGTTTAATAATTACCAGTGACCCCCCATGGTCATTATTTACCATATATAAAATTACGGGGTCACAGGGGTGTTAAATTTCTCTGAGGTCTGAAAATATAAACAATTTTCAAACAGGTATAATTTCTTTACATTTAAGTTATATAATTCGAATCTTTGACACATTACTTATAAAGGAATTGGGCTTCAGAAAAGTATAAAATGTTTAAAAAACAATCATAATTTTAAAAATTATAAGCATATGAAAATAAGAAATTTTTCTATTAGAAATATTTATTAAGTTTTACGTCGTGCATGTTATTTTCTAAAAGAATAGGTTTAATTACTAGTTATAAGTTGATTTATAAAGACAAATGTATTCTTAATACTTTGTAGCTACTTTTATATAAATAGAATAATAGCTTATATATTTTAATAAATAAAAAATATGCATTTTTAAAAAATATTTAAAAAATTGCAATATTTTACAAATATTTTGAAATACAAAAGATATATAATACTAAAATTAGGTAGGGTTTAAAGAGTATGATGCATTGTATAATTCTATAAAGTTTTATACATCAGAGGCTAATATTTTAGAAAATAGTGTGCGCAAAGCAAAAAATACTTAATATTTATTATAGAATTTTCATATGCTTATGACTTTTAAAATTATTATTATATTTTAAACATTTTATACTTTTCTGAAGCCCCATTCTATTTTAAATAATACGTGAAAAGATTCGAACCATTTAATTTAAATTTAAAAGAATTATACGCGTTTGAAAATCATTTATATTTTCAGACCTCTAGAGAAATGTAACACCCCTAAGACCCTTTACATAAAAAAATTAACACTTATCTGGATAATTTGTACGGTTTATAATTAAGCCCTAAGCTGCTGATTAAAAGATACGTGATCCTCACCCCAATGCCACCCATTTCCACGTTGGCGTGTATATGTGATGCATTGGGGGGAGGAATAAAAACGAAAATTCTCTGAAGTAATTAAATCCTTTACAAACACTGTCAATATATCTTTTTATAGCATTCCAAAGCCTTTAAAATAATTTTATGAATAGCAGTGTACAGAAAAAATCGTATTTCGTAAAACGTATTTATACGTCCGATGCAATTAATGCTTTATCTGAGCGAGACGTTTATATACGCCATTGGCGCAAAAGAGGTGAAAGTCGTATTGTAGCTTTAGCGTCAAAGTATAGTATTACTGAATTCAATACACTGTTATTTTACGGAGGGGGGCGCGATAAAAATTATGATTGAATATTGGGTCGCAAATATCGAAGGTTTGAGAAGCATCGCATTAGTTTCTTAAATTTCGTGTCAAATATCACAATTTTATGATATAAAAAAATTTACGATTAAATTTTGTAAACGTAAACTATCAATATATAAACAATATAAAATTATTTCGATCATGCTGCTTTTATAATAAAGTCACAAATTAATAAATTTTAAATTACTTATGAATATATGTTAACTAAATTTACTGTTGTATTGTTCCTCCTTCATCAGCTACTGTTGTATATTTTGTCTAGCCCCCGAAAACTCGCCTTCTTAGAATGTGTAAAAAGTTGGACAGTCCTGCTCTAGAAAAAATTACATTTTCTGTTATTTTGTATCTTTAAGATCAAAATAATAAATATTTTCTTATGAGTTGAGAAAAAAATGAATATATGATAATGTACACCTAGTTCAACCTCATTTTTAGCATTTACTCCAGAAAACTACGATAAAATTAACATATTTGATAAATTTAAAAGTAATAACAATTATTTCATTTCATATCTTTTGAACAGAAATATTTGGGACCACCTTGAACTTTCTAGAATGTTCTTCAAAACAAACTGAATATATTTTCTCTGTATGAAAAAGACACAAAAATCTATAAAAGATTTCAGTTTCATTCAAAATTACCGTAGAGAAACGAAATCTATCGAATTATTATTTCCTCATAAAATACAGAAAAAATATCCCAATAACATTGATTCATTCATTATAAAAAAAAACTCCACTGGATGCATTCCAGTCTTCTCTTATAAATTTGAATTTATAATTTCTGATTTAGGAAAACTGATTGATGAAAGTTTGAAACATTAATTTCTGCTCTGTTTAGAAGATAATTAAATATTCACAGTGGCCAGATATTATAAGTTGAATGGTTGATGGAGTGCCTGCTTCCCGCAGGGAAGCTTTAACTCTTACAGTGGCCAGAGATTACACATTATTTGCAGAAAATAATTTTTTGTTTTTTGTTCGCAAGTTTCTTCAAACGCTTGTTCTGAATCCGTGAAACTATTGAGCGACTCCGTTGGTCCCTTCCTCCTAAAGCCACACCTCCTTTCCGCCAGATCAAGTGTGCAACACCAGGCATACCCTAGTTCCAGATAGAGAGTGGAGGGTTGCGAATGCAGCTCAGTCATTCGTGAAGTCTTGCGTCCGTGAAATGATTGGTTTGTTCAGTATAGTGCTGTATTTTTCTTCTTCCTCTGACATTACATGTGTAATCTTTGAAAGCCCTCTCTTCAGAATCAGTTGATACAGTATCAAGCAAACAACGAAATCCCTGTTGCTATCATCCACGTAGATTTTGCCATTACTTCTGAAAAGTTTTTAAAAGATTGCTAAGTATTCGTTTTTTCTAGAAATTTTTTTTAATAAAAACTGTGTGTTTATATATTTATATAATTAAATAAATTGTAAATGGAAGGGTTCGGTAAACTTACCCTGTTTTTGATTCTTCAAGAATAGAAAAAATGACGTAATCACTAGGGAGAAGTTCTGAACATCCCAGCTGAAGTTTTGACGGTCTTTACGATCTAATCGTCTGAGCATTAATCCCTTAGAGCTGAAGATTCTATGACCTATAACATGCAGTCACAGGAAAAGTCGCAGTTCTGCATATTCCGCTTGGAAAGTAGGAGGGACTTCTTTTGTTAGTGGGATGTTCAAAACACCCCGCTGTTAAACAAAGCTGTATAAATCATATATTATTATACAATCAGGACTGGTTCTACCAGTCATAGAGAGCGTGCTGCGAAAAATACGACCAATCTCTCAAAATTCAACATTGGCTAGGGGCTTGTCTTTTTCAATTACATAAATAAACCATTGATGTGATGCTAATATTACTAACCCTTGCAAATATTTTTAATTTATCTTAGAAAATAATCTATTTTCACATACTTTTTAGACTATCCTACAGCCTTAAGATTATAATCAATCCTGCTAGTCAAAAGAAGTTTGTCTATGCTAAAAATATCTTACTTGAGATAAGCTATGTGTCAGGAAAAGATTTGCCGAAAATAAATTGAGATATCAACCACTGGCCCCGTATCAAAATTTCTTGCTCGCCCTTTTTGGAGGGTCTTTTATATATTAACAATTTTTTCCTCACATATGTAAGGATCCTGTAGCTTGGGAGCTCCATATCATTGATACGGTGGTAGCTACGTCCCTGATACCAACAGTGAAGTGCAAGAAAAATATGTTTAGGTTTTATAGGATAGTTTTTCAAGGAAAAATAATACGTGTAATTGGTCAGTTGTTAATTATTTAATATTAAAATAAAGTCCTGAAATTGCTCTGAAAAAAATCGCTTCACCAAAAGAAAAATTAAATATTAAAAATAATAAGAGATAATGAGTTGAATCTTGGATGTGTGGCGGTGTGATATCTATATGAACTTGTACCAACATCCCGCGAGGATGATCGTTTTAGAGTGATGGTTAGCGTACTTGCTTCATTCGTACGTTCGGAACGGAAGGTACTCAGATCGAATCTTCCCTCCGACATTGGTGACCCGGACGTGATATGATCCGCACCCTTCGCACGCCACAGTCGTGGCGCCATCTATCCATCGCAAAAGCAACCAAGCCGTCAAACATTGACGTAAATAAGCCGTTACTTCTCAAAGCCGTCTAACACAAATGACGCAATTCTCAAGCCGTCACGCACGATGACGCAACCCACAAAGTGACGCAACTGCTTACATGCTCGCCACAAATATGGTATCGTTCGTTCGCCTATTCGCCGAAACACTGGCAGGGAGTATGTGGCGGTGTGATATCTATATGAACTTGTACCAACATCCCGCGAGGACGATCGTTTTGGCGTGATGGTTAGCGTACTTGCTTCATTCGTACGTTCGGAACGGAAGGTACTCAGATCGAATCTTCCCTCCGACAGATGCTTCCCCCAATTTCCTTCAATAGTGTTAGTATGAATTTCATCACACAAGATTTGGCACTAGTTTAATATCGTTACGCTACGAATTTTTCCACCAAAATAGCTGTAAAATTTCGCCAAGTTAGAGTGATATTGTTACAATACGATAACATTAGACTGAAAGCCCAAATCTATTCAGCGTGATTTCAGAATCACCAAAAACAAGCATCGTACCATTACCAAATTAGTTCCTAAGATATATTTAAAATTTTTAGTATAGCCAAGACTTTAATAGTTGTTAAATTATTCATTTAGATCATTACACTCTCCAGGCATCAGAATGAATGTGGGATTCTCTTTATGAACATATTGCGCTTTAACAACTCTTCCAAAAAAAAATACCTACTTATTTTTACATACACACAAGAAGTTTATTTGTTCACAATAAAATTCTCTCCACAAGACCCACATTTCAGAAAAGATGTATTCCACAGTCTCTACGGTATTCATACTTAAGCCTAAATTTTGACTCGTCCATCTTTGTTATCTAAGTGTTCTATTCTTATTAAAAGAATAGAACACTTAGAACACTTAACACACTTCCAGCTGAAGAGAGAGAAAAGAGTTGACCAAAATCTTTAATTTTAGTCCATGAATTTCATTTGTAGTCCCTGTTGGGTTTACTTCAACATCTTTGCGATTGTTGCACCTGGACATCTTCAAGCCATTGAACCATAATATGTTAAGTATAGAATCATAAACTATTCTAGCAGGACTGAAAGGGATACTTTTAAAAATGCTTTTCAAGTTGATCGAGTATTTCATTAAATATCTCATCAAGTTTTTCTTTCTCGAAAATCATCTTTGGTGAATTTTTATAAGACTTTGCTACTTTTTTTTCATTTGACAACGACGACAATTTTTTTCTCAGGTTAACACTTATGGTATTATGTTTTTCTGGTTAAAAATTTGGTACCCTAATTTAAAAGTCGCCAAAAAAATTGGCAACCAGCACCACTCAATATTATTAGCCAGCACCATTGGCTTATTATTAACAACTTATGTACACGAAAAATTTCGACAAATGTCAAAAAGAGTGAGAAAATTTTTAAAAATATTTTAAATAATCTGTAATAATCACATTCTAAAAAAACATGAGCTATTAAAAAAAGGCAAAGAATAAAGAGTTGGTTAAACTTTTTATTCTCTGTATTTTTACAGTTCGCATTTTAAAATTATTTTACAGATAAATTAAAAATCTTAAGAATACATAAATACTATCACTTATTAAATTATACTTGTAAAATCCTAAAATTATCTTTCTTTCTACCTCAGTAATAATGCATACTTTATTTTTAAACAAAAACGGTAAATAAAATGAAATTTTCTATTGAGAAAAATAAAAAACTGCACAGTGTTTAAATTTTCATCGTTTTTTTTTAACTTCTCAGATTTAAGATTTAAATATACTTTTTTGAAATTTTAAAGCAATTAAACACTGCTTTTGAATTTTTAATCCTGAAAAATATCCTGTTTCTGATTTTTCGGAATGAGTCAGCGAAAGTAATTAAAATAACTCTCCCATCAAAGGAAAATTTACTAACAGACTTAAAGGCAAAAAAATTAATATATAATAACACATGAAAAACATATTTAGTAAGTTTTTGTTAATTTTAAAATTAAGTTTAAAAATGAATAGCAAAATAATCATCTAGACAGTAAACTCTCGACACACACAAACTATTTTTCAAATTTCTGTATATTTGTGTCGTTTAACTTTGCAAGTCTGCTGTCGAAAAAAAAAGAGAAAATACATTAATCAAAGTAGTATTGCATATGCCTTTTTTGATAAATTTTGTCTCTGAAATGAGTGACTTACACTCGCCATTTTAAAGCTGTTTTGGTTTTAAAATGTCAATCTTAACAAAATTTTAAAAAAATTTATAGCTTTTATGCAATAAAAAAGATACGTTTGCAGTTTTTGAGAAATGAAAAACTGTAAAAAACAGGGAGGGAAATTCGATGAATTTGTCGATTAAGATATGAATCGATTATTGTATCGTAATTTATTACCATCTATTGTTTTATTCTTAGATGAAAAATAAAGATTAACTCATAATTTCACTTAAAATTATCATAATTTTGAATGATTCACAATAGATTTCGCTTATAAAAATTGAATATCCTCAATTATATACGAAAATTGAGAAATAGAATTCAGAGACAAAGCAATGACGTCAGAAAAAGTGCGCGAAAAATAGGCGCTGCTGTTTCGATTTGGGAGTCTATTTATTTCTTGCCGCCAATACACAGAGCCTCTTTTCCATTGATATTGTGACGAAGTTGTATCTCCTCGAGGATGTCTGATGATAAAATTCGAGATTTTGTTGTGCGTAACGGTGTAGAAAGTGTTGATAACGGGTTGAGTACTTTCTTATTTACTTCCGAATCCGTTGGAGAAGGACATCCAGGTAAATATGTACTTTTTTTTTTGTTTTTGAAGGAATTTTGTGAGAAGGTTGCCGGTGAACTCACGTGGTGACAAAAATGTGTATTTTATTCTCTTACCGGCTCTTTAAAAATAAACAAATTTTGTTTTCGAAATTCTGTGCACATCATATGTCATTGTTAACAAGTTTTGAAATCGGAGAATGGTTTTTAATGCAAATATTTGCTTGCTTAAATGCCATTTAATTTAACATGCGTGTTAAGCCTGCAGATGATTATTAAAACGGCATATTGAAGATGGGTTTTTTATGTATCAGCAAAAAAAGACATTTCGTTGCGAATAATAATTATATAGTGTCTCATTCAAAGCAGTAAGTTCAACAAAGTCTTTCATAGCGTTCACAAGCAGTTCTGTATACGCATTTGTAATAATATCGGTAATATTTTCATATTGATTAATTAATATTAAAATAAAAATGTATTGTGTGTGTGTTAAATGTAATTTAAAAGAGTAAAATATATTAAATTTCATATGACGTAATATAACAAGTATTTGCATAATTTCTGTTAGCAGGAATTATAACCTCCAAAAAAGATAAATGGTTCATATTTAGACTTTTTTAAATCATCATTGTAGAATACCTCTATGTAAAATGTAGACATTTATTTATACATGAACACTTAATGTGTTTCTTTTTAAAATACTTTCGTTGTTTTTGCTTTGCAACTTAAAATAATTAGCAGCAAAGAACATTCTGGAAAAAATGTGCAAATTGTCTTAAAATAAGATTCTTTTAAAATGCCACTTTTCTTTTTGCATAGTTGTTTTTAGCTGTATTATTTGTGGCTTATTGTACTCTTCATTTGATGTTGGTTATAAGTTGCTTTTGTTTATTTTTTTCTTTTAGACAAATTGTGTGATCAAATAAGTGATGCCATCCTTGATGCTCATCTTGAGCAAGATCCAGATGCAAAGGTTGCCTGTGGTAAGTTTACATTTGAAAATGATTCATGTGAATATTAAGTTTCTTACTTATAAGATTATTGGGGGGAGAAAATATTTAATAAAAGTATTAAAAAGCATTAGAATAGTTCTTGCTCCTTGTAGAAAATTACTTCAAAATATGTGATTAAAGTCGGTGATTCAGTTTTGCATTCTAGTAAAATATTTAACTAGTTTTATTTGTGATGTTCTGATTCTATGAAATTGTGATTTTCTTTACAATATCATAGTATAGAATTTTAAGGATTTTTTAATGCATCAAAATTTAATGTTTTGATGCATTAAAAAATGTTTGTAATATAATAAACTTAAAATAAATCTTTTAATATAATTATCAAAATATCATCTTTTTGCGAACTGAGATGCTAAGATGTCTTTGTTGCTGGACTATTTTATTTATCAGACGCTGAAGAAACTACTTTACTTAAGAATTTAAATAGTGTTTTTAACGATGAACCTATAATAAAAAAAAAAATTCCCATGTATAGTTAGTTAAAAGTGCAGAACACAGGTAGTTAATTGACAAAGACAATTTTTTAATGATGAGAAGTAGTCGCCAAACTATTGATGTATATCAATAGTTGTTCCAGTCGTTTACAAAATAGCTTTTTCTTAGCAAAAAAAAACCAATAAGGTGAATTAAGAATAATTTTAAAGTTATTAGGCAGTAATTAGACTAAAGTTTTTTAATCTGTTATTTTCTTCAATTTAAAAAAAAGAAAAATACTAAATTAGAATTTTTTTTTTTTTTAAAAAAAAAAAAGCTTATCTTTTTTTCTTGGAAGTCTCTCGGAAGGAAATAACCTTTTTGATGGTTTTGAGAAAAAGTAAAAACAAATTCATATTGGATTTGTGCATTTTTCTCCAAATAAGCTCTTCAAAGTAAGAATTGAATTTATTCTCATTCCTAATCAAAATCTGAAGCATACTTGTCTTGCTTTTCTCAAACCAGACATTCTTTCGTGCAAACCTTCTAATGTAATACACATTCATTAATGTCTCTTGGTATTCCTAAATATATCCTCCTTAACCAAATGCATACCATAAATTCAGCACTTGCAGCATTAAATTCTTTATCAATATGCCACTGTATCGTAGAGTTTTACCCCTTTTGTTTCAAATCCTTGGGGGGGGGAGAGAGAGAAGTTATAGTTCTCGGACATACCGCTTAGGATAATGTGAAAAAACAAACACTAAACCGAAACTAAACGGAAAAAATTCCAAAGGAAAGTCATTAATTCTGCGACACAAACAAAGTAATAATTTTAAATAAAAATTAATAAACAATTTAATGGGGTTAGTTAAAAAATAGTCTTTTTTTTTAAAAGCATCTGCACATTTTAAATAGCAAATAATAATTAAGTACAAAGAGCACATGTAATCTTGTTGAATAAGGCTGCATTTTTTTTAAAGTACAAGGATTGCCAAATTAAATAGTCTGCAGGAATGAATTCTTTATCTCCCCATGAAATCTACATAAATATCATCAAATTAAGTTAATTGCCTATTCTACACACTTTTGTTCAGTTTAATTACAATATATAAATATTTGACTTAAAAAAAATTCACCATAAGCAGTTTAAATCATTTTGGTTATACCAAAAAAGGAATCTTTGCTTAAAATTGTTATTGTGTGCACCTTTATTTTGGTATTTTTTTTAAATATTAAACTTAATATTCCAAATGAGACTTTTCAAATAAACATGCATGTTTAGATACATCTTAGAAAGGTACAGTCAATTAAGTTATTATAGTATTAGATCTTTAAAAAAAGTTATTGCATGCAACCAACCTGTTTAACACTAGAATGTTCGAGATTTCGATTGTCCTTAAAAGTCCGCCAGTGACTTTCGACACCGCAATATGAAATATATAAAATAATTGTAATAACTAATTGCTAGACTACTGTTCAGTAGGCTTTAGTTTTAAGGCTTTTTAATGTTATTCAGTGTAATTATATATTATGACAGTTTGTCATAAAAAACAGACATTATGTTTTGTGAAGCTTGTTGGACCACTACTTTGTTTAAAATCTGCCAGGAACACTACTATTATGTGGTATCCATTCTGTGCCACCCCTAGTGACATATAGATCAGGATTTACTGGAATATTATCAATTACATCTCTACTTTCTTCAGTCACTTTCACTTAATCTTGTGTCTTCATCAGAATCTAAATTGGAGCAGGACAGCTAACCACCACCTGATTCATTCTCGGAAAGCTCTTGCTACAAATTGGCAATTTCCTTGGGGGGGGCTTGAACGTTTTCTATGAGTCATCGTTTCAGGGTGTATGCTCTGCACAAGGTTCAAAAATCAAATGGGGGAAATTTTTTTGCGAGCAGATGAGCAAATTCTATTTAACGAAACACTTGGACACAACGATTTTAGTATAACACTCATTTTCACTGTGAACCCAATAACACTGCATTCAAAGTTACATAAATTATATACTTGCTATAACTTCCGATATTACTTCCTGAAGTTTGTTTTAACTAATGGTATCTACTCGGCTGTTGTTCAGCAAAGGACAGATCACTATTTTATAATGATTAATGGGCTTGGTGTCAATGACACCAGTGTACTTTCTAGATATATTTAGTTGTAAAATTTCTCCTAATTAAACTAAAACCACAAGTTTTTCTGTTTAATCATGGAAAATGATTAAAAGTCATGGAAAAATTTTCAAATTCCCTGCAAAAATGTGAAAAAGAGAACAAACTAGATAGGCTCTGGTGTCCAACCAACACCAAAGGACGTTCTAGTATTCAATGTACAGATAGACTAATGTGCTTAGTGTGTATTGAAAAAGATCTACTTATTAAACATTATGTATCATTTGTCTCTTTGGATTCTTCTTGTAACTAACCTTTTTCCTAAATTTTATAGAAACTGCAGCTAAAACTGGAATGGTTATGATCTTCGGGGAGATAACTTCAAAAGCTACTGTGGATTATCAAAAGATTGTTCGTGATACTGTGAAGAAGATTGGATACGACAGTTGTACCAAAGGTTTGCATTCACACTTTGTGTATATTAATATTTTTGACTGTTAGTATGGAAGAATTTTAAATATGATATTTTAATGAACGTTAAGTAGATTCTTCTAAAGTTTTTTCTTGTACACTTAAAAATGCAATTTTTAAAATTGAACTATTTAATCTTTTGACTGATTTCTACCTAGATTACAGAAAAGTACTGCCATTATGAAAGTAATTCATGATAATTCTTACAATCTGTACAACTTAATGAAACTTGTTACAATATAAATACCTTGAAAGGAATTTATATTGATGATTTAAATATAATAAATTAGAATAATTTTTATAACAATATTATGAAGTTAACAATGCTTTGGTACAATATTCAGTGATAGGGGGAAAAGGCTGAATTTCAAATTTCTTGAATGTATATGTGAAGACCTTAAAGAATGGGTGCTCAATATTAAATGATCATTGAACATTTACAAAAAAAATTACATTGAATACTTTCGAAGCATTTTGCAGCAAGCTATTTTACTTATTCTAAAGACAAAGGTTTAAAAACTTACAACTTGAGAATTATGAAGATGGAATTGACAATTTTTTTTATGTAGTAAATCTCTTTAAAATTAAGGATTTCACTAGATTCTCTCCCAATAGCACTGACATTAGAAATTATGGTTGTAAATTGCATCATCTGTATGAGGGTGCTTATTAACTTACAAATCATAATTTCTTACCTTCTATTAAGAGGTTGTTGAAGGTATTCCTTTTTATAGTACATTTTGAACTGTCTCCTTGTCTGAATATTACTCAAAAATCAAATAATTCTAAGTGTTACTATGATCAAAGTTTTGTTCTAACACTTTCGGGTATGTTTTAATTTCTACATTTGAGTTCTACAGCATAATAAGCAATCTTACAGCTGTGCATATTAAAAAAAAAACAACTTATGTAGAGTAATTGATTGAATGTTTATAATTTTAAAATTTAATCCTTTCATGTCAAACACGAGTGTATATGATTTGTATTTTTAATGTTTTAGTATTTTAAGATATGGATTATGTTTTTCAATAGGTTTTGATTATAAAACTTGCAATGTTTTGGTGGCGATTGAACAGCAAAGCCCAGACATAGCTTCTGGAGTGCATTTAAATAAATCTGATGATGAAATAGGAGCAGGAGATCAAGTAAGTTTGTTAATGTCTTTAGCATCTTACAACTGGATATTCCTTAGTTTGGAGATTGTTGTAAAATGCCTAAATTTTAATTCAGTTTTCCTGAACACAAAAACAGAGTTATAAGCTTAAAAACTTGATTTTAAACTACCGTAAAATCCGGTGTATTACATGCACTGTGAGCACAAAACATAAGATTGAAATTTACAAGTGCTCCTTATACGCCAGGTATGAAAATGCAAGCTTTAAAAATAAAATAAATGAGCATGGATTGGATGAGCATATGATTCAGATATTTTCCGATGCATATGGGAAATGTGGTTTGAATAGTTATATTGGTTTTGAAAAGTTCAATACTCTTAATTAGATATGTAATACAGGAGAACTTCATTATTTTTGATAACAAACTTTACTAACCAAGGGCTTGCCTCAGGGTGGTCCTGCCATTAATAGTCTTGCTAACTTGTAGTACACCATTATGAAAGAAACATAAGTGATTTAATTGTCATTGGTCATGACGGGGAATTTAAACCTATCTTTGATTTTATCCGAATTACCCAAAATTGAGAGACAAATTTTAACTCTTAACAAGGTTGAATTTTTAGATTAACATATTTTTGACAACAAATTATATAGCAATATTTATGATAAGAGTTAAATGCTTAACTTTAATGTTACATAGATCGCAAACTTCGATAGTTGTTTACATATATCGATATTTAGAAACATAATTTTTAATTTTTTGATGAGAAATAATTTAACTACACATAATATTGATAAGTTCAAGAACATTCAGAAATTTATATTTAATTGCATACAGATTGATTATCCCATTAACTTCTTTAGAACGTACATAGATCAAAAATATTTCTTTAAAAGAAATCTTTTTAAACTCGTAAAATTGGCAATTTGCGAAGTGTTTCACAATAGGCTTTATGAAATGCACAAATCCACCACACATTAGGTGTACAAAGTCAGCATGTTAGTGGTCCAGCTGTGAAGAATATGTACATTCTACACGCAGGTTACATTTTGGTACACACATAGATCAACATTTACATGACTAAATTTTAAATTTCTTTGACCATTTAAAAAGACTTTTTTGCATGCCAGCTGGTTTGCATCTAATATCAAATATTCAAACTCTGAATGTGAGAATATGGATCATTTGGATTAACGTGGCATTAGTGTGAGTTGTGATTGATGTAGGAGAAATGAAATATTCAGAAATTTTGAGTACCATTCTTTAATTTGAAGTATTAATAGGATGCTCTTGGGTAAGTTTTTGATTATTTACGCTATGTGTGTTGTTTTGAGGTATTACATTTGTAAATATGCTGGATTCTTAATTTGGATTTTAGAGATTTTTTCCTTGTATACAGACTATTTTAAAGATAAGTGCATCATCTTTGGTTCAGTTATATTATACGCTTGGTTGATATAGAATTTTAATATTTTTATATTATATCTTTCAGAATGCGATTTTGAATAACTTAATTTTTTTAGGTTTTTACTTTTTAAATTTTTGAGGATTGAATATTTCCAGGTTATATAACTTCCCAAATTGCAATAGGGGGAAAGTTAACATCATCAAACTAGTTTTACCCCACTTATCGGTTCTAAGTCTGAGGTCACTCTTGGATATTTTATAAATTTTTAATTTTGTTTGAAAATGTTGAATTTTGTTATTTTTTATATTCACCATTGATATTTGAAATGGGGTTTAGTATTCTTAGATTCATATAATTTCCATTTTTTGTTTTTTGCTGAATTGAGATTAATGTGTGTGTGTATATATAGTATAATAAAATAAGAAATCAAGTGAAAAGTTGTAAAATTTAAAATGCCAAAGAGGAAAGAAATTGGAGTTCAAGAGACACCACGATTGTAGAAACAAAATTGTCTTTGGACTAAAATAGAGACCTATTATTATTTCTAGAATTGTCACTGAATTAGGCCATCAATTTAGGGTTAAGCAATGCTTTATGGATCCACCTTCCCCATACAGCAGAAATTTTTGACATAATAGAAAAAATAAAACAGAGCCATGTTAAAAAGTTAAACCTATTCCTAACACACGTGGATGATAAACCAGACAGTAAAGTAAAATGAAATTATTTAAAGAGAACAATGTTTATCTCGGATATTAAGAAAATATTCTATAGAGAAGGATTGGGATATAAAAACTTCATGTAATAATGAATCCCAAAATAAATGCAGACATGCATCTTATACCAAAGTCCTGCTCAAAGTGATAGGAAAATGGACATGTTAGTACAAAAAAAAAAAAAAAAAGTCGTGCCATCTAGATATTTTTGTGTGGGTGTATATAAATCTTGTGTGTGTGTGTGTATGTGACTAAATTCCTAAACGCCTGGACTGACTTTGATGACATTTTTTGTGTGGTTCAAGTGGATTCGAGAATAGTTTAGATTCACAAGTAGGTCCGGTATCGCAATTAGTTAAAAAGATATTAATTGGAAACATTCAACTCAACATTCACCTTCATTGTTGTAACAACGTTATTGTTATAAAAATGAAGTAAGTTTGCGTAAAAAATCGATTTTCTGCCAAGCTGACCAAACCGTGTCTATATTGTTACAAAATGCAGACGAATCGTGCTTTTTAGCATTTTTGATTAATATCTTTTCAAATTATCTTATATATAGTTCTTCTATGTGTATGTATGTGACTGAACTTCTCCAAAACGGCTGGACTGATTTTGATGCCATTTTTTTGTGTGGGTTCAAGTGGATTCGAAAATGGTTTAGATTCACAATTTGGTTCGATATCGCAATTAGTTAAAAAGATATTAAGTAAAAAATTTAAAACTCATAGTTGTTTTTTCCTTGTGTACTGTTTATTCAGCTAATGCACTGCAAGAAAAAAAAGAAAGAAAAGAGGAGAAAATTTCTGATATTTTCACCATTTTTAAAATTGCAATCTAATTTTTCTATCAAAATCGGACAAAAAATAATTACAGAATCGGGAAAAATTATTTATTTCACTATGATATGGCATATCTCTCACTCTCTATATAATTCTTCAGTACCTGTGTATGTGACTGAACTCCTTCTAAACGGCTGGACCGATTTGGATGACAATTTTTTGTGGGTTCAAGTGGATTCGAGAATAATTTAGATTCACAATTCGGTCCGATATAGCAATTAGTCAACGCCAAAATTATGTAAGGGCATGCGATTGTTCATAAAAAAAAAATCATGGGCAATATTTTTGAGGGTACTATTTTGAGCGGCAAACTTCGAGGTAAAGTTGTACTTCTACTACGGACCCCGGTAATTCTTTCAGACTCGCCTTCCATTCAAATGTTTGCAATTTCCAATTCGCTTGGCATTTGCTATGACCATTAATAAGTCACAAGGTCAAACAATGACAATTTGTGGCTTAGATTTAGCTTTTTGCACGGCCAATTATATGTTGCATGTCTGAGGTTTGGCAAACCATTGCATTTGTTTGTTTATACCCCTCAAGGATTAACCCAAAACATTGTACATTCAATGGCATTACGATAAATTTATTTTTTGTGCATTAAAAAAATATACCTGTTATGATAATAGCTCAAGTTTTATCTTTTTTGCCCTTTAATCAAAACACGTTAAAAGTTTATTCAGTATAGGTTCTATATTCAATTTATTTCATAGTAAATACATACTCGCACGCAATCGATAGGTCGAATTGTTGTAACAGTGCATGTGGTGATGTCCGGTATTGTAATAACTTACTTTATAAAAAAAATTTCATCAAAACTGTCCAGATTGTTACAACTGATTTAAAAAATTTGTAATTTTCGGATTTAAGACGTGTGTACAGGACAACGTCTGTCGGGACCGCTAGTATATATATATAATTACTTTAATATTAAATTGAGTTTTGATTAGTAGAAGATGCAAAGAGAGTCTTTGTGATTAAATATTAAAATAAAAAGAATTATTTACGAGGTTCATTTTGCAAATGTGTATGTATTTACCAGAAAATATAGCAAAAAATGCTAGAGGGGAAAATATAAGTTTCTTGTTATTTATCAAAATAAGTTCATATTGCTTTATAATTTGCTTGAATCAAATTTTGACAAAGTTTTGATGACTTGTACTGTCAAATCATCTTGATACTCTTTGAAAAAGTTTATAAATTGGAGCTTTTTGCATTAGGAGATCTTGTTGGCTTATTTCAATAAGCCGAGATTTTTATTTATCTTATATATATTTAATAGAAGATACAAAGAAATTGCTGTTTTTACGTGTAACTGTTAATATATATATAGAAAAACTTTTTGGGGTGTGTTCCATAACAGGTTTTCTTTTTTTTTTATAAAGGGCTTGATGTTTGGATATGCTACTGATGAAACAGAAGAATGCATGCCATTGACTGTTGTTCTTGCTCATAAATTGAATGCAAGACTTGCAGCTTTAAGGAAACATGGAACCTTTCCTTGGGCTGGACCAGATTCAAAAACACAGGTAAAAAATGTTTTGAGTTTTGTAGCAATAATAACGTTTTGGTCATTAAAGGTACATCTAGGATTAAATTCATTTGAATGATCAAAACTGTCATTATAAGAATATTTTTTGCAAAGAAAAAAAATTTGGTGACTTAGTTTTGGTCGGAGGTCTATTTTTTCTACATGTCTAATAATCAGGATATAGAGTTATTGAGATGTTTAAACTTTTCATTTAAAAAAAATAGATTAAAAGGGCCTTGAGTTAACCTATTAATATAGGTTATTTTACTTGTAGAAACAAACGTAAATACTAGTTATGAAAGTATTACAGGATTCCCCCATTATTTCTTGCAATTTAACCCTTTGATGTGCAGAAAAATAAATTCGCTGAATTTTTCGAAATAAAATTAATCAATGAAAAGTATACAACCAAAGAACAGAGAAAATACCTTTTAAAAAAATTACAGTACATTCCCCCGAGGGGGGAGTGGTTTCACAGGAGTACCACCACGCGCTTAGGACATAATTCTCGGATGAACAATATATGATTTGGATCAGATTTGTAAGATTATTCTTTATATATTTTGTAATAAATTTACTAAAATGTGCAATATTAAGTATTAGAATTACATTTTAAATGTTAAATATTACAAAATAGAACTATGAGATTGAAATAATTTTCAATAGCCAGATTTTTCATTGTTTCTTTATTGTTAAATTATTAAAACATGCAATAATACTGATAAGAATTAGCTTCAAAAGATTAAATTTTAGCAGATTTAATTGAAAGAGGTAAACAAAAATAATATTAAAAGAAATAGTATCAGCTATATTAGAACATATATTCACCATCCAAAAAATTCAAACTCTCTTCAGTATAAAAAGAATGTAAATGAGAGGAGAACAAATTTCCATTCGAGAAAAACATCACCATTTCAATATAAACAAAATCCCCTCCTCCAAAGCAATGGCAAAAACCCCATAAGTTATTAGTTACTTCACCGTCTAATTCAGAAAAAAGAAAAACAAGAAGGAATATCTCTTGCGCGTGTGTGCTACAAATCGAACAGTTTTCATGTTCTAAACGCACAGTGGTATCTCTGTGAAACCACCACTTAGATGACTTATTATGGGGCAGTGTTCTTTTTATAATTTATCATTCTGAAAATTAGATATGCTATGACGCAGACTATGCAGCTAAAATATACATAACTTACTTTGAATATTTATCTGTTTTTATTTACTAAAAAAACTTTGAGAGTGTCAAAAAATGTTTTTAAAATTATGCATTTTTCTCACAGAAAGAATTTCTTGTATAGTGCTGACATCTAGTGTCTTTTATGAAAGATAAAAGATATCTGTAGAACCGTTGGTTTCATTCAAATACCACTGTGCGTTTAGAGGTATTTTTTAGAAAAGGGTGGTTTCGGAGAGATACCACCGTGCACATTAAAGGGTTAACACGGGGAAATTTTTATATACTTCTGGCACTGAAGTTTGAAAAACTACCATTTAGTTAAACTAATTATCAGTAACAGTTATTCTAAGGTACAAAATTGGTTACGGAAATTGATTTCTTAACATTAAACCTAGAAAAATACTGTACAGTCAGGTCTCGTTTTATGCGGTAGATACGTTCTACCGAAAAACGCATATAAAAAAATCGCATTAAAAAAGACATTACTTGAATGGAAAAAGTAGGGATACGTGTTCCTTAGTTTTCTAAAATCTCATAAAACCAAAACAACTAGTTAAAATTAACTTAAAACCGCATAAAAAATTGCAGAAATGAAAAGAGGCTGCATGATAAATTACTTCGAATGTCCGAAAGAAATTCATACAAAAGCTAAAAAAAACTTGTATTCAAACCTTAATTCATTTTATTTTATGGAAAAGTAATACACATAGTTTTACATTTTTAATCATTATTGCTATCTGATAATGGTTTGCACCGTTTGCGAAGTGGTTCCAAATCACCATCAGAAGAGACTGTCTCTGCAATAGATATTTGCGGTAAAGGCCACGGATTTTCACAAACTTCATTCTCGTTCTGTGTAGCTCTTCCTTTTCTGACAATGTAATCAGTAATGAAACTTTGCGACGAGGATTCTTTTATTTTTTTATATAGTTCACGATATCCAGACATGCAGCTCACGTTGTAATTTAGAAGCTCGTTCAGAATTGTGGTCATTAATAAGAAAATGGTTTTCTAATTTACTGCAAAGTTGAAGACCTTCTTGAATTAATTTTCCAGTGAGGGGAGTTGATTTTTCTACCTCATCATTATCACCTAGACCTACGATGCTGTCTACAGTTAGATCTAAAGTTAAATCAATAATATCATAGTCACTTAATGCATCATCCACAAGCAACTCATCAATATCATCATGGCTGAAGGTATTAAAACCATCTCCTCCAATTCCATGTGCCAAATTAATTATTTCGTCTGATAGTGCCGATGTTTGAGTGGTTGTATTGTCTGTCACACATGCTGACCAAATCTTTTTCCAACAGGCATTTAAAGTTCTAGGTCTTATTTGAGTGGAAACAGATGCAACGTGAATTAAACAACCAAAAATAGAAAATTGTTTCCACACATCTTTTACTGTTAAGGACTCATTTTCTAGTTTATTCAAGATGAAATTTTACGTTGTCTTAATATAATATTTTTTAAAAGTTGAAATTATGCCTTGATCTAATGGCTGAATAAGGCTTGCTGTATTGGGTGGAAGAAATACTAGTTGAACATTTGGATGTTCTAATTGTGGATGACTTGCTGCATTGTCAACAATTAATAAAACTTTAAAATCGAGAGATTTTTCCTTCATATAGGCTTCAAATTCTGGTACGAAACAATTATTGAACTATTCTGTAAAAATAGCTGTTGTAATCCAGGCTTTCGGGTTAGCCATCCAATGCACGGGCAGTTGTTTTAAATCTTTACCTTTAAGGGCGCGTGGTTTAAGAGATTTATTTATTAAGAGAGGTTTCAACATCCGATCACCTGATGCATTGCTACAAAGTAATAAGGTGACTCGATCTTTACTTGCTTTATGTCCACTTGCAGTTTTTTCATCCTTTGTGATGTAAATACGGTTAGGCAATTTTTTCCAAGAAAGTCCTGTTTCATCAGCGTTAAATACTTGATCGGCAGAATAGTCCCCATCTTAAATAATTTTCGCTAGCTCCTCTGGAAATATTTTTGCTGTCCATCTCGCTGACGCACTCTCCCCTGTTATCTTAATATTCTGAAGTGCATTTCTTTTTAAGAACCCGGTTAGCCATCCTTTGCTAGCTGAAAATTCTTTTCCAGCTTGGGAAGTGGAAGTTGATGGTTCTGACTGTTTCATTGACTTATAAAACTGAAGAGCTTTTTCTTGGAATAAATAACCACTTACAGGAATCCTTCTTTGAACTTGTTCCTCAATCCAAATTGTGATGGCTCTTTCCGTTCTTTTTAATAATACATCGCTTGTGTACGATGCAAATTTGGTGCTTAATTTTGCACCAGAAATGACCGATTTTCTGATTGTAGCTTCATTCTTTTTAATTGCTCTGACAGTAGATTCGCCTAAATTAAAATGTTTTCCAATAGCCGTAGATCCTTTTCGTAAGCGATCTAAAATTGCAATTTTCGTTTCCAATGAAATTGACTGTCTTTGATGGGTTGTTTTCTCCATTGAGCCAAATAAAATCTTAGAAAAGAAATTAAAAAAAATTACACTTGTGATTTTCTAATGAAAAATAAAACTTTACGACACTCACTTTAAATCCAGAAATCAAAATTTGCTGCTTATTATATTGCAACTTATTAAAGTGAAACTTTTATAAAAATGAACGAGGCACCCCGCTAAGAGAAAATATAATTTCGAAATAATGATATCGTATCGGTATACTACTGAAATAGCGAATGCGAATCTAAGACTGTCGCAGCCGAGCCACAGACGTAAGCACCAAAAAGATACGGAAATTCTCGGAATACTACGATCTACGTCTCAGTATAAAAAATAATAACAAAAATCTAGAAATGTTTGGATTACAAACCGCAAATGTTTGAAATACAAACCGCACAACTTCAAAATCGCATAAAAACAATCCGCATAAAAAGAGACCTGACTGTATATACCAGTGGTGCTTAATGAAACACTTCATGGAAAGTTGTTTGTAAGTTTTTCCAGTTGATTATAAATGATGCAGAATTTAAGCATGAGAAATAAAATACAACGTAATGTGTTAAAACTAAATTTCTCTTTTTTTTATATCATGGGTATTACATAATTATTGGTTTTTAATGGCTTGTGATCAGTATCTAATAAATCTGTTATTTTCTAAGTGTATCATCTTCAACACGTGGCTTCATGGATTCCAGAGTATTATTTATTTTTCAGTGTCTTTTGTCTGAACATTTTGATATATTTTTTTATAAAAAAAACACCAAAGAAGTATTAAATTATTTTTTATACCCAAAAAAAATTTTTAGTTTTGAAAATATGAAAATTATTTCAAATTGAAATATTTGTCTCATGTAGAGATACTGAACAAATTGAAATGCAATTTTTCGATATCAGTTGTAACAGCATGTATCGGATGTAAAGTAAACTCTGTATAAGCGTATATTGTATTCCTAAAATATAATCCAGTGTATTTTCTTAAGAGAATTTATATAAATTGATCATAGGTTTGAGTTTTTAATGCAGATATTGTGAAACTTTTTTGAGCAGTCAAAAGACCACCAATGTAAGATAACAGCAGAGTACATAATATTATCAAGAAAATGTAATGAGATGTTGAAAAATTATGTATTGCAGCAAAGGTTGAACAATAAGTTCAAGGAAAGCAAAAATTAAGCTATTTTTTATTTTAAAGTGCTCTCATTTGATCACTGGTTGGTTCTGTTTTTATAGATTTTTTTAAGAAATTTCTTGTTTATTATGTTTGCTTTAAATATCTAATGCGCTTATTTTATCCTCCAAGGTATTGTTATTGTGTGTCATCTGCTAGGTATCTATTTATAATGTAAGCTATAATATATTTTTAGGTCACTTGTGAATATAGCTTTAAGCGTGGAGCAGCCATACCGGTTCGTGTGCATACAGTTGTTGTTTCAACTCAGCACATGAAAGATGTTTCATTGGATGTTTTACGCAAACAGGTTATGGAGCACGTGATCAAATGCTGCATTGATGCAAAGTATCTTGATGACAAAACTATTGTTCACATCAATCCATGTGGAGAATTTGTTACTGGTGGACCAATGGTAAGTTTTTCAGTTAAATCTTTATGATTTTTAAACCTTTTATTTATGTTTCTACTATTAATTATATTAAATTCTTTACACTGGCAATTTTTAATAGGGTGATGCTGGTTTGACTGGACGTAAAATTATTGTTGATACTTATGGTGGCTGGGGAGCACATGGTGGTGGTGCATTTTCTGGAAAGGATCCCAGTAAAGTTGACAGATCTGCTGCTTATGCTGCCAGATGGGTTGCAAAATCTTTAGTTAAGGCTGGACTTTGCAGACGCTGCCTTGTTCAAGTAAGTTTCCCCAAAGCTAATTAAAAAGTATTGTTTGCTGAAATGATTTTGATTTAGAATTAATCTTTATGTAAAAACAAATGGTGCAATTAAGTCTGTTGCTTCCTTTGTATCTAAATATAATTAAAATTTGTAATTTTTATTAAATCTTTGTCATTGAATTTTCATATATACCAAGTATTACATAATTTACATTAATTTTATTGATGTGACAATTCCTTAAAGTTACTGTAATAGTTATAACAAAATTAAGCCTGTAGTTGTATATTAGAATTGATAACTGGTAAATTGTTTTTTATGTACTACAAAAAATGTAAGCCTGTGATAAGTTTTCTTATACTTTCAATTTTAAATATGTATTTTCAAAAGAAATATCATAGAAGTATTAATACTACCTTTTATTGTCTTTAAAAATTTTTGATGGTGAATGAATGTTTAAATTGCAGCTCTCTTATGCTATTGGAATTGCTGAGCCCTTATCCATAACTGTGTTGTCTTATGGGACATCAGAAAAAACTCAAAAGGAGCTGCTTGAAATTGTCATGAAAAACTTTGATTTGAGACCTGGTCTCATCATCAAGTAAGTATCTCGCCCCTTAATTTTGTTTTCCTCCATAAGTTAAGAATTGAATTATCACATTGTTCTAAACTTCATACAAGATTTTATCTTGTTTAAATTTCTGTTAATCCTTTTGCCTTTTTAGCTCACTTAAGGTTTAACAGTTTATTTGAAATCCTAAAATCTTTTTTTTCCCATACTTTTATTTTTAAAAAATTGAAATTCCTTTTATTTCCAATGGTTTAATATAATTATTCTTCAGCATGAAATTTAGTATATACTCTGTAATATGGAGAAGGACACAATTCGGGCAAAGTTGCATCTTTTATTATCTGCTCTTTAAAATCAGCCGTGCGGAATTACTATTTATCCTTTTTTATTTTTGGTAACTATGTAAATAATGGTATTTAAATTATATCCATTGGAATAATCCATTCTCATCATCCTGTTTTGTGCTTGCAAAGTGAACTGCATTTAGAATTCAGCCGCACTTCACACCGCTCATAACACTTCCCTTGGGCCTTCCTTTTTACATATGCTTCCAAGTTAGTCAATAGCAGTGCAGAGAATCTCTTTTGCATCCCCTCTTCTCGGTTTCCTTTGTCCTGTGGAAACTAAAGCATTTTTGGCTTTTTTTATATTTAATTTTGTCAGAAACTCTTTAATTTTTTATGGAATTTTAGGAAATTATGCTCCTTTATTTTTCATCTAAATTATGATGAGAGTGTAAAGTAATTTTTTTTATTAGGGGCATTGCAATTTAACATTGTGATATCACTTAAATATTTTAATATTTTTTAAGGCCCTGATTATAATATACTTGACTGTGGGAATTTTTAAGGTTTGTTATTTCTTTAAAACCTTGTACACATTCTTTTGAACAGCGGTCTCCAAACTTTTTGCCCTCGCGGACAGGTAAATTCATAATTTAAATCCCGCTGACCACTAATGGGTTTTTTAAAGTGTTAAATATATTTATAAAATATTGTGATCTTAATATATAACTTAACGTTATAGTAAGCATATTCCAATTTTTCTGGGGACCAGCGAAATTTTCTCACGGACTAGTAAAGGTCCACAGACCACCACTTTAGTGATCTCTGCTTTTGAAAAAGTATGATTTAAAAGCTAGGTATTTATTTGCTTTCCCTTATTAGCTAGTAAAATGTACAAAGAAGGGAAGGGGGTCTATTATTAGATATAAAAGGTAGAAGTTGTTGATTAACACAGTCCTATTGTGCTTGTTTAGAAAACTGTTTCAAAAATGATCAAATTATTCAAACATGGACGAATACAATTTTCTTTGTATTTATATAAATTTGTTTTTCAGGGAACTTGGCTTGAAGAAACCAATTTACTCAAAAACCAGTGCTTACGGGCATTTCGGACGACAAGAATTTCCATGGGAGAAACCCAAGAAATTGGTCCTTTGACGTAGATAATTCAAAATAAAATTTTTATGTTTGTGTAAGCAAACCACAGTGGAGCTGTTGGATTTCTGCAATTAAGGAAATTGTAAATTAAATTATACCTTAATTGCATTAATTCTGACATTCTGCTGCAAATGTGTATGGATGAACTGTATATTATCACATATAAGCATTTAAAAAAAATAGCAAGACTTCTGATATAGAAACAGTATTACTTTTTTTCACTTTCATTTTTTAGGTGTGTAATGAGTTTTTATTAGGAAGTAATTTCTATTTTTAAACTGAAAAAATTCTCTACTTTGTCTTAAATTTATTAACTATTTTTCGTTCAGGGAATTTGTTTTGTAAATTGTTTTATTGCAAAACAATTACAGCAATTGAATTGGCTTAATACTACCTCTCTAAGTTTTGCAAATTACAATATTGGATCAAATGGATTTTTTTCTCTGACTGTGACTAAAAGAATTGAATGATTTATTTAACTGTGATAGAGCTCTGGGATATTAATTTTGCAGTGTGTGCTGAATTCGTTCACCTGGAAGCACTGCATAATCCTGAAGTCCTACAATTTTGAGTATAGATCAGTTGTCTTGCCATTTAATTGATAAGCACATTTGTCTTGTGTTTACAAAAATTCCAGCGGAAAAGAGCACTTTTTTTAAACACTCGGGCTTGCTTACACAAAATTGAAATTCAAGTAAACGATTAGTTTTTGTAGGAAATAATCAATCTTCATCTTTGAATTTGTGATAATAGGTGAAGAAAGAACTTGTTTTATAAATTGAACTTTCTTTGCAGTGTGATGCTATACAATATTTAAGCAAGACTTTATCAAAATATGTATAAAAAAAGTCATTGACATATTGTAAATGTTGAAAAGATAACTCATTGTCACCAGATGTATCTTTAACTTCCCTTAGTGGGTTACCATATGTAACTAACCTTGCTTTTCTCTTTTGTGGGTGCAACGGTGCATCATTTGATTTAATGCATGTTTTTTCTTTCGTTTAATTTGTATTTTAGACGGATTGGTGTGATCTATTCAATCTTTAGCATTCTTGGCTTTTTATATGAATTTTTTTTTTTACTGGAGACGTGTACAATTCTTCACTTCATTATTTTATTTCATCAAACAATCACTCACTTGAGACATTGAAAAAGCTGAAAGTCATGGCATGTGTTAAAATGAAAATGATTTTGAAAGTTTTTATGATCTGAATAAAGTAAAACTTTCCTTCTGTTGTGTTGTCTTATTTCAGAGTTCTGTTCGTTTTCTTTATAAAAGTACTCTATTTTTAATTTATAATTATGTATTATAAAATAACAATACATGTTCTTAGTGCAGTAAAATATATATCAAATCACTATCTTTCAACATTTTAAATTGGGGATTTTAAAGAATCAATTTTTAAAATTTTATAGCATGAATCCCCCATCATTGGGCAACTAAGCCTCTGTGGACACAAGTCCCAAATATGAGAGCCATTTCATGGGGCACCATCTAGTGGCAGCTCTTGATGCTTTAGTTAATTTTAATTCAAACTCTCATTGGGTGCTAAATAATACAAAGCGTAAATTGTTAAGTTCAATAATTAGGACTAATTGGATCACTAATGATTCAATGTATTTTTTTTTTCAGTTAAACTACCTTAACAGTAATTCCTTCAATTTCTTTTGTATTGATTACAAGTAGTATTCTATACAGCTTTGTGGGAAATTTTGCTTCTAATTTTTAATGCTTAACTGAATGGAATAGTATACCTTTTATTTATATATATTATTACCTAGTGCAGGTTAAGAGCTAAAGGGTAGGCTACCTGCACAAATCTATTTAGAATGATTGCAGATATCCCATGCAACTTGAAGTATAATTGCATTATTTAGAGTATATAATTGGAGTGTTAAACATTCTTAATTTAACCTTTTTTAAAAAATTGCAATCTCTTGCCAGTAGTCTTTGAGCTTCCAAGTACAACTTACATCAGTTCCATGTAATACATGAATAAGAATGAAACCTTCAAGCAGTAAATAAATATATTTATTACAAGTCTTAACAAAATGAATCTCATTTAAGTTTGGAGAATCTATATCAAATCTTGTGTCACAAGAATAATAAGAGCTTGATCATAAAATCTAGGTGGGTCGGAACACCTAAATGATTAGAATTGTTAAAATTAGAGGGGGTTTTTTTTGCATGAAGTGATTAATTGGTTATCCACTATGAAATATTTAGAAATGCGCATGCCTGCTCTTTTTATAAAATAACTACTTAAGATCCCTATATTATTCGGTTACATTTCAAATTATATTTTAGTTGATAGCATGAAATTCAAAACTTTTCTAAAATTTAAAATCTTTTGCAGTATAAATTATTAGTATGTTAATTGATATTGAGTCATCTGAAAAATTTGTGATAAATAACAAAGCAATGTAAAAACATATTTTATTCTAACTTCTTGTGGCAGTGGGAAAATCTTATAAAATCCAGATGGTTTATTTATGAATGAGTTAGTTATCGAGCAATTTTAAAAGTGTGAAAGAAGTGGACTTTTGGCCATTTTGGTGGTAAAAGTATGAGGGGGGGGGACCATGTCTATTGAAAGTAGAGGATATATAAAATATTCCTATTGTAAATAGGTCTGCTCTATTATTGTGATGTAGGGCCAAGCATTCTTGTGCTGAAGGGCACCATCTTAATTGGTCATTTCTGCGTGCATTTATTTTTTTCTTTCAAACAACCATTTGGGCAAGGCATTTTTTCAAATTTATGTTCTGACTTGATGGCAAAAATTCATAATTTTTTCCATTGTAGTTCTATCATGCATAAAATATTACTTTTTTTTAGACTGCCCCTTGTCTATATTACTTGGGAGACTCATTTGACATAACCATGGTTTTTCCTTTTAACATTTCTTTCCGTATATATTAGTAATGAATTATTTAAAAATAAGTAATAAATTTTTGGTCAACTCTCGTACTTCATTTGAAAAACGTGCCTTCAACAGAAATGATGCAGAATAAAATTTAGAAGAAATTTGATTGATTAATATTTGAAAAAATTTATTTGAACCTGAATGGATGAAGAGAAAGTATATTTTATTAACGATTAAAAATTTGAACAAGATATGCATACATAGGGAGAGAGAGAACCAATAGTAGGAATTGAAAAACCTATCTCTCATTTCGTTTTGTTAAAGAATCTCGTTCTGAAAATTAAGCAAACATTCTGTGGTGTTATATGTACACATCTCAGTGCCTTACATACCTAATCTACAAATGATTATGCTATGTATTTTTAAGAATTTCAAGTCTGTATAAAATGAATTTTCATCAATAGCTTTTCAAGTGTCCTGTTTTACAGATGATTGTCAAGAGCATGCATCATCTTTGAGGCAGTAATTTTCATACTTAAACTTCTCAAACCTCCTTCAAACTGTGTCATCTGAAACTGCATTTTATCCATGTAACAAACAAATTTTATGAGCAGTCTGATGACCATTTTTGCTTTCCTTGTAGTAAGAGCATAAAGTGACAATTAACTTTTTGAGTCTTCATTCTACTCTGAAACAAAAATTTTGCAGAGCTACCAGAAAAATATTTATCATTCAATTACGTCAAACACTTAGCTTTAAAAAACTATTGAACTTTCTGGATGACCCAATATTAACAAGCATAAGCTTGGTATTGAATGTATATATACTGGAACATTAAGAAATTTAAAATAAGATTTATTTTAATGAAGGTTGCTAAAATATTACCATTTCTTTATTCTTAAATACTAGAGCTGAACATTTTTAGAGCCATGAAAATTGAAAAGTATGAACTAGTTCTTGTGTATAATGCAAATACAATTTTAATTTAATTAGTATAAACTATTTCAAAAAAAAAACCCAGTTATAAAACTTAAGATGAGAATATTTACTATGGAGAAATTGAAAACAATTTCTGCTATATTTGGTTAATGAAAATCAAACTACCTATTGAACTAATTGTTGTTACTTTAAAAAATTGCAAATATTTCTGTCTCTCAGTAATACATTCATTTTGAAGGGTAATTGGGGTACGAATTTTTATAATTAAAAGTAGTAATATTTTTTTGCTCCAAAAAGTTTTAATCATTCATTTTACTCTTGACCAATATCATGTTTAAATTTCATTTATCACATGAGAATTTTTTTTAATTCTAACCCTTTATGTATATAAAATACTATTTGAAGTTTCTTTCTATATCTTTTCTAAAATAAGTCAACTATTTCAACAAATGAATGAATGAAACTTTATTTACAAAATTTTATACACATATTTGATATAAAAGGCTAATTCATAACATCAGTTGTTGTTTGCCTCAATCACATTAGGGTTTTCAGTTTCTACTTTGTAGAAGAGTTGCTTTGCGGTCATCCAGCTGTAAGAATTGTCGAAGTAAAGCATATCTGTGAAAGAAAAAAACATTTTTAAAAAATATGAATAAGAAAACATTACAAACAAATTTTCATCACAATTGAATGGTATTTACAATTTAAAGTTAGTAAAACTAATTAGTTATGTATATTTTTAAAACTATTATTGAATGCTGCAAAAATTTCCATCACCTATTATGTGAATTAAAATTAATATATTTCTGTATTTTTTATCTTAGCTACCTAATTATACCATTCACAATGCTGAAAGATTTCAGAAAACTCAATGTGCTGTTGAAATGAAGAGTATGAATTAGGATTGTTTTTCAAATGCTTAAAATTGTGTGTGTGAAAACTTTAAAAGTAATTTATCATGTGTAACTAATGCAATACATGAATCTTAAGTTTTCCCATTCTCTTGTACCATATTTTTTTAATTAAGTTCCATTTTATGCAGTATTATGAATCGAAGATCATGAAAGAATATATATAATTTAAAAATCAAATCATTTCAAAAATTCTAGATGTAAAATATACTGTTCTTGATCAAAACTACTAGTGTAAAAGAACTGCAGCATCCTATATCTTCCCACGATGTTATAACAAATACATAAAAATAAAAGTTTTATTTATATTTGTACGTATTATATAAATCTTAGGGTCACAATAAGATTTCCCTGTTTGTCAACAAAAATCTCACTTCGAACGCAATACTAGAAAAAATATCGAACAATGCTTGCCGTGCCATTGTAAAAAAAGTATTAAGGAACTATACGCCATGAAAAAAATATATATCACAAGCTTATAAATTATCTAGCTGTATTATTTAGCAGTGTAAAGGTATATGTTCTCTCTCTCTCAAATATCTAATGTAAATTAATTTTATTTCTGAGTAAATTTCATGCATGACATTGCATTGCAATGTCTTATTTTTAAAAATGATGGGGCATTATATAGCCTTAGTCCTTTATATAATTGAAGAAATTTTTCATGTCAATAAATTATTTGAATATCATATAAGTTATTTTAACATTATGCTTTTGATTCCACTTTGGATATTAGAATTGATTGCATTTTCGAATTTTGTGAGTTCTCATCTATAACTTCATGTTATCAAATGACTAGTTCTAAATAAATCTTTTATAGGTGAAAGATAAATACAAACAGCTTTCTCGGAGGTCCACTAACAATTTTCAGCATCAAAATTATTTGATTCATAATCAGGAACTTAAATATTATTAAGAATGACGAAGTTCTAATAATCTGCGTAGAATATCACATTTTTTTTACTTTACACTAGATGTCTGCACATGTATATGTTCTATGTGAGTAATTAGAATGAACAAAAGAATCCGAGAAAATTTGGGTGCAAATAATTACCGTAAAATCCGGCGTATAACGCCCACTTTTAACACAAAAAATAAGATTGAAATTTACGGGTGCGCGTTATACGCCGAGTATAAAAATGAGATCTTTAAAAACAAGAAAATATGAGCATAGAAAAAAAAATTAGACCTCTACATACATTGGAATGCTGTTTATTTACCGTAAAATCCGGCGTATAACGCGCACTTTGAACACAAAAAATAAGATTGAAAATTAAGGGTGCGCGTTATACACCGGGTATAAAAACGACAGCTTTAAATATAACAAAAAGGATAGGCCTAAAAAAAATTTACTTCTAGATGTATCGAAACACTGTTTATTTAAAAGAAATAATTTGCCTTACGAACAAGAACAGTTGTAGTTCTAGAAGAATACTATTTTTTCAAAAGTTTGAAATAGTACCTTGAATAAATTACTTCAAAACATAGAAACAATGTATACTAACATTTCATCGTTAAAAAGGGGGTGCGCGTTATACGGCGGATTTTACGGTAACTCACTTTTACATCTGTTATCAAGAACAACACACAGCAGTTTTTAAAGAAAATTTGTTTTATAAAACAAAGAAAATTTCTTATGTTGTTGCTGTTTGTACTTGAGAGATTCCCATTTTAGTAGTCTTGAGATTATTATCTGTATTTTTTTCCATAATTAATTTTGAGACTCGATGGAAAAAAAAACATTTTGATCACACACTAAAAAACTTCTATTGAATTCATCATATCAGAATTTTTTTTTATTTATTTAGCTGTTTTGAAATAAAAATGTCATTTGTAATGCTTACTATGTTAATGCTTTATTTGTTAAGGTACAGAATGTGAATCAAAATTTTGTTACCACTCAATTGGGCATTACTATTAAATGCAGAAGGATGCGAAATGAACTTTACTATTGAGTAACAAGCTCTACTACAGAGTCCTCCGAAACCAAACGATGCCTTCTTTAAAAAAAACCTGGTTCCCATCACCCCAAAAAATAGTGCAGTGTAAACTGAAACCTTGGGTTAGGGGCGTAACTACCACCGTATCCATGATACGCCCCCAAACTATAGGGGCCCCAACACGTATAATTACAGACCCACTAACAGGGCTCTCATATAAAAAAAAGGTGCCCTAAGGAATTTTGATACATGGTCCACACACACACACACTCAGAACTCGCTACACCAGTGGTTGCGACCATACCACATTCGAAATTTCTAAGCTTTAAAGACGACGCTAAAATAGTGGAATACAGTTGGGTCAGTAGAGGTTTATCTATTGGGCTCTCAGGGACCTGGAAGGGCATGGATAAGCTGGACTTAACCAGATTTTTCTTACATTCACCAGTCCCAAGGTGGCTCGTAGATCTGCACCCAGGGTCCGAAATGACTGGCGCTGTATTGGCTTTTAGTTGAATTGACGAACATTCAGGATAACATTTGAAATGTCGTGCGTTTAGCATGAATTTTCACTACTTTTACACAAGTGGACTTGTCAACCGACGTTTCACAATTTTCAGAGGCATTCAAAATCTTCGAGTCAATCGGAAGTGTATACGCGATTTCTCAAAAATTTGACCACCTGAGTTATTGGGTCCTATTATTTTATACTTCAGCATTGACTTCTCATATGCACTTAATGATATTGGAAAACTAAACTATTAATGAACAACTGCTAGCAATGCGGGGATATTTCCAACAAAATGGTGCACTGCCTCATTGAACTTTTACTGTATGTGCCTATTTCAATTACACCTTTCACGGAAAATGGATTGGTTGTGATGAATCACTAAGCTGACCTCCACAGTCTTCTTAAGATACCCTAAGATTTCTGGTTATGGTATAGTCAAGAAGCGTGTGTATAGCAGAAAATGTTACTACAAAGATCTACTGGACTGGATACGGAATGAAATATTACCCATTCCCCGAGAAACAGGGGCGTCTTCTTGAGCTCCTACACAAATGTAGGCCCACCTGTGACTCTTAAAAGTAGACAGTACATAGCATTCGTTGCCAGATACTCGTATAAACAATAACCTGAAACAAATAAATATGCATAACTTACAATCGCACAAACCGGCTCGACCGACTGCTGCTTTTTGGTTGAATGAGTAATGAAGGTATATGGTGGTAGGCCTAGACCTATGCATGGACGATGGTCATCACATGTAGCCAGTTGTCATATCGTTTGAATTTCCCAGTTTTTAGGAGAATACAATCGGAAAAAAAAACATTTGACCGTTGAAATTACTCAATTCATGATCTTATTAAGACTGAGTCGAGAACGAGATGAGGTCTCATTGTGGCCGAGGCCCAGTTGGCCCATGTCTTAAGGCGTCCCTTCCGAGAAATGTGCATAAGTGTTTTTTATGCATTAAATATGTTGCCGAATGGGAAGGACCACGCACAGGCACATTTTACAAGTGAGTAATAACATAATTTTGACTCACCCTGTGCAGTTATTTTCTAAGAGCTTTATTGAAATAGAGCAAAATAAATAGTACGCTTAATTATTAAGTCAGTAAAATATTCAGACCGCAATTAAAATTCTTAACTGTATTTTCAGATTCGTCGTGGGATTTTAATACGATCTATTTTCTTAATAACCATAAATAAAGGGGGGGGACAGAGAATCAAATTTAACAATCCTATGTACAAATCCTATGTACAAAATGTGTTATAATCTTTTCACAATAGAATATGTTTTTCAGATATCTATACTTACATATTCCAGTTTTTTCACAGACAAATTCGTTTTCTTCCGGTATGACTTGACAGTCAACATTCTCAACGGGCAAGATTTCTTCTTGGCGCGATTTTTTATCGGTCTTGTAAAATAGTCCAAACCTTATGTTATAATCTTTGGTCCTGAACACCCACTTGAGAATTGTTCCAGGGGTTTTTATTTCCACGGGCAGTTGGAACGCCGATCTTTGTTGAATGGTGGTAGTCTTCATGCTTTCGTCGTCTATTCCTCCAGGATTCATGTTCTGTTTTAGATAGAAAGAAGGATCGATTTTGGAATCCCAATTAACCTAAAAGGAAAGCAGTTCATTTAGTACTACTTAGTTCAAAATACACAAGCTTGATCAGTCTCTGTTATGACATCTTATTTTTGAAGAGAATAACGGATTAAAATATACAAAATGTCATGTGTTTAACAAGGTTAAAAATACTTGAAAATAAAAAGCTTTTAAATTATACCAACTATTCTATGATTTGTGGATTTAAAATAAATCCTCTGATACAAAAAAATGTACTGTATAACTCAATCAAACGTACTCTTTCAAATCATCTTTATTATACCTACTACTTTAATGTCTTTAATAATTTACAATTCGCATGAAATTGCCATAATATCGGAGAAGTTTATTCAGTCAATCAAGTATTTTTGCATTAGAAGTGTTGGCAGCAAGTAAAAAAGTATGTTGCTTTTAGCAAAAAATTATTTTGAATTGAAAACTAATTAGCAGGGCATAGCTTCCACCGTATCAATGATACGGGGTCCCCACGCTTCAAGAGCCTCAAAATGTGCCATAATAAATCGTAAGATGTAGAGAGCACACCAAAAAGGGTCTCCAAGGAATTTTGATACGGGGCCCACACACACACTCAAGACTAGTTACGTCAGTGCTAATATTAATTTGGCTGTTATTATAAGTTTGAAATAATGTCCCAACAATCAGCACATTTCTTGTTATAACAACCCTTATTTAAAAACAAAATTATGAAAATTAAGGCAGTGCTTGATATTTAAGTACAATAATCTATCTTACAAATTCATAGAAAGGCACAGTAAATTCCTTAATCGCTGGATGAAAATCATTTTCCTCTATTTACTTTGAAATTTCGTTTTTAAGCATAGATGGCGTCACGATAGATTCCGAATCATGATTTTTAGCTCTAAAGCGTTTTTGAAGTCCATGGATTTACAAAAAAATTTGTATATATATATATAATGAAAAGAAATAAGATTTTGAACTATTTATTCTGTATTATTTTTAAAGTTTTGCATTGAAGTGAACATAAAATTTATGAGGAAAGTTAGATGCTCTATGAGTTGGAACACTGAACATTTTAGCGCTTATAATATGCAACAAAATGAGATGACAAGAGAGAGCATCAGTATTTACATTTTCTGTTTGTCTCTTTTCGGGAAAAACAAATTCTAGAACTGCAATGTTGTGCAGTGAGAATTCAATGACTTGGAAATGTTTTAAACCACAGTAGGTCTTATAAATTTTGGGGGCAGGTTTGAAGTAGAGATTTTATCAGTAGTTCAAGTCATTTTTGACTCGAACAACGCATGAATCTTTTGCTTTTGAGTTTTTGTGGCATTTGATTCATTTACAATATGTAAATATTTGGGTTTGTGTGTGTGCGTATTACGCTCAATTTTTTTTCCTGTATTGTAAATATAACTGTTATCCCCCCCCTTTTTTTTTCCTTTTCTTTTTTGGGGGAAGGGGAGGGATCACTGGCATAGCTTGTCTTAAGCTTATCAAAAATTCCTTGGGTACCTTTTGAGGCCCTTTAATATCTTACGAGTTTTTGATTGCACGTGTTGCTTAGTATTATTAATACGGCAGTATCTACATCCTTGGGGGGGGTGAAGAACAGCAGACCTCTCCATCGCCTACCCTAGATTATATTAAATGGACTACAAAAGTATAATAACGTGGTTATTTTTTGTTGTTTTTTGCTCGTATGTAAACGCGTCTACTAATATATGCGCTTCGCAACAATGCTCGTCGAGCCATACTTTTCTGAGCTCTGATAGCGCAGTGTTCCACATCATGAAACACCCACAGAATCCAAGTGGTAGGCGCATTTCTTACGAAATTTTACCTGCGTTCTTTTTTAGGCATAAATAGACTGTCTGCGACTTTTTTGTGCGTGTAAATTCTAGCTTGCGCAGCAAAAGGCGAAAGAAATGCTTGCAACCATTTACTGTGAAAGCTAGCTTTAGACGTAAAAGAGCACCTGATTCTTATAGGCATATATATAGAGAGAGATTAAAAACAGTGTACATAAAACTTACTGACAGAACGTGTATCTAATCAAATAATTATATAACTGTCGACATAGAAAGTTTTTAAAAAAATCATTTAACGTAATTGAGGAAAATAGAATCAATATGTAATCACAAAAATTTTTTTGTGGTTATATAGCAGTTATTAAATATTTGTTAAATTTTATTTAAAACTAGCTGTAATACCCGTTCTTCACTCGGGTGAATTGAAAAATTAAACAATATATACTGAAGGAAAAAGATGTTTATAATGAGTTAATTTTACGTGAATTGCAAATTAAACAAAAAAAAAAGCTTTTTGCATATCTCAGCTGAACAAAAAAAATCCTGTTTGTTAAATTTTGAGTCTGTAGATCTAATAGCTGATAAAAAGGATTTTTTTAACTATAACTCCCCGTAACCTCTCAAGTAGGTCAATTTTTGAAAACTTCTTCCTAAGCTGATCTCTGCTCAGCAAAAGTAACACATTGTAACAAATTTTGTGTAATGAACGCTTAAAATAGTATAAATAATTTATATCTGGAAGTGTAATGCGTTAATATTACTTTTTGTTGTGTTTATTTTATGTTCAAATTGTGATCAGCCTCACACTCCGCCTATTCAAGCTTTGGCTGTTCCTGGCGTCTGGCGTAGACAAAACAAAATGCAAAGTTTTGCTTCACACATAAAAGATGGATAAATGCTGTCGCGGGCTTTTTTACAGATGACAGAATTTTTTCCTACTTTCTTGACAATTATCGTTATATTTTGGACACTTCACACAATATCTTTATGAATTATAGCCTATGTGTTATTCTGACGTATAAACTATATTATCGTAAAGTTTCATTAAAATCCATTCAGTTGTTTTTGCGTGAAAGAGTACCAAACATCCACAAAAACTTTCACGTTTATAATATTAGTAAGGATTCTCTCTCTCTAAGACTGAAATAAAATATTGATAAAATTTATGAAATGATGAAAAATTCCACACTTTATTTTATGAATAGTACCTTTTTTTTTAAATATATACTGAGATTTTGATATTTGCACACGTTTTTACCTCTGATTTTTCTCAATATATTGGATAAAGGAATTCTACTCTAATTTAAAAATTAATGAGTGTAAAGGTTAAGTTAAAGAGAAATGTGGTTCAGTTCAGTATTAATGCCTTTATAGAATTGAACACATATCCAAAAATACCGAAAGAAGATTCAAAGTCGAACATACCAAAGTGTTGCATCTTGGATTTCCATCTGGGTCAGTTTTTAGTCCACCCAAGAAAGCCGGAAGTACTTTGGGATCAACAACTTTCTTAATCTCCTCTTGCCATTCATCTGAAAAGAAAACATTCTTTTAATATTTGCCCTCATTAAAAAAATAAAGAAAGGGTTTGTTTCTAAAAAACTAAAACTTCAGAATTTTATTGTTATATGTAAAAAATTTTAGGAAATTAAGGAAATAATTTACATAAACTGATATAATTTATTTAAAGATACCATAAACTGGAATATATAAATTGACAATTGAATTAATATCGGTATGACTCTCTCTGCTGGATAAATTAAATCATTTTATTAATCAATTAATTATAAATGAAAAAGGAAGCCTATTAATTATAAAGTAACCGAATTTTAGAACATAAGCTAGTGAATGTGAAGAATAGGGAAACTAATTATAGAAAGTCATGGTTTCAAAAATTGATTATTGTACGCAGATTATTGTCAGTAATAATATCGATTATCGATGTATAAAAGCAAATTCAGCACAGAGATCTTAAAAACTACCCTAAACTATTATAAAATAAATAAACTAATGTAAAGTAATGAATTCTGAACCCTTTTACTAACCTTTAATCGTAGATATTATTTATTATGTTGTAATTTACAATAAAAATTTGTGTTTTTTTGTGTGTACTCAAACTCAGTGGCTTAACAGCCCATGAGGGCCAGGGTCTACTGAGCCCATTCCAGAATACGTTAACATTGGGCACAGAGGTGCATGATCATATGTCCCGATCAGGTGGAAAAAGGGTGTTTTTTGTATAATAGAGATAATTCTTAACTGCGCTAATAAATAATTCGAAACACTAACTTCAACAATTTAAAAGTTCTTAAGCGGGTTCCTCCAAGTGACGGTCTTTTTATTAAGCATTTTTAGGAAATTTTTTTTGACGACCAGTAAAATGATAGAACTTTATTTTTTTTATCATTTATTTATATGTATCTTAAGAGTATGTATATAAATTTTTAGCCAAAAATATCCAATAGAATGTGAGTTATAGCGCTCTGAACAGACCCGCCTCGAAAAAATGGGTACTCACTTCCTCCACGATTCCGGCCGTTTGGCTTATTTGAAATTAAAAAAAATTAACGGCGTTTTAATATATATAAGCTTAAATGCACCGAATTAACTATACTCGATTGAAAATATCAAAAATTAGATTTTTAATAGACCTCTGAAAAAAAAGGTTTCGAATTTCATGGGTTTTTTTGTTATAAAAAAATAGAAATATTTTGAATTTTGGAATGATCGTAGTTCATTTGGTGCGTATATTTGTGCTATAAATTTGAAGTCATTCGCTCAAACAGTAGTTCACAAAGGAATTTTTCAAGGGGGAGGGGGTCCGGGGTCGAAAGTTCACCATTCTTGTATCATGCTCCTTTTGATTTTGTCGATTTTCGGCAACAAAATACAGTAAAAAACTAATTATTAAATAAATAATTAGCATTAATTAATAAAATTAATCATTAATAACAAATACTTAATTAAAATTTTCGTACTATATCCTTAGAATTATAATGAATCGGGGAAAAATCAAGAGCTTTGTGGGGGGTCCCGACCCCAGGACCCCCCCCATGTGTGCGCCACTGCACTCAAACCGTTCTTGAGATATGATGGAGGTAAGTTTGAAAAACACAGTTTTGAGAAAAACGCGTTTAAAAAGTCTCAAGTCCGATTAGAACAATGAAAATCTTAACTTAAGCGCTACGAACAGCTGCTCTTCTAACGCCTGCTTCACATTATAACGACTTTGAAATAAAAAAAATCACTTTACCACTTTATTCTAGACACGTTAGGAAAGCAATTTATGAAAAAAATGTTTTATTTTTATTTTTTGAGCCCATTACATGGGTAAATTCCCTTAATTAAAATTAAGCTATAAAACTATACTTATTTACGTATTATACCGTCGACCAACTAATCAAATGGAAAATCCCCGCCAAATGACTTGATGTGCAGCCAATAGCGGAAAACTGTTCCCACGCTTGTGAAAACACAAACTTGCTTGCGCATACTATTTAGCGAAATTGGTCGACGGTATAATACGCAAGTTTTAAATTATCATACATTTTTAACTATAGAAAATGCATGTATATTTGTATAAAAAAAGAGAATCATTTAAAAAAAATTCTTAAGAATCATTAATGAAAATTCCTTGATTTGACACAGGAGGACAATTAAAGGATTTTCATTAGAGGACTAAAGGGAAAATATACGAATTGACATATAGAAATATTAAAAGAAAAAGAGAAAAGGGGGAAATAAAGCAGATTTTTTTTAAAAAAAAAATCACACGATACCTGTTTTATAAATTTTAATCTTGCTGAGAGTAACAGCATTTAGAAATGGTTTGAAGATATTGAATACCCAACTAAAGTAGGAAGGCACTGAAAAAAAGGATACAAAGGTATTATTAAAAATTAATTAAATATCACGTATGAAACATTTTTTAAAAAATATTGTTAATAATTACATAAATTATTAAATTTTTGTTGAGCATGAGTATTTTAAAATATTTACATAAAATTCTTCATTAATTCTTTATAATAAAAAAAATCAATCAATTATTCATGCTCACATTTCGCTATAAAGAAAGGAAGTAGATCTAGTGATCTTTCATCAATTATACTCCTTAAAAATATCATTCGCATAGTGTCATAATTATTTTCTTTACTTATTGTAAACTAAAAAATATATTATTTTTCGCAATTAATATAAAATGCAGTCGGAACTTAGAAAGATTAAATTGTTAAGGTATAAGGCGCAGGTTGACAAATTTTTGGAGATATTTGAAACCAAACGACTTACCAAAACACTAATATCGTATGAAAATAGAAAGATATTTAAATACTAGAATGAAATCGTTATCTTACAAATAGAACAAAAAAACGTCCATTTGGCGAGCACACCATATATTTTATTTCGAGCTTTAATTTTTCGAGTGTGTGAATTTAAAATAAAGATTTTAATGACAAGAAAAACCCCACAGTTTCGAATTAAAAAATATTTACTAAATCTTATCAATTTTATTTAAATATTTCTAACTAATGTTATATCAGTCTTATTTAAATATTTTGAAGAGATTTTATTTCATTTTAATCTATTATCACTTACCATTGACCAGATATGCTGCTTTAAGTGTTTCCGGATAGTTATCTTGATACATAGTAATCAGTTGAATGCCAGCATTGATAACTGTAGAAAAAAGCAAATAATTATTTATTACATCACTATGATTTGATTAAAAAAACGCTAACAATCTTTTGAAATTTAGATTAAATGCGAAATGTTGTGTTGCACATTTTAATTGATAGATATTTACCTGATTTATCATAAAACTTCTTCAACGAAAAATCTTGGAAATCCAATATGAAAGTTGTTTTTATGTCTAGTTTTCCAATTTTCTGAAATAAATAAGTGGTATTCTAAATTACATATCAGTTAGATATTTATAAAAATAATATTTACTGTAACTTTTCTTGAGGAATATATCTTTAAAATTACAGCGAAAAATTTAAGATTTCATTTTTGTTAAATTGAAAAAAAAAAGGCGATAGCTTTTAAAATATTGACGTACTAAATAAAGGGTGTTTTTTTAGAGGTATAGAACTTTAAATTGCAATAAAACAACGATGTATTATTCGATTGACATGAATTTTTTTTTATTCGAAAGATAATCTTGTGGCATTACATTTTAAATATGATCAAGCAAGGCGTAGATTCGTCGAATGGGCCCAAAACGAGATTGCCGTTGTTCCCGATTTTCATAAGCAAATTTTGTTTAGCGATGAAGCGCACTTCTGGTTGAATGGCTACGTCATCAAACAAAACTGCCGCATTTGGAGTGAAGCTAATCCACAAGTGTATGTCGAAACACCGTTACATCCAGAAAAACTGACTGTTTGGTGCGCTTTATGGGCTGGTGGAATCCTTCTTCAAAAACGATGAAGGCCACAACGTTACAGTCAATGGTGATCGGTATAGAGCCATGATTACTAATTTTTTCATCTCTGAATTGAACAATCATGATGTCCAGGAGCTGTGGTTCCAACAAGACGGCGCAACATGTCACACAGCTCGTGTCACAATCGATTTATTGAAAGACACGTTTGGTGCCCGCCTAATTTCACGTTTTGGACCTGTGAATTGGCCTCCAAGATCTTGTGATTTAACACCGCTAGACTATTTTCTGTGGGGCTATGTAAAGTCATTGGTCTATGCGGATAAGCCACAAACGCTGGACCCTTTGGAAGACAACATTCGCCGTGTTATTGCCGATATACGGCCACAAATGTTGGAAAAAGTCATCGAAAATTGGACGTCCAGATTGGACTACATCCGAGCCAGCCGTGGCAGTCCTATGCCAGAAATCATATTTAAAATGTAATGCCACAAGATTATCTTTCGAATAAAAAAAAATTCATGTCAATCGAATAATACATCGTTTCTTTATTGCAATTTAAAGTTCTATACCTCTAAAAAAACACCCTTTACAAAAATTCTCTCATATATTCCAAATTTTTACGCGATTCTTTAAATAAACTCAATTTTGTTCCCTTTAAGTTTAAACGATGCTTCTTTTATTATCAAGTTGAACATTCTTTTTATTATGAAAGAAAAATGAGGTGAAAAAAAAATTTCTACTATTTTTTTTATTTATTTGAAAAATAACTTTGGCGTGCAATTCATACAAAGTAACTGTAACGCAAATAAAATTAAGTTTTTTTAAATGAAAAATAAATACAAAAAAATGTATACCCTAGAGCAGGGATGGCGAACCATTGGCACGCGTGCCATTGATGGCACGCGACACAATATTTTGGGCACGCCACCGATCAAAATGGTTTGCATTATAATTCAAAATAACAATGTTCAATATGAAGTATTACGAGAAACATGAGTGATCGGTCACAGGTTCCAGCGAGATTTTCTCAGTTAAAAGAATTATCGGAAACGCTCAAGTTTTTTTTATGTACCTTGATGTGACTTCATTTAATAAACTGAAGTTGTCCCAATTCTATTGGTTGTAAATCGAAAAATTTGAAATGCGCAACTCTGATTCATTTCAAATCTAGTTCAATATGGAATCAAAAATTTGTTGAAAAAAAGGAGACAGTTGGAATTGATTAAAACAGAAAGATTAACAAGCAGTATACGTTAAAATGCTAGTAATGAAATTTTGTAAACATGGAATTCGATTTCAGATACATTTAGCTGTTCGAAAAAACTGGTCCATGCTATTTTAACCATATTTTCATCTACCTATTTCTGCCAGTCATTATATTCAACGATGAATAAAATTAAAGAATCACATACTGTTTGGAATATTACTCCAATTCAGCTTGCGTTCTGTGGTAAAAGTAACATCTTACGATTCTTAGTCATTTGTTATCTAAACTACCGCAACAGAATTCACACTAATGTTACTTGAATTTGAATTACACTTATAAACAAAACATTTACTACTATACTATGCAAAATGTATTTTTTCGTTGTAATTAAAGAGTTTTGAGTCTTTAGTATTTAGTTTTATTCTTTTCTCAATGATCACAAATCAAAATTATTTGACGGCACGTCTATACCTTCTTAATCATTTCTTAAAGAAAAAATGGCACGTTGATCCAAAAAAGTTCGCCACCCCTGCCCTAGAGTGTTACAACATTAAAAATACTTTTTCCGAGTGTTAACATGTAAATATATATATAAGACCTCACATAACTCTGTCATTTAAAAATTTAACTGCTCTAGAAATTTTCAAAATAAAACAAAATTAATTTTATTTTCAAGAAAAATAATAATAATTTTATCAATAATTTGTTTGCTTAAAGGTAATTTAATAACTAAAATCGTATAAGAAAGAAAATTAAAGTCTGAGATTCGATTTTTATCAAATTACTTAACGTACAACTCGTTTTTTGAATGAATTCAATAAAATAACTAAAAGTTTTGAATACATTACTGTAGGCTCACATACTCATTATCGCTATTTTGCTTTTATGTTGTGTACTTTCACGTACTCAAACGTAACATTAAATACAAAATAATGCATTACTCAAAATAATTTTTTCCCAGTATGTAGATTTCGTTTTTATGTCTTCAAACACAAAATTATAACATTCTATCATCATTTTTAGAACATTATATTTTAAAAAACATTAAACTTTAAGGCTGTTTTCGGTTAATGTTCAGATATAAAAGAAATGAAAAATTAATATGATATTCTGACTTCACTATCCTTTATAGAGAGCAGCATTTTTTATCATACTTCCCATTTTTAACCGAGTTGATTCATTTTTTCTGGTATAAAATGTGTTTCGCATTTTTTATCCTATACCCTAATGTTAAATGGGATTTGCCTTCACGTATTAAAACAAAGAAAAGAAAGTATTCACGGAATATTTTAAAATTTTTAAAAACACTATATTGTTAACAGAAGTACGAGTTATAACATTGGAAATTTCCATGGAAATTGGGCCATTTTTGTGTCTGAAAATGGGCTTCGCGTTTAGTTAGAGCTCTCGTACTTTTAAAGAAGACAGCCTTAAAAGAAACAAATGAGTTAGAATTGAAATAAAACTAAACATGAGCGTAGTTGATATTAATACAAAATATTGTCTAGTTTTCAAATAGATTTCAATGATATACGCACATGAAAAAATAAAAGGCTTTCTATGTTTAAAAGAAAATTTACCTTTTTCTTTTCTTGTAGCATTTTCAAGTCATATTCCAGAAAATAAACAAGCAACTTCATTAAATCCATAGTTCGAAGCGAATATACATAGCCTAAAAAGAGTTAAATGTTCTTAATAACCATGTATCTGGTATATTGTATTCAAACGCCAAATTAAAATTTATGGTATTTTTAAATCAAAAAGAATAAAACGTAATTCATAAAATTTAAATACACATTAAATACATAAGAAATAATAGTTATGTACGTATGTTATCTTTAATGCATATATAAAATATAACAGTGAGAGAATGGATTTTTATGTAAGTTTTAATGACAAAATTTATTTCTGGAATTTCTGCAATGATAATATTGATCGAAATCAGCAAGTTTGTTTTTTATTAAAAAACGACTTAATAAAACTTTATTTTCATTATCAGCATGGATTCCTGAATCCATCACAAAATGATGCAATTGATTGAAGAATTTAAATTATTTTCTCTACGTTGGCATGGCAAATAAAAAGTTTCAACAACGATGCCTGAGAAAAGTTTTCGAAATGTCATTAAATTTTGCAGTACACATTATATCGTAATATATGTATATATATAAAGGCATTTAATAATCAGATACAATAGTTATGTCAAAACAATTATATATATAATGATAATTTTTTAAAAGATTTTAAAAATTCATTAATGGAAAACGTCATTCTTAGATATCACAAAACAAGTTGATGATCTCACCCTTATAATCACAGATACCAGGCATAAAAACTCTGACGGCACTATTTTCAGAATCTAATCCCAAAGAAAATGTAACTGGATACTTTTTAAAAACCTGATAAAAAAAAGAAGAAAAAAGTGTTTTAATAAATATTCTAATAGAAAAGAGAGTATTCAATCAAAAATGAAATAAACAATTAGTAATTGAATCATTCGAAAAAAATAGTAAAGCAAAAATCGTTAAGCAGAAAGTGAATTCACGAATTATTATCCAAAAATTCAATGTTATGCAAAAAATGATATTTATTTTCACAATTATTTCAGTTAATTTAAAAATGTCTTACAAATATTGTATGATGAATTTTTCTTTGAAAATCTGTCGAAGATATTTCTTAAGATTACGAAACTCTCTCACAAGTAAGAAAAAACGGAACGCAAATTAATTTACTCCTTTTATTAAATGTTTAAATGTATTTGAAAAAGAATATATGTCTGTAAGAAGCTTATAATCAGTTTTAAGCAAAAGATACTACTAATAAATCATTTTGATTTTGATGACTTACTTCTGGAAGTTCGTAAGCTGAAGTTAAAATGGTGTCAGCACCAATTTTCTTGCGGAATTTGAAACTCTGTAAAAAAATGTTCAAAATTATTATTTTTTTCCTCAAGATAAGAAAAGTTAAATGTAATTAAGATTTCTAAACTAAAATGTATTACAAATTTTCTCAGTCTTGTTTATCTAGAGTAAAACAATTCAGTGTTATTTGTGGATTGCTTATTTTGTCTAGAAATAAAAATACATACATAGCCCCCTCACTCCTTTATTATTAAACTGTAATTTGTTTTTAATTACTAAATATCTATTTATGACTACGGTAATGGCTTTGGAATTACTAATCACCCTTTTAAATCTGGAGACTGTTGTAGACTACTCTGGCTGAAAGGAGCGCAATAAAATTCACACTTGAAAAAAAGTTTTAAAAAATTACCCTGAGTTTACATTTTTCTTTTCACCTTAAGTATTTTAATTCCCTTTTTGAAGTTCTATTTACAGATGTTACAATCATTAAGAAATATTTGAAGGTATTTGCTAAAATAGAAGAAAGAATGTAAAGGGTGTTTTTTTAGAGGTATAGAACTTTAAATTGCAATAAAACAACGATGTATTATTCGATTGACATGATTTTTTTTATTCGAAAGATAATCTTGTGGCATTACATTTTAAATATGATTTCTGGCATAGGACTGCCACGGCTGGCTCGGATGTAGCCCAATCTGGACGTCCGATTTTCGATGACTTTTTCCAACATTTGTGGCCGTATATCGGCAATAACACGGCGAATGTTGTCTTCCAAAGGGTCGAGCGTTTGTGGCTTATCCGCATAGACCAATGACTTTACATAGCCCCACAGAAAATAGTCTAGCGGTGTTAAATCACAAGATTTTGGAGGCCAATTCACAGGTCCAAAACGTGAAATTAGGCGGGCACCAAACGTGTCTTTCAATAAATCGATTGTGGCACGAGCTGTGTGACATGTTGCGCCGTCTTGTTGGAACCACAGCTCCTGGACATCATGATTGTTCAATTCAGGAATGAAAAAGTTAGTAATCATGGCTCTATACCGATCACCATTGACTGTTACGTTGTGGCCTTCATCGTTTTTGAAGAAGTACGGACCAATGATTCCACCAGCCCATAAAGCGCACCAGTCAGTCAGTTTTTCTGGATGTAACGCTGTTTCGACATACACTTGTGGATTAGCTTCACTCCAAATGCGGCAGTTTTGTTTGTTAACGTAGCCATTCAACCAGAAGTGCGCTTCATCGCTAAACAAAATTCGCTTATGAAAATCGGGAACAACGGCAATCTCGTTTTGGGCCCATTCGATGAATCTACGCCTTGCTTGATGATCGTTTTGATGAATTGCCAAACCAAACTGAGAATAAATCACTTGACAGCTGTTAAATCGGTCGCCATCTTGGAAAGTAATGCCAACTTAAACTTCTGTACCTGGAAAAAAACACTCTTTATTTAGATTTAAAAAAACAGTTATTATTTTTTTTTGTTCATTCGTATGTGAGTGTGTGCATTATTTCATTTGTAATTCATAAATCTGAATCAAAGGAAGATGAACATCTGTAGAATTGATACCATACTTCTCAATATAAAAAATGCCGGATAAATGGAAGCTTTTTAAAATTAAGCTCGCATTCAGAAACTGTGCTAATATTTCGAAGCTTTCGAATATCTTTGTGGTGTTCGTTGAAAATTCAAAATTTTCCTTTTAGGGTGTCATCCATAAAAATCTTTAACGACGATTGTAAAACTAGAAATTTTTATTGCAGCTTTAAAAATAAATTTATTTTAAGACAAGAAACTCTAATACAACAAACAGCATAATAAAGTATTTTGGACATATGTACTTTAAAGACATATAAAAATAACTTAATGATGATAAAATAATGTGTGTGGGCATAGAACTTACCTCTCGGATCATCTTCTCAGACTTGATGATATCAAAGTCTCGTGCTGAAAAAAAACATTTATAACTTATAATTTTATTCTAATCCAATAACTAAAAATAGCTTAAAAATTTACATTATAAAAATACATTTCAGAAGTAATATCTTTCTTCAATATGTATGTAACTCGTTTTGGCTACTTTAAAAATGTTTCAGCAAACGTCGAAAGTTTTGGTACGCACAGTTTATGCTATTGTAAGTAGTCAATAGAAATTATGTGTGACTGAGTATTTCTCCTATTTAAAAACTATTAGCTGAATCTATTGTAATAGTTCGCCTATAGTTGAATTTGCTGAGATAAATGAAATTATTAGTTAGAAAGTAAATGTGCTTATATACAAGTAATGTAATGTTGCTTCCTTACATCATCGTTGTATTGACAGGGAAGAATCTTTTTTAAAGAGCTTCTAAGGTTATTTCATCTATTAATCATCCTAGATTCTTCTAGATTTATCTACAGACATCTGTTTTCATTACCTTATTTGACAACTTGGTGATGTTTTGGCGATTAAATTTAATGCCAATGCCATTTATTCTTAGCATTATTGAAAGAGTATTCTCGCTCGCCTGAAAATCATCTTTTCAGCCATAACACCATTTCGGCAGGAAAGAGAACAAGAATCAAGCTTTCCTTAACAATATTTTCATTTATTACTCTTTTCTATTTGAGTCGATTTATTTTAAACTGAAAATTGCAAGGTTTCAAATTTATTTTCATTACTAGACTACGTTTGTTTTAATTAGCGTTGCTCTGGAAGCTACTCTAGAGCGTTTGGTGAAAGACCTCACAGTTTTGAATAGCGGTGAAATGTAGAGGGCAGCATGGGACACTTTGTGTGGGAATTTTGAAGATAAATTTCATTTAATGTTGGCAGCAGTTCTCATAATTCCGCATCATGGGTATTTGGTGGAACCGCATTTCATTCCATTGCCCGACTAGAACTGTTACGAAGCTCGCGATCGGGGCTACTGGATTGCTATAACCCAACTTAAATGTTAAATAAATTTCTAGCAAAATATATTAAGAGGAAAACTATACTTTTATTCAGTATTTCGACTATGATGCACGGGTGTATGAATTATAACTTCACAAATATAGAATAGTTTATTTATTCAGAAAAAGTTATCAGAACTATGTTTCAATCTTTAACAGCAATCAAAGACAGCCTTAAAAAGGCTCATACGGTTAAATAAAAATCTACACATATTAATATATGAATAAGTTAAACAAAAACCATTGAATTAACGACATTTGAATTAACTTTTGCATCAAGATATTGTTTAGAAATCTCCTCACAAAAGTTTTTTTACCTCAACAAAAAACGATATATTGGTTGTATATCACCAGTCGCATCTTATAATTCATTTTCAGTTTAAAAAGTGACTGCAGTAGTTAGTAGCGTAACGAAGAACATTTGACCCCCCGCAAAGTCGGGTTTTAGGTCCCCAATTTGAATTTTACAAAGGGTAGGTACTTGGCGGCAGTCAGGCTTTGGGCCCCCTAGAACCTTAGCCCCCCCCCCGAAATGTGTGGGGGGTGCGGGAGTGCGTTACACCAATGGCAGTAGTCGAATGGGGTCATGGTCGTGAACTTGTGACTGACGTTTTTTTGTCAAGTCGAATGTTGGCGTCCTGTTGCCACTAAAGACCAATTGTGTAAAGGTTTGACACACATTAAATTTCTCGAGTCAGTGTGGCGTGGTGTGGAAATTTGAACAGCCTTCTCAGGTATCCCTTTCGTCCCTTGATCGCGAATGCAAATCATGAGATCCATCATCAATAGTGTAGCCTCAAAAATGTGATGTTAGCAACAAATAATTCCACTTAAAGTAAAATGTAGAGAAATTTTAAATTTTTAGTGAGTTCTAAAAAATATCATATAAACAGCTTTTATAAGTTTTTGAAAAGTGAAGGTGAAATTTCTTTTTTTCTTCCAGAGATGTTATTCTGCAAGAATATACATTGAATGAAATTAAAATTAGAATTTAAAAGGGCAAAGAACTTGTTTAATATTTTTATAACTGTATGCCACGAGTTACAATTCCAAATCTAGGAAATGAATTGCTTTTGTTACATATAAAAGAATTATAATTCTCAGAAGGAAGAATATTTCGCTTTTTTTAGTTATTTTTAAAAAATTCTTTTGATGCAATAAATCATTTACATTACAATAAAAAAAGTTTCCTATTATAAAGATACGTATATTAGTACTTAAAAAAGGAATATAATTACCTCTTAACCATCTCAGCAGGAAGTCATCATCATGATGAGGTTCCAAAATATCCTTAACAACTCTTCGAAACTGAAAAAGAAAGGACAATTCATTCGAAACTAAGAAAACAAAAATAAGGAAAGTAAGTCTTTGATACAATTTTAATGGGGTTTTTTTTTTGGAATGATATATAATCCTTTGAAAATCTGAAAGTAACCACTGTTTTTACGTTTAAGTGAGGACAAAAAAGGATAATTGCAGGATTTCCTGTTATTTCTTAACAGTGAAGTTTGTAAATAACCTTTTCTTTTTTACGTTCTTTTATTCTTTTAGCGTCTTGATTCTTTTGCGTTTTTTTAAATCGTTTGGCAGAAAGAAATGTGATAAATAATTAAATGAAAGTTTTGTTCCAAATAGTTTTTACATTGCTCAAAAATACGTATTTCCTCAAATAAACGATGGAGAAATTCATTGTGATTACTAATTCGCACCAGGTAATACGTTACGGTACATTTATTTCACAAACAGCAGAACAAATAGAATGAAATAGGAGAAATCAAACTATTGTGTGAAAGGTGACAAGTGTTAAAAAATAATATCAATCACATTTCCTGATACTTAAAAAGCAATCGCTAACTATCGGATATTTTATAGTGATTTAGACTAAATCATGTATTTTAACTACTGATTAAAACATTGGTGATAGTTGGGGCTATATCTTAATGGTTATTTAACAATGCTTTCTCTTAACATTAAACTTATTTAATTGATTGTATTCAGAAAGTAACCATAAAGTTACACAGGATTTTTGACAAGAATGAATCACACGGCACATTTTAATCCTTTATAAGGCTAATTTTTTTAGTAATGTTATTTTAAAATTTTGGGGGATTGAGAGTGAGATTTATACAAAGAAACACATTTAGCTTAATACTTAAAATTAATTTAATTTTTGATGTGAAGTATGTTTTTCACCGCCCAGTGAGAGCTATTCAAAAGCAGGACATCTCATGTTTTGCATTTTTTTCATATAAAGGGTGTTTTTTTAGAGGTATAGAACTTTAAATTGCAATAAAACAACGATGTATTATTCGATTGACATGAATTTTTTTATTCGAAAGATAATCTTGTGGCATTACATTTTAAATATGATTTCTGGCATAGGACTGCCACGGCTGGCTCGGATGTAGTCCAATCTGGACGTCCAATTTTCGATGACTTTTTCCAACATTTGTGGCCGTATATCGGCAATAACACGGCGAATGTTGTCTTCCAAATAGTCAAGCGTTTGTGGCTTATCCGCATAGACCAATGACTTTACATAGCCCCACAGAAAATAGTCTAGCGGTGTTAAATCACAAGATCTTGGAGGCCAATTCACAGGTCCAAAACGTGAAATTAGGCGGTCACCAAACGTGTCTTTCAATAAATCGATTGTGGCACGAGCTGTGTGACATGTTGCGCCGTCTTGTTGGAACCACAGCTCCTGGACATCATGATTGTTCAATTCAGGAATGAAAAAGTTAGTAATCATGGCTCTATACCGATCACCATTGACTGTAACGTTGTGGCCTTCATCGTTTTTGAAGAAGGATTCCACCAGCCCATAAAGCGCACCAAACAGTTAGTTTTTCTGGATGTAACGGTGTTTCGACATACACTTGTGGATTGGCTTCACTCCAAATGCGGCAGTTTTGTTTGTTGACGTAGCCATTCAACCAGAAGTGAGCTTCATCACTAAACAAAATTCGCTTATGAAAATCGGGAACAACGACAATCTCGTTTTGGGCCCATTCGACGAATCTACGCCTTGTTTGATGATTGTTTTGATGAATTGCCAAACCAAACTGAGAATAAATCACTTGACAGCTGTTAAATCGGTCGCCATCTTGGAAAGTAATGCCAACTTAAACTTCTATAGCTGGAAAAAAAACACTCTTCAGCACGGCCTGCTATTTATGAAATATGATTCGCAAATATTAAAATCTACCAGAGAAATTATGAACTATTTTGTAATCGAAAAATTTAAGAATTTATACATATTTCTTTACATGAAATTTCAAAAAACAGATATTAATACATTGTAGGACATTGCAAGATGTACAAGCGTACTTGTTCTCATCTGAAGCGCTTTAGTAGAGAACAAATGGCAACATTTACATGCTTTTTTTTTGTTGTAAAATTTGCTTATCATCATCAACTTCAATCATCGTACGTTATTCGAAACAGTTTTCTAGCAGCTCAAAATACTTGCAGGTCGTATTTGCGTTTACGACATGAAATTCCAGAATTTAGTTCCCGTGCTAGCAAAAGTTCTAGTAGCACAAATCATAGGTAGGAATATAACTTCCCACTGACATTTAAAAATTAATGAAGGTAGGAAAAGTATACTAACCACGGCCTTATAAAGGGTCAATTCTTTTATATATTATTTTAGTTCTGTTTTAATTTTATCAATCGGAAATTCAATCAAATTCTTTAATTGATAACTTCGTTTCTGTTAATTTTATACCATTCCTGTGTGTGTTTCCAATACTAATGTCTAATTACATATGGTATCTGTTTAATGCCCTGTTTAGAATTTTCTTTTTGATTTCTTAAAAAATAGTTATTTCTAGAACAAGTAAAATTCAGTAAAATATTTGTTTTATCTTTTACTGAAAGAAATGCGTCTTTACATAAAAAGTTCGATGTTTAACCCACTAAATAGTTCTAAAATCTTCAAATCGTTGAGCCATTTTCTCATGTAGGTTAAGTCGTGTACGTTTAGCATGATGTTATTGATTGAAACATTGATTTGTGAAACAAGAGTGGTAGATAAAAACACTTTTATATTTACTCATAAAAAAATGTTTAAGTATAAAAATAAACAAAGCAAAAAAGGGCATTTGTCTATAATCTTTTACTCTCAAAATGCATTTTAGAACGTTCTTTCGTTCTATTTTTTTTATTTAATTTTGTGCGTGGTGCGAGACTTTGAACTTGAGACCTACTTTTATGAGTTATATAATCGATTGGTATTGAAAGGCTTCCTTCTGAGGTTGTAATTGTGTCCCTTCCTTCATTCTTCGTCGGCTATTCACCTTTTAATATTTCGATATTGATGTTTTGTTTATTGGTTGGTTTTTTCCCCCAGACACAATATAAACGTGGTATTATAATACATAAGCATATATAAAATTATTCTAGAATAATTAAAATACCTTGCCCCCAAATGTGTTTTTATTTACTTGTGACGGATCTATCCGTGATCCTTCATCTTTGGGCTATCAATTCGCATTATTCACAACCAACCCTTTGGAAAAAGAAAATCGTGATATTCAAATTAACTTACTATATATAGTCGAAGTTTTCTAGCTTGAATAAAGAGTAGGAGAGGAAATAAGCCAGAAACCAGATAATACTGTTATTGAAGGTATCATATTTGAATTATTGTGATTAAGAGATTTATTAGGAGGAAATTTTGAAGTGACGATGCTTCACTGAGATTAAATTGATATTAGATTAAATCGGATGATAGGTTAGATCCTTTAAAAAGTAATGATCAAGTTTGATAGTCTCCTAATAATTCGTGTTTTACCGTCGTTGTTTCACTTTCGTGGTTAGCATCAAGACATTCTCTTACTATTATTAATTGGATTTGTGTCTTTTCATTGTGTAATAAATAAATAGATTGATTGGATCATGGCAAATATTTCTTCCCTACCTCCCACATATCTAGGTGCCCAAGAGAGGTGGCAACCTCTCACGTACTCATGATGGAAACACAACGAAATACTTTACTACAGCAGTTCTTAAACTTTCAATCGTTTCGCGGATCCCCTTTATCTATCAGCCTGACTTCGCAAATTCCCAAGATTTTGAGCATCCCTTCAAGACTCCCAATCCATGACTGAGGGGTTTAAAGGTTTCACCAACAATCCTAAGACTGCCTCTGCTACTTATACAGACTATTTAATACTCGATTTTCCGTCTAAGAAAGCAGTGAACTTCTAATGAAAAATCTTATTAAAACTAATTTAATATTCCAGATCGAAATACATGTTCTAGTAATTTTTTCATTGGAGGCAATTGGACCCCTAGATAGGCACTGGGAACCCCCAAAGGTCCACAGTTTAAAAGACATTGCTTTAGTATAGAGATTCCCAAAGTGGTTCCTACGGACTCCTAGGAATTCTTATGACTGCTCAAGGAGTCCGTGACAAATTAAAACTAATTTGGGGGTACATGGAAAACGTTAGAGAGCCCGCAAAAGGTTTAATATAAATTAAAATATTTGTGTCCCAATTCCATTATTATGAAAGTAAAAGGTTTTTGGTAATGATTTTTATGTGTTAAACTGAGTTTTAGAATAAAACGTTATATATACGTACATAAAGTACAAGTAATGACAAGGTTATACAGTGAAAATCATGTAGGCTTAAGTTGGGACGTAATATCGCAATAACGTGTTTAAAATACAGCAGTGTAAATTCTCGCCACTGCACATTGTAGCGTATAAAATATAGCAATGCATCTAGTCAAAAGTTTTATTTTGCATGATCACGGGATATAAAGTGAATGCAACACATTTTCCTTAGTTCTGAACAGCAGTATTACTTTTTGTATTATTACGAAAATAAAGTGCGCTACATAAGTATTTTTTAATACAATTGATATCTTTATGTATATGAATTTATAAACCAAAATATTAAAAATACAAAAATATTAAATTAATAAAGTTCCACTTTTATATTAATTTATAAAAGAGTCTCTTATTATATTTATGTATTAATAGTCTTATTAAATTTGTAGTTTTTCTATTTTGTTGAAATAGAGATATATTTCACTTTTGTGTGTGTGTGTTTGTGTGTGTGTGTGTGTGTGGAGATTTATGACGAAATTTTTTGGTATAATCTATTATTTATATTCTCTTTTGGAGTTCATTACCTCAGTAAGTTTGAGAATCACTTCCTAACTAGAACTAAAAAAACCCTTACTGAGAAATATGCAATGCCAAACTGGCAACTTAAACTGATGGCGAAAATTACTATTGTGCCATTGGGATCGCAGAATTCAGAGCACAGGACGAGACTGTCGGTAAGAATGATTATCACCAATCGACACGTGTATCTCTCTCAAGTTTAACCGTTGTTTTGAAATCAATTCCAAACAATAGGGATTATCTTTGACATTTAAATCAGGCATGGAAGAAACAAAAACATGTTATAACTGTCTTCATACATCTGCACAGGTCGATGAGTGAGTGTTTACTTCGTCACACGTGAATTAACACGAGGGCTTTTGGCAGCGGACTTTGCAATTTTTCATAATTCGGACCAAAGAATTAAATCCATTAACAAATAGAATGATTCTTTTACATTGTATGGATACAAATCTAGAAAAAACTAGAAAAATAATCAGATTACCAGCTAATAAGGCTCATTGTAACAAAATTTTAGGATTCTTTCATACAAAATAAACCCCGTTTAAAAATTTAAACACTTTATTATTCTTGGAAGGAGCAAATTGATCCCCCGTTTTTATTAAGAAGTTTCTTTTGATGTAGAAATCGTTTGTCTATTTTGCATTAAGCCATTTTTGCATTGTTATTTTCTTGTGAATAGCTGCTTAAACATAAATAGGTTTTGTAACAGAAGAACGAGACTACCTGGAAAACGGAATGTCTACTAGGCTTTGTAATAAAATAATCCAAAATACCACCAGAGTCAAAAAGTTCCCGGAATGGTCCCCTACTTTCCCGCAGGTGTTCATTAGAGGGGAAATACTTGTTTCGGGGATTGGCAGTACTAATCAGGAAAACCAGGGGCATAGCTATCGCCGTATCAGCCGTATCAATGATACGGGGCCCCCAAGCTTCAGGGGTCCCAACATGGGTAACTACAGTCCAACTGACAAGGTTCTCATATCTAAGAGGGCCTCAAAGAATTTTGATACAGGTGATACAGGGTCCCCGCAGAACTAGCTACGCCAGTGAGGAAAACACACAGTCATCAGGAATTCATTCACGTACTGTTGGCGTTAGTTGCAGATCATTTCTGATAAAGCGAATTTCTGATTCGTTGGATTTTGCAACATCGTCTTAAGACAAGCGTGTAAACATCAAATTCTACGTTTTGCTCGAGAAATCATCTGTAACGCTCCATATGCTGAAGAAAGCATACGGAAACGATTCCAGCACCGGAGGATTTTTACCTGTTTCCATGGCAGAAAATGAAATTGAAGGGACATCGTTTGGTGGATTCAGATAAGGTGATCCAAAATGCGACGAAGCAACTAAATAACGTAAAAAAAGGAAAAAATGAATTCCAGCAGTGTTTTGAACCGTCATACGAACGCCGGAACAAATCTGTGCATGCAGGAGGCAATGCTTTGAAAGCCAATAAGATTAAATAATTGTTCTATTTTTTAATAATTTGTAACTGACCTATTCCGGGAACTTTTGACCCTACACGATATGCATGAAGAAAATAAAAAAGAAAACTTGTGACGGGCTTTATCGCGCCTTCTAACTAATCCTCTTGGGAAACCTTTGGGGCCAGAATGGCATTTCAATCCAACCTTCTCAAGAAGAAAATGCGATAAGCAGATTAGTGAATGAATATATATTGGAGATTTAGCATACGCGAGTTAGTCGTATAGGAGATATACAGGAGTCATATAGAAGTCGGCTATAGAAGCCTTACAGTTGAATAGAAGCTAGATCAAGGTGGATAATAATATATATAGAAGATTAATATTAAAATAGAATACACACAAGAGGAAGACATAAAGCTTGGTTGCTGATCGCCGGGTGATATCGGTAAGAAATTGATTGTTAGAGTTTAATTATATAAAGGACTCTAGCTTGTTAAGGAACCTACTACAGATAAAAATTCGGAGGTTAATTTATCATAAAGATAGTGAGTAGGATTTCAGGCGCTATTTTAGTATTGATAATTACGTCGTATCGTTCCTGATATGATTTTCCGAGTAAGACTTGTGTTGCCTTGATTAATATAAATTGAGACAATAATAAATCAGATTTATTATGGAGAGTTCGAGTGGTCAATCACTTATTCCTACAAATCTAGGTCGCGTGGAGGAAGAGATGATACCCCAGGGCAAGGGGGGTATCACAAACTTACTAAGGCAATAGAGGAAAAGCACGTTTCAATCTCATGATTGTTTTTCAAAATTTTTACTATACACTCTTAAAACATCACAAGCCATTAATTGCAAAAAATATCTTTGAATTTTGTTATTTTTTTTTACAAATACATCTAAAATTTTTAAAAATTTTAATTTCAAACTAACATTACCTATTTTCTAGTGACAGAATAGAAGTTCATCTAGGCCAAAATTAATACGTCCATTTAATTCGAATTTTTTTTTCCAAAATTGTTATCTCCCGTTTTTTACATATGGTCTGAAATAATTTGATTGATTTTATTGGCGAGTTCATGAAATTGAGAATAACAAAATTCATTTGTATTCTCGATTACAAACACTGCCTACGTAAAAAACACGTTTTCTGCCTACATAAACATAACAAATAACCTAATTTTACTTTCGGAATTAGTCAGAATAAAAATCGATCATGTTTAGAGGTTTTACTCAATAAATTAAAAAAAAAAAGAAGTCGTAATGGGAATAGTAAATGACTCTATTAAACAGTAATGGAAATATTTAGGTTTAAAATGAATTGGAGCTTAAGTTTGGTTATCCACCGGATTGGAAAAGTCTGGTCATCATACAGAGGTGGTCAATATAAAGAACAAAGCTTATTCTTTAATTCAAACCAATAGTTCTTTTCTCGAATAGTTTTATAGATTACGTGTTACTGTACATAATCGATAAAATCATTTGTTCTTGTTGTAAAGCTACAGCAAGGATAAATTATATATATATAGCAGTAAATAAATTAAAAATATATACATATATATATATATATATATATATATATATATATATATATATATATATATATATATATATATATATATATATATCAATCCTGTTGGTATATATCGACGTATACCGAATGAATGTAAAATATGATATACGTAGAAACTGTATGGATCTTAGGTCAACGTTGGAGATTCTACTATATTGGATCAAATTTAAATTATATTCATAATATATCGCGTGTCTGACATCCAATGTTTTAACCTATGGATTTACACTTCCTGCTAATTAATAAAGATGCTGTAAGTAGACTACTTTCACTCAAATGCATTTGTAACTGAAAGTGCCCGGATTTAAAATTGTTCCATTTATAAAACTTTAAGGCATCCGACTATACGTTCGGAACCGTGATTTTAAAAAAGTGCATAAATGGATAGTTTCCGTGATATTTAGTGTCACTCAGATTAGAATGCATGCATAAAATTGTTTTAAGGACATTTTGACAAAAAAAATTTATTTAAATATAATATTTTGGCAAAAAATTAACTTAGAGTAATCTTTTTTCCAAATGTTCTCCTTTTGTGAAAAATGGATCTATTATAATAATATTTTGCCTGTATATAGCTCAGACCTCTCTACTGAGGCTCAACTAGAATTTTTGAAAAATTCACATTATTTTCAGAGTTACCACCAATTGAAATTATTGGCGTTTTTTTCTTAAAATTGCTCCCCTCTGTTGTCGTAAAATATGAATAAACCCACTTCTAAGTTATATATTTCAAAATTTCTAATTGAGCCTCTGTAGAGAGGTCTGAGCTATATACAGACAAAATATTATTATAATAGAAGCATTTTTCACAAAAGGAAAACATTTGGAAAAAAGATTATTCTAAGTTAATTTTTTGCCAAAATATTATATTTAAATAAATTTTTTTTGTCAAAATGTCCTTAAAACAATTTTATGCATATATTCTAATCAAGTGACACTAAATATCATGAAAATTATCCATTCATGTGCTTTTGCAAAATCACGGTTCCGAACGTAGTCGGATACCTTAAAATGTAAATCTGGTGGAAGACTTTTTTTAAAAAACTTTGTTATATCTTGAATAGAAATATATTTCCATTATTGCTATTTCAGTGACAAATTATAACGTTGCGAAATTAAAATATTTTTATTCTATTCCCACTATTAGCTCACTCTCTCTATCATATTTATATATCTTGTTGAAATTTTCAATCGTTAAGAAAATGCTTTTTATTCATCCTCTCAACTTCAAACACTTTTTAAAACTTGTAGTGGATGACATTTGATGAAAATACAGTTTTTTTAAATATTAATTAAATTAAATTAAATTAATTATTGTTTAAGAGATATATATCAGTCGATCTTTTTCCTCTAGATAGCAGCACCATTGAATAAAACAGCTTTTGTTAAATTTGTGGTGAAGATTTAACTTAACCTAAATAATCATATACTAGTTAAACGTCAGTATTCTTTTTACACTGGTTTTAAGATAAATTCTTACCTATAAAATTAAACTTATATTTAAAAATTTTATTACAAACTTAATGTGATTCAAAAGTTTTTAATGTTAATTTAAAAAGTGTTTTGCACTTATTATTTTGATTCTTTCATATGTATATACATATTTATATTAATTGTAATTACTTAATGAAAAGTAACAAATAAAAAAAATTTCTGTTGACCTAAGTAGGAATTGACTTAATTTTTGTTATATTACTTGTTTTAGTGTTACTTTTTTTTAACAAAAATATTTAGATAAATACACTTTATTTAACTAATTTCTTTATAAATGGACATATAATTCAATTCTTTACCGGTCGTATTTTTTTAAAAACAAGAATTGAGAGTCTCAATACTGAAGAATGTTCTATTTACTGGAAGATTAGAAAATCTTTTCCACTCGTAATAAAAAAGTAAACTTGTCGATTTCATTTTTTATTTCGAACAACAACGCAAAACATATAAAAAAATACGATATGGTGTAAGATAATAACATGGTAAGAAATACACGACATATCTCGTTTCATACAAAGTTATCTAGACCAACAATGCCGGTGCATTGAAGGATAATGGCACACGTGTAAACTCTGAGATTTCTGTTCCATTCATACTCAAAAGGTAAACGAACTCGTTCACAAGATAATGGCGGGAGTTCGTTCATAAAATGTCAGAACATTGTTCTACGATTCTCAGTTTTTAAATTGCTCAATTACACTCATTAAAATTTATTTTCAAAGATATATATATATATATAAGAAAGCATTCGAACATGGATGTTTAATATATTTTTCATGTATCTATTACAATACACACAGTCTCTTCCCGGATAACGACCGTGCTCCGTCCCAATTAATTGGCCTTTAGTCGGATAATGGTCATTTATATTTTCAAATACTATTTTTATTCAAATCGATTATAAAAACTGAATATAAAATTCAAAAATTCTATCTATGTATGTGTACATAACGTTGTTCATAATATATAAATACATAATGTGTACTTTTTGTGCATAGCACTGCTCTATTAATATAGTAACCATTCTCCGCCCATCCGGTATAGTAGTTAGAGACGATGACTGCGGTGCCGTAGATCCTCGGTTCGAATCCCGGAGAAAGCATGGATGTTTGCAAATGTACGGTGCCTTTGCGGCATGGGGGTACTCTAAATAGCCGTCGAGCCGCAAGTCCTATCGTGAGGTTGGTGAAGGGGAAGAGAGGCGAACACCCTGAACACCCCAGGGTGTTCTCCTTCAAAATTAGGGTGGAACTGAACAAAATCGTACTGTCAACTGCATGGTGCTCAAAGCTAAGGATAACGACAGACGTAAAAAATTTAGCCCCTAGCCGCGATGAATTTCGTTGACCTTGATCTGATGTTACTGTTGATCAGGTGGCATATAAGTCATTACAACAGCAATCGTTCTTTATTATTTAGTGGCCACGATAACCTAGTGGTCATGGCTCGTGTCTGGCGTGTCGAGCCCTTGGGCCACTGAAGAACCATCATGTCAAGGGATTGCTGCACGTTAAATCTGTCGTGGCACATTGTCCTCTTGATGACATGCAGTGGTAATTTAGACACGGGGATGCCAGCTTAGGCATCATCTTCTTCACTTTACTGTGGTTCAAGATTACGAGGTCCGTCGCCAATAACTCTCGTGTTATTTTATAATGCGACGTTAATATAAACACTCACTCGCATATTTATTATTTTTACTTATTTATGGTAAAGAAGTCTTCTAGATGGGACTGAAAATCAATGAGAATAAGACCAAATACATGCTTTGTCCTAAATCATGTTTTAATAATTCCCACGTTAAAAGCATAATTTTGAAGTTGTTGACAGTTTCACTTATTTAGGTTCGAAAATTAAGAATAGAAATGATTGTACTACTGAAATCCAAAAGAGAATTACTGTGGCTAATAGATGTCTTAATGGAATACGAAAATATATGAAATCGAATTCAATTAAAAGAAAAACAAAGGCTCTATTGTATAAGAAAGTCTTTTAAGATCAGTATTAATTTTTGCATGTGAAACTTGGCCCATGTCTCGAACAGATAAGAACATTTTAAGATTTAAGAAAGGAAGATTTTAAGATTTATTTTTGAAGGAATACAGGAAAATGGAATGAGGCGAAGGAGATTAAATTTCGAGCACTATCAATCATATAAAGAATCTGACGTTGTCAACTTCATGAAAATACAAAGGATTAAATGGGCAGGCCGCGTTATCAGAATGAACGAATACTGCACCACTAAAAAAGTCTTCAATTCTCAACCAATTAGCACATGAAGAAAGGGCATGCCAAATCTTAGATGAATTGATGGCCAAGAAAAAGATCTCCTAGTTTTGAGAATTAAGAATTGGAGAACACTAGCAGGAAGAAAGCTTCCTGAGAAGAACTGGGTGGGGGACTCCTTGGCTGTCGAGCCACTAAGGAAGGAAGGACTTATTTATTATAGTAAATATACATTGTTAGTTGCAACTTGCACAGGCTTTAAGTCGAGGAAAAGGTGTATATGATATCAGTTTTTAAATACACGCATATAAAACAACTAATAAAAAATCTTACCTCTTTAAGGATTACTCGTCGACCTTCTTCGTTGGAATAATCACATTTCTTGTTAGCCATATTCAAATCAATGTAGCTGCAGCTACTGCAAAAAAGGAATGTATGTTAAAAGACAAGAACAAAACATAAGAAGTTTTTTAATATTCTTTATATATCTTTTTTTAAAAAAAATCTGCTTTAAATAAAATGATTTTGTAAGAAACATTAGAACCGTAAAATTTCTTAAGACAAACATAAATGGTAATTGTTTTAGAAAATTAATTAAACAATTAGAAAATTCATAACATGTGCTTAGTAATTATTAAAATCATTTCTCTAATGACAAAATTAACACATACATATCTTCTGTGAAATACATTTTGCTTAATTATCACATAGAACAATTAAACTTGTTAATTTTCTAACTTCTTGCTATTTAAAAGTGCATTGTACACTAAAAAAACTAAATAACGAAATCTCGCAACCGTGTATTCCTTGCATCACTTAAATAAGGTTTTTCCATTTTATAGAAAACAAAAAGAATAAAGTGATTAATTTCAAGCAATAAAAACAATGGTAAAGATTTTAGATTAAGAATTTTCGCAAAAAAGAAAACAATAATAGCCTTTATTGGAACGTTTTCCCCGAGATTTGATAGAAATAGGTTTAAAAAGAATACCAAGACTCTAATCTTAGAATTATCAGATTGCAAAATAAACACTTAGTTGATGCGCTTTAACAAGATTCCACTTATAAAGCAGTAATTTTAAAATGATTTTCTTGTAAATACTGGAAAAGCTAGTAGATAAGTATTCTATGTGCCAAGGATTTTAATTCCAAAATGCCTCGAACAAAGAATTAAAATGAGTACTAATGCTTTTCCTTGTATGTTATATGTTACAAGGTTACATTAAAAACAATGAGCATTTTTTAAAGAAAATAATTATCTTATGGTTAGAATGAAATGGAAATCATCAGAAATAAAGAAAATGTGTTTACAATAGTTTCAGGTATGTTGAGATTATTAAATGGCAAGATGCTTACGAATTGATTTCAAACGCATGATCCTTTTTAATTGCACATTTTATAAAAAAAGTAAATTGTGATATATTTTGATTATATGAGTAAATTAGTTTAAATAATAATCCCATTGAATAAAGTAAATTATTTTATGCATGCAGTACAAATACATATTTCATCTGATTGTCTTAATTGAAGATTTATTAGAATAATGAAGCCAATTGGACACTAATATGATTTAATCATTTTAGCGTGCTATTTAAATCAAATTATTTTTATACGGGTAAATATGCTACTTTTATTAACGTATCGTAATTGCAACTAACCATAACTTTATTTATTATAAAATAAAGAGATTTCTATATTGCTTTGTTGCAATACTTGTAGCGGGTGGTCTCGCAAGGTACCGTCTTAAAAAAAATTAGTCTTGGGTAATATTCTTTCAGGTCTAACTTGGAGATTAATTACCACCTCATTGCAGTGGAAAAAAATATAAGGATAAGTTCAGTGATGTAAATTTGAGTGAAAGAGAGAGATGAATATGGGAACAGGTAGCTGATAGTTGATTAATTGAGAATTTAGCGACTTGCATTGCGGAAATTTGCACACACGCTTCTTTAAGAAGTAATTCTTTAACTTGTTAGTAACGCCCATCCTAAACCTAAAACCTATTGGCTTTGAGAGTGTTTGTAATTTGGGAAAGTTCTAGGACAAATTTTACTGAACGTCAAGCTGCAGACAGAGTTGCATTCAGAAGAGCTGCTGTCATTTTATGATAGATGCAGTTCTGAGTGATTTCAAGTGTTTCAATATTTAAGTGTGAATTTTGATTACCTCAGCAATAGTTGATATTCCTTGTAATTCTTGAGCAGGGACAGAATTCAAATAAAATCATTAACATAATTGTTTGTGATTGGGGTTATTTCTTAAAGTTGTGTACCATGGAGACTATTTCAATTATAAGGTTGGGTTCAAGTCACAGTCGTCAGTCAAAGGGACCCTTAAAGGTTGATAATAAGGTTTTGGAGGGGTCGTTACATGTTTACTCAACCATTATGATAAGTATATGCATATGTTACCGGCAAAGTATGAAATCCGGCATTCTATAGAATGCTCAGGCATTGTATAGAATGCCTAAAATTAGCTGGCAATGTATGAAATTATTCTTATTTCCCACATTGCCTAGGCATTCTATAGAATGCCTAATGAGAAACCGGCAAAGTATGAAACACATCTCCGATTCCTTTCGAATATTGCGTGGCAAGGCGCGAGACTTAACGCGGGCCTCAGGCTCAGAATTTGTCAGTTGCATATTGTGGTTTGTTCGAAGTGTCAAAATACTCAATTTTACTTAAACTTTTTCAGCAAAAAATTGGTTTTTTCCTGTGCTGCATGAAAATGGAGAAGCAAGTTGTAGTGTTGGAGAAGGAGTCACAGTCTATATAGCAGGAGTAGGCAACCTATGGCACACGTAACAATTATCAATGACACTCAGCACTACTCAACAAATTTGTCAATTTTTTAACGAACTTCATAAATTTGTAATAGACCTTATTTCACAAACATCCCCAGAATTTGGACAAAAGGAATTATGAAAACATTTTAAAGAATATAAATGTGGTCTTTGCGTGAAAAATGAAATGAAATGTAATTCAAAATGCCATTCAAGCCTATCATGTTGCAATCAAAAAGATTAATTTTAAGTTCTTATTTTTTATTTGAAAATTTTGTTTTCCTTAATTAAAGAAAGACAAATTTTGTTTAGTACAATCTTCTTTTTCCTTTACGTATTTTGAATAATTTTTAATGCCACTCTCATTATTTTGTCAGAATAACATTTGTATTTATTAGAAATGTTAGTCATTGATATAGTAACCTTATCACACATGACCTTATTTCATATTTTGCCTAAACAGCTTTAGTCATTCTATAGAATGCCTAGGCATTCTATACAATGTCTAGGCAGAGCATGAAATAATTCTCTTATTTCATACTTTGCCTAAAAACGTCCAACATTCTATACAATTCCTAGGCATTCTATAGAATGCCAGCATTTTATACTTTGCCGGTATCACATACATTGAATATTTTGATTTAAAATTATCATGACATATCACATTCGTCATTTAAGGCGATGGGCTTAAATATTTTTGGTTTGTATTGTAAAATATTTAGTACAAAATTTAAATTTCTTTTCTTAGTTTTGAATCAATTTTTAATCGACTATTTGAATTGCACAGTAGGTAAGGATATTGTTTAGGTTGAAAATTATCTTTCCTTTATTATTATCATCTGTCTTAATTCAATAATTTATCTGATTGCTGAATTTATTTTCTGGTGTACAGTCGTCTGACCTTAAAGTTACGTTGCTTAATTTGACATCTTTTGTAGTTAGTCTAAATATGTTTTTTTTCAGTTGGAGAAAAGAAATGCAATGCATAATCGACGCTGGTAGAACTTAAAAAATATGTAGTTAATTTTTTATATTTTCCAAGATATTATCATTCATTTGGAGATCTTTGATCACTTAAGTAATTATAATAATAAAAGATGCCCGTGAAATATATAAACTTTGTCTACTGTTAATCACAATTTCGAATTAAATATATATTTTGAATTTAAATATATATATAAACTATTGACATTATTCAAAAATAATTTAAGCCAGATAGGAACATAGCTGATATAATGCTAATGTAGATTTATCGTTATGATTTATATTTGTGTTTCTAAAGACTTTCGATATTAGTCACGATTTAAGTTACAAGTTACTTTCGAGACAACTTCAACAAAAAAATTTAAACCTTCGGGATCACATGTAGCTAGTCACATAAAGAGCCTAAGTACTACGTACGATTAAGACATAATAATAATTACTAATAATATACGAACATCTCGAAATAAATAGGTTATTTTACATCATGAGAAGCCTTCAAGGAATCATAAATCGGACATCACACAATTTCAAGACAGCCCCTGAGCAAATTACACATCCTCAAATTTCAATAACATCGAAGAGCAAAAAAAACACCTTTGTCCGTCGCATCTGAGGTTGACGAACCTGGGTAACCTGTGCCATCTTCACTTAAGAATTCCTCATTAACTGGTTCCTGTGGTAGCTGAATTAGTAAATGGAAATGGCCTAGCGCACTGAGTTCGTTATTATTCCGTTCGAAAATAAATTAAAAAAAAAAGGAATGGATTGAAGAAGGAAGTACGGACGCCAAGTTTTACAACTCGACAGATTTCAATGTCAGGTTTTACATGGACCACTTTTTTTGTTATCTTTGCTACAGGAATAAGATCTGAGGTTAATGGGATTATGCACACAATTACTATGCAAGGACTGCGCTTCTTTCTCAGTGATTAAAAACCGTTATGCACACATGGACAGTATTTTTATTTCTTTACGGTAGTTTAATAACGGCGGAAATATTTGCTGTCGAAGTTTGATTGCGCTTAGTTCCGCAACAGATTTTTTTGTTGTTGTTGTGTTCTTGATTCATTGGTTGGTGTCAGTGATCACAACTAAATATAAACTTTAACAGGCCTGACTGACAAAGCGTGTCAGTGAACTTATAGGTAACTTAAGAGGAAAGAAAAGTGAAGTTAAACTCGTATTGAAAGTAAAAAGAAGAAAAAAAAATTAACGAACGTTTAAAATAGATCAGCTGACTAATTATTTATAAATGCCTCATTATTGGTGACAAACTTCGCAATTTTGAGCAACGATCACAAGAAAAACAGTTGAACTAAAATTCCTCACCAAATTCCTACATCAGGGGTCGGCAACCTATGGCACGCGTGCCACATGCGGCAAACGGTACGATTTTCAGTGGCACTCTGCAGTACTCTACAAATTTGTCAATTTTTGAGTGGATGGAAGTTGATAAATTTGTAATGGATCTTATTTCATAAACATTTTCAGAATTATAGAGATTTACGGAATTACGAAAAAATCTGAAACATAACTCAATAGAAAAATTTACAGCTATTTTGTAAACTATTAAACGTCATTGCTAGAGAGATATAATTACTCGAAGATAGAAAATTGCATGTACTTTGCTTTTCGCTTTTAGTTCTACATATCTATGAGAACAGTTCTTTCCTGATACGGAAAACTTTTTTGAGTCCACAAAGAAATTGTTTAACAACTGAATGCTCAGAATCCTGTCAAATTGAAAGGTCATAAATTAGTTGCGGTCTGAAAGTGAAGCGGTAAAAAACTAGCTTTGAATTAAAATTTTTATCTTTTTATTTAAATTGAATGAAGGAAATACTTATATTTTTTTGTTTATTTCTTATTGTAATATATATATATATATATATATATATATATATATATATATATATATATATATATAACATGTTTAAAAATGCATAATATACATGCAATTTTAATTATTTTTATTTTTGTTGAAGAAATAGTTATAAATTTTATGCTGTTTATGTTAAGAAATAGCTTTAAATGATGCAAAATTAATATATATATAAAAAAATGCAAATATCTAAATTATTTACCTCTGTTCCCTAATTCTGCATGTATGATCACGGGAATTCAATTGTTTCAAAAATATCCTACTGTGTGGCACGCTGAATCATATTGGTAGATGGATTTGGCACGCTGAATCATATTGGTAGATGGGTTTGGCACGCTGAATCATATTGGTAGATGGGTTTGGCACGCTGAATTATATTGGTAGATGGGTTTGGAACGCTGAATCATATTGGTAGATGGATTTGGCACGCCACAGCTGAAAGGTTGCCGACCTCTGTTCTACACTATCCAGGTGAGAGGACGTGAAGCCTTATCAGATTTAACCTGTATTAGTTGCCTTACAAGGCGGAATTTTAGTGGCACCAGAGAATTTGAGCCACAACACCACAGAAACAACGTCAGTTACGAGTTCCCGCTCATTTGACACTACCAAAACCACAAAACTAGATCAAATAGAACGCGTATGAAAATGAACAATTAATGTAATATGTTAAAAGCTTTAAAAATGTTGCAGGAAATTTGAATTATCTTTCTTAACTACTTATAATCTATATGCATAAATATATTCATTATTTAATTATGGATGTAAGAAAATCACCTAACAGTAATGATTCTGACATATGTAATACAAAAAAATATTAGGAATAGAAATTCTTTGTTTATAAGATATATAAAAATGTGTTGTTTTCCTTTAAAATGTTGATTACTTCAAAATTTGAAAAGAAAATTAACATGTTTTTTATACTTATGGAGTGAGATTCGCATGAATTTTAATAGTTAAAAAAAACTGATGTTAAGGAATGTGTTGGTACACGTGAATTAGACTACTTTTTTTCGGAAAGTTAAACCGTTATTTATTAGTAATAATCTCATTTTTTTTTTACTTATAATAAAACTTTGCAATATCGACTAAGTTAACTCTTTAATACTGATATTGATCAGATATTTAAACACTATGTATTGTCTACATTAAAAGCATCTTGCAATTTTAGGACTAAAGAATTATGGAGCAACCTATTAATTTTTTTTAAAAAAAATTGTTTTGATTGTATACCTCCATTAACCTTTCTAAAAATATCACAAAACTCAATTTTAGATGCAAATTCCTGTTTATTAATGATACATTTTACTTTTATCAAGAACTTCGTTTTTTTTTGTTCCCAAAATATTAAATGATTTCCTAATTTGTATATCTTTTCCTTTTATATATGATATTAAGACAATTTTTCCTCAATGTGATATTGTATCATATCCATTTTTCCAGCACAGAAACTAATTATTTCTTGATAAAAATTGTCACGAAATTAACTCATATGAAAAAAAAACTTCCGGGATTATATTTAATTGTTTCGGGAAATGGAACCGGCGCACGATTTAAACAATAGAACATTTTAAACCTACCTCAGATTCAAAAATTTTCTGTGAATGTCATTAAGGTTAACTTCAACAGGCGCCATGTTTGCGATAAATTGCTTTCAAAAGGAACCAACAAGAGACTTTTTTCGAACACTAATCAATAAATCGAAGTTAAGATCCTACTCCTTTTATTGAGTCGGTATTCGATTCTAGGACGAGTTCATATTTCGAGCACAATAAGGGGATACAGAACATTTTATCTCAAATATGAGATAAGCAGTGAAGAAAAGTGTAAACGGTGACAAGCAAAAGGCTTAGTGGGTTGTAGTGGGATAGAAGTAGGTTTATAGAACGAGAACAAAAAAATGGGCTCTTCAAAAAAAGAGTAGTTGTTGCAATCCAACGTGATCATTCAACTTTCACAACAAACGATGAGCCACATTGCCTTAGGGTAATAAGTTTATGGTTGGTATATTCCAGAGAAAATAAAAACTTTTTTGTTTTCAATTTATATTTATTTACGCTTATTTGCTTTTGCAACAAGCGTGAAGGATAATACCTGAGGAAGAAAGGAAAACCACTGATTTTTCCCCCTGGGTTTTCAAATACAAATCATAGAACAAGCGGAAATTATTATTTGAAACAAAAAAAAGAATGCAGTAACTCAGTGTTTTTCTAACTTCCTTGCGACTCAGTGTTTAATCATAATTTTCATGGCACCCTCCTCCATATAATAATAATGTATTGAATTCGATAATAATGTACTTTGATGCTAAAGCTACAATACGACTTTAATTATAATCGGTACAAATCATCGATAAGTATTAAATTTTGTGTATAATTTTGTATATGACAAGCCCATGGGGTAACTAGTAATTATTAAATTTGTTCTTATTTTAATATTGATGAATTAATGATCAAATACACTGTCCATTACGGATACTATAAGTATATTATATCATCGTAAATTTAATTATCTCAGATTATATTTCATTTTGATTCCTTTCAGTAAATTAATAATATTTTTAAATCTTTTATTTTCGACTTTTAGATATTCTCGCGCCCCCCTAGAATGGATTCTCACCCCCCATGGGGAGTGCGCCACACAATTTGAGAAAACCTGTAGTAACTGAATGGAAACACTGGTTCAATTTTTTTCAGTTTTTTTTATCTTAATACAAGCTAGTACTGTTTTACACACATCGTGGCGAATAAGTTTGTAATTATTTATCAATCAGACATTTGTTGTATGCTACATCAACAATTTATTTCGAATAACAGAAAATAGATTCTATATAGTTGCCACATTTTTAACATTCTCCTTCACCATAATTATTTAACACATTGTAATATAATACTCTTCACCAATTCAAAGTTCATGGAGTGATAAAGTGTGTTCCAAATTAAATGTATTCAAGTACATCTATTAATAAAATACATCTTATTAATACAAGTAAAATAAAAATCTTTTAATGGGAGGTTGCTGCAAAGAATTTACAATAGAATATTAGTTTTCTTTATTTTATGTCTTGTAATATAAGTCGGGAAAAAAAGTTGTATTTCTAGAAAAAAATATTAGAAAGAGTAGATTAATTCAATAATCACGTAATAAATATTTTGAAATTTGTAAACAATTTGTTTGAAAAAATATATATACATAAAACTTCTCCTCAGCATTAAGCTTATGTGACTTACGTACACAAACTTTCATCCATGAGAAATGAAGAGGAATAAAAATGGAAAATAGAGAAAAAAAATGCATTGGAGTAGTAAAAATGTTCGAGACGTAAATGTAGCAAGTACAATAAAGTAAATGCTAAATATTTTCATGTTATGTACAATTTTTCTACATATACAAATTAAATTTTTGCCTTTAATGCACAGCGTTGAAGGAAAGTGGCATTGAAAAATATAGAATTGATAAATCGTAAGTCTGGTAATGCTTCATTTGTTATTTGTTTATATATTTTAATTAGTGTCTTAAAATATAACCTTGAACATTTCTAATCACTCTTCGAAAAATATATACATGTCACAAGAATATCAAATTAATATAAAGTTGTTGGAGTTTTACGGACATTGACAAAAATACAGTTAAAAAATAAATAACTCGGTTTCTTTAAGCTCAAAAATTATTATGAAGTATCAGTCGTATAAGTTTTAAAACCTCAACGTAATTCTTTCTTAGATAAACGTCCGTAAAATCTGGTACATGCTTTGACCTTAACAAATCTCATTACAGTATTGACCGAAGAACATGCCAGTGCATTATTTTTAAATGTTACATTTTAACGGTGAAATCCAAATCCTGATTTTTGATGCAATGAGCAAGTTTGACGAAATTATAAATAAAAGTTTGACAGCAAATAGTTATACAAAAATTGGTTATAAGGAGTATTAATATGTATTTATATACTGCAACCAATAGTATTGACTAAAAACATAGAAATTATCAAATAGTAGGAAAACTTGATTACAAAAAGATTTGAAATATCCAGATTAGAGTTTGAATATTAATTTTTCAGTTTAACGGGTAATTTCAATTTATCTACAAAATTTTTAGTATTCAGTATAAAATGATCACGTATTTATTTTTTTTTTTCATTCTACATGTAGAGTTTTACTTGCTTTTCAAGTTCCACACACACATTCAGCATTTTTTTTAAAAAAAGTTATTCTTAATTAGGACACATGAAGCATTTATACCAATTAACAACCAATATAAAAGAATTTCGGAAAATATGATTGAAATGAGTCATTAAAAAATAGAAAAAAAAACATCCAAATTATAATAACAGAAAATTTTTGAACAAAAAAAAATTTTCGTTATTGAAGTTATACACCAGTGCATGTTATAAGATTAAAAAAAATAATGAGTTTAAAATAAATAATATTTGAATTATATATATAAATAGTAATGCAATAGATAAAATACAAGCAGCACATTAAGTCTTTCGTGTGACTTTACGCGATTTACGGCAAAAAACTTTACTGATGCCAATTTTAGTATTTTATGATACATTTTAGTACAGACAAACAAATTTGAATCCAAAACTATGGAACAATGGGCATTGCCAACTTTCTTAAGTATATATTTAACAAAATCACTTACTTCAAGTCCTTAATATCATTCCACCTGCGGTCAAAAACATTCATTTTTAAATATCCTTGAATAACTTTTTAAATTTTTAAATATCCGAATAAAATAAGCCTCCCACAGTTTCTCACGCGAGAACGGATTCTGCGCTTTCAGCCGCACTGAATCGAAACCAAGCTGCTAACCCGAGAGAGTATAGAAAACTAAATGACACAGTTCTCTCCAAGAGAAAATGGATTTCTCTCTCCTTTGCTCAACGAAAAGAAGTCAGTCTACCAGTTAAGAGTTCATAGCGGAAGATGAATTGTTCTAGAATATCTTCCGGTCAGGCAAGAACCACCGTAAACGTTCTTTTTTTTCTTCGAAGAATACAGAACATGTCACCTTTTGTCCTCTCTCATACGAAAAAGCGGCCACGATGTGCAAGAGGCCTCACGTTGAGAAATGTGTGTTTTCACTGACACTATCGCCACTGTTCTTCCATACATCGTTCACTTTTACACTGAGATTTTATTATGAACGTGCATTTAAAATTAATATGAACATATAATTTAATTAAATTTTTATATATATAGATGATAAAGCTAGATCAAACAAATTCCTTATCAGAGACTGCAACAAAAATAGAGGATTTGAAAATTATTTAAATTTATATCTTTAAAATCCATTATTTAAAAGAAGTTTTTCACACACACACACAAGCAAATTTTTCTTCATATCAAAAATATTAAAATTTTGTTCTATGAAAATTTTAAAAATTCCTTGATATCGTTAGCAATAAGGATGCTCGATAAAATTCAAAAATTTCCTGAAGCTCTATTGAAAAGACGAATGCATATTATTGTGCTGCATAACAATTAATATTCCAATCTACAAACTGGCATAACTAGTCCTTAGTGGGATCTGTATCAAAATTCCTTGGGGGCCCTTTTTTTGGAAAATAAATAAAAATTATCGCATTAATAAAACTTTTTTGAAAGTGTCAAAATATTACTCATGTTGGGCCCTCTGTAGCTCGAGGGCCCCATATCACTGATATGGCGGTAGCTACGACCCTGTAACTACTAGTAAATAATTACTAGAAAATTATTATTTGATTATAAGTTTAAGACTATCTTCGCTTAAGTTAAAGAATAGGACTCGAATTTGGAATATTTTTTCAGATTTAAAAGAATTGAAATATTAATGCAATATTCTGGCTTCGTTATCTAATAGATAGCAACATATTTAATCATACTCGTTATTTTTAGCTGAGTTATTCAATTTTTTCTGGTATAAAATGTGTTTCGCATTTTTCTCTTTTCCGTAATGCTAAATGAGTTATTCCTTTACGTGTAAAAATGAAGAAATAAGTATTAATGAAATATTTTGAAATTTTAAAAATGCTATATTATGAACAGGTGTATGCATTATAGCTTTGCAAATTTTCATAAAAATTGAGAATATTTTTCTGTCTGAAACTATGCTCTGCGTTTCGTTCAGGCTCTCGTACATTTGGAGAGAGAAGGCAGTCTTAATCATAGAGTATGTATACGCTTAAGTATAAAAAAAGATTCGCCGTATACATAAAATGCAATATTAACGTGTTCTGTGAGATAAAATTGATTTCAACTGACAGATTTCGTACAAGCAAAATTAAAATCAATAGGCACACAGTCGATCATGCGAAATCACGTTCCGTTATCAATAAACCACGTTTTAAATTTAAGAACAGTGTTCCCCCCCCATGGTTAAAAAAGTGAAATCTTCATTAATAACTAATTGCTTACTAGCTAGTTTTAAAAAAAAATAAATGTTATTAAAAGATTCTTCTGAAAGTAGAGGCTATAAAATTTTTAATCGTATCTGAAACTAAATATTTTAGTTTAACTTAAATACATATTACGAAAAATCATACTTACAGCAAATATTTTCATGACAAGAATTAAAAAAAGAATTCTATTCTATCAAACGATAAACCTGAGTTTTTTACGTAAATTAATGAGTACTTATTAATTAATCAATTTCATTTAAATTCTTTCCATTCTGGCAACATAAGAATTTAATATTTCAAATATTTATTTATTCCGTTTATAATATTTGCTTTTGTTTATATTTTGATTCATAAAATGACCCAAAAATCAAGAGTTTAAAATTTTGAAAAATAAAATTTCCATCTGAAATATAGGATATAATTAACATTTTATTGGTTAAAAATGCAAAATGTAATGTTTTTCAAAATTCTAACTTATTTTAAATTTTTCTGGGTTTTTTTTTATAGAATTAATCGCTATTTTTGTAATATATTTACTTTCACGTTATATTTTTTTCCCGTCAAAAATTTATCACGTCTAATTTGAGGATGGATTATACTCTCGATATCAGTTTGAGGCTTTGCCTATTCCCTATACACGCATTTATAAATCTGTAGTTCTCTAATAGCATGAAACAGCTCAACACATTTCGAATTTAAAAAAATATTTTCGAATAATTTATTTTATTTTTCAAACATTTGTGAGCAAACGATCATTTTAGACATCATTTTGAGTGAATTTTTACTTGAAAGTTTTTAATGTAAAACTATTAAAATATCGAAAAATCTTAATCTTAATTATTAAATATTAACTATTAAGGATAATTATGTGTATAAGCAGCCGATTTACAGTTTGAATTTTGCAGGATTATTATTTAATATTCACAATATGTATCAAGTAAGCTGCATTTTGTTTTAAAAGAATGCCGAGAAGTGTATGTATTATTTTTTTTAGAATTCATTTTTAGAAATTTTTTAACAAATGTAGATAACTTAATAAAAAGAGTAGGGCAAAATATCAAATATGTATACTTAAAATGAATATATATTAAGTCAATATAAAAGTTATATTAATTTCTCCGCTTAATATATAATTCTTAATCTCTTCTTAACTATTATCTCTTTTCTTACATCTTAAATTCTTTTTAATATATAGCTAATCACTTTCTTACATTTTAATTATTTTCTCAATTTTAACTCCTATGTTTTAGTAATAAAAATTTGTTGTTCTTAATTTTAATGAAGTCTCCATCTTCTGCAATTAAATAATCCAAAAATTTAAAAATAATTTGATATAAAGTTACCTTTAAGATGGATCATAAATCAATTACTCTAAAAAATTTATTTAGTCTGTTAAGAGAGAATTTTATGACTAGTTATATTTATTTTTCATTAGAATTTCAATTTTTTATTTAGCAACATGCTTTATATATTGCTTTAATTTTCTTTAATGATACAAATGAAGTAACTTGTATCAAATCTGAATGTTGTCATTTATTAGACAGACTACATACAGACTACATACAGACTAAAACACATAAAATGGTTGAGGGGCTTACGCGTTCACCTTTAAATATTATTTATTTTTAAACTAAAAAAAAATATTATTCATTTTAAAGCATATAAATCCAAGGTAAAAAAATAATAACAAATAATCATATAGAAAAGTATTATAAAAATTACATACAAAAATTATAATTAGCACACAAGAAAATTACTTTAAAAATGTATTCTTTAAATAATAAGAAACGATGTTCATTTGCTTTTGAAACACGACTATACATTTCATTATAGTAATAAAATTCAATCATGAGTTCAGCTATTACATTTTGATTTAAATTTCCATTGTTTTAAAAAAATATCATAATTATACTAATCAAAATCTATCAATCTTAATGTGTTAAATCAAAGTAAAAGATGCAATATTCAAATTTACTTGAGTAATTGTATAAATGTTTTAAGAAACACCCTTTAGTAAAGCTTCATTAATTAAACGCAAAAATTATTTAAAACGGGAAGAATAGTTTATAACTAAAATTATTGATACTTAAAGCACATAAATTCAGTTTAAATATATTGCACTAGTTGAAAGTTTTAAAATACCAACAGCAAATCAATCGTTGTTCACACAAGAGAAAAAAAATCTCACCGGTTTATTGATATGTGGAAGCAACCTCTTTCTACTAAACAGCCAGTGCGAGAGCCACCGCTTGAAGAATGAACCTTCTTAATCCGACCAAAGATGAGGAATTTTATTTACAGAAAACCAATGAAATAAATAAGCGTCGGTTTAATAAGCATTTTCCTTAAATATTCCCCTTTTTCCCCTCTTTCCTCGTGCGTCAAAGGCAAATATGTTTTAATATGTTTCAATATCACTTGCTATAGTTTCTCTTACCGGCTTAATATTACCTAAGTTAATTCCCCAAGCCCTGAGCAACGTCACGCAGTTACCAGAACCGGTTGCTACAAACGAAATGTCAGTGGTTCCTAGGATATTTTTTTGGAAAAAAAAATGAAGGAGTCAACAGGATCTCTAATTATTCCATAGTAGATCCTTTGAGAAATTTCCCTTAGTAAAAAAAAACTGGTTCTCTGGAATATATTTACCGATTTTTTAAAAAATTTGCCATGGATGCCATTGACTAAGATTTAGAATTTAATCACCGATTTTAGTTGCCTTGAACAAAAGGTTTTACGTCAGTAAATGTTTTGTTCGACAGCTGTGACGACAGAATAACAAAAATAGCTTGTAGAGAGAAAAAACAAAATCAAATCCATCGGATCTAAATGCACCAAACAAATATGTCTATGGTATTGAAGAATACTTACAAAAGAAGTATAATAACTGTGTTTACTTTTGCGTAGGGTGATAGCATTGACGAATAGAATTTCCTCTTTAAATTTTCCCTAATTCGAATAAAAGGAAATTTTTTATATTAGCTTTAAAAAATAACAATATCTGTAATCGATTGTACTTTACATGTAAAGGACTTGTCGCTTGCAAAATCTAAATGACTGTAGCGCATTTATCTTAACCCCATAAAAAAAGTAAAACTTTTAGTTTAAAACAATGTTGAATTAAATTAAATGACGAAATGAATAGAATTCAAGGTTATATAATTTTGATTGGAATAAAATCACGTAATTAACTGAAAAATTAATATTTCTTTTTAATGCTTTTGTATTAGATTTTACTCACAGCAAGCGACGTCTTCTGGCGTCTTCTTAAAATTAAGAACTTGATGTACATATTGTCCGAAAACAGGAAGAATTATAAACGTTGTTTTGATAGCGTTCCCGCTATCAAACCCCGCCTAAGGTTGCGGGTTCAAACCCAGCTAGAGCCAATAGATTTTCTGGAAGCGAAAATCGTAGTCACGTATGTCATAAGATAATGTGGCATGTAAAAGATCCCTTGAGTATCAATTCTGGTACTCACGGCAACCTTTAACATCCAATGAGAGCTTGAATTAAAAAATTCATTAAAGCGTCCAAATTTGCTTACGAGTCCGCCACTAGATGGTGCCCACCATGAAATGGCTCTCACGTTTGTGGACTTTCCGTGTCTCCAAAGGCTAAGTTGATAGAATGCAGCCCCATTGGGAAAAAAATAAATGCTGCTTCAAAAGAACTCTTATATTAATATTATATTCTGGCTTTTCCAATGTGTGTATACAAAAATGGAAAAGGTCCGATAAAGTCCGATCTGAACTTCAAATCGGGCTCAAAACTTCCCAGCATTGATACAAATGGAGAAATCTTAGATCTACGCATTTACTTTGGGTCCAAAGTATGGACTCTAAATTAATTCATGATAATTAAAAATATCAGTGCTAAAATTCACAATTTGTTTACAGTACACCACTTAAACCTACTTCTCATTTTAGTATGAGAACTGAAATTAGAATACAAAATGCATATTATTTTGCTTTATTTAGATGAAACCTGTAAAACACACACATAAATAATCATATCATCCCCATTTATTTTTCTTTCAATTTCTTTTTACTTAATTATTTTCTTACTCTTTTTACAATTTTCAAAATAACTTTAAGAGATGAATTTAAAGAAATGAAAATGAATTACATCAAGATTGACGTTTCGATCAAACTGGCCGTCTTTATAAGTTAACAATGTATCAGGATTGTAAGGGTTTGACATTTTAAGTTTGACCTTCAAACTCTTGGAGTGCAGGCCAAGCTATAAAAATCATTGCAATAATGCAGTGAAGACCAACTGAATCTGAGATCACTGATTTCTAGTAAATGTTACACTATTAGCGGCTGTGTAAACGAAAATCAAATGACCTAAACAGTTATGTAACGTTTTAGGAAATCATTAATATAATTTGAAACAGTATGGATAAGACAAAAGATTTAGGCTAATCTGATCATGGGCAGTTTTCCAGGACCTGATGAATGGATCACTCCATCTCGAAAGTACACCTGGGAATGGGATTTTCAAGAATCCCTGGGAGTACTTCGTACTGGGAGTGTAGATTAGCAAGGATATCGCCAGTAAGTTCGCATTGTAACAGACGTCCCACAATGCAAGACATAAGTCGGCAAATTAACATTAGAGCCCAAAAAATATCAGAACCTAAATATGCAGAAAAGTTCCTGGGGTTCGCAAAAAGCAATGGCTCCTTCTTGCTAGCAAGATGCTGTTCAAGTTGGTCTGGGTGGCATGCTTGAATATGTTTTCAATTCCAAATTAATTATATCTAACATTATGCAAATATTTCCTTAAAGTTTCTTTGGTTGACTGCTTAAAGCTTCAGTCACAAAGACTATTTTCAGAGCTCTCTTGATTGTCAACTGGGGTTATTACAAATAAAGACACGAAACCACTGGCACTAGATTGAATCAGGACAAAAGTTTAAAAACATCTACTTAGTTATTTGGAAACAACAGGACTTTTCTAAATCTGATATTCATTGGTATGCTTGTTTTAATCAGCAGATGAATAAATTCCATATAGAGGAGATATTTATAAATTATGTAGATATTTATAGCATTGCGATAACTATAAGAGAACATCACGTACTAGATGGTTGAGTTATTTGTACAGATATGTCCCACCCTTCTCCCGATACTTTTCCTACCCTTTTTCGAAAACTGAAGGGACCATTTACACGATGGTTAGACGATATTGAAAAGGACCTCAAACTAATAGGAATCAACCGATAGAAAGCCGACTTGACTGATAGGGTCAACTGGAGGAGGATCAATGAGTCAGCCTTGGCCTGCAAAAGGCTGTTGAACTTATGAACAAGATATTTATGTAACTTATTTTTAAAAATCTTGCCACCTCATTAATTATATGAACAACGTAAAGTTGCATGCAAAAATAAAATGGAATTTTTAAAAAATATACATTATAATATTAATTGGTTAGTTAAGTTTATGTATATCTTTAATGATAAAATCTACTCAACAATCAACTCAAAAAACTCAAAATCAACTCAATGAACAAATCAAATACTATTAGTCAGACATGAAAGATATGATTTAACATAGTTTTTTTTATATTGAATTTAAGAATAACACGAATGAAAAAAAATTAATTTCAGAAAAAAATTAAAATAAGAGTATAACTATTTCTTTTAAAAAAATTTCTTTCAAATACATTTGTAAAACTTTCTTGTATTCAACTTGTATGAGTACAATAAACCCAAATTACTTTACTTTTGTTTACACAGAAAGAAAAATTATAAAACAGAGTAGAAAATACGCTTTTGCAGGGCATTCTGGTTGTAATTCTAATTAATATACATCTGAATATAATTTGAATCATATGAAAAAATCAAGAATTTAATTATTCCATAGAAAATTTTTTGTAAATATATGGTATGTTTATAGTAAAAAAAATTAAATATATATTATGTTTTAAACTCTGCATAAGTCATATTCAGTGTTCATCAACAATTTCTCATTACTTCCTTAAAAGAAATTAAATCAGAACATATATAAATGCCAAAATCTTGAAAGTTACTAGAAAAATGGTTTTTTAAATGTCCTTTTAAACTATTGTTCTTATCTACGTCAATTACCCATTGTCAAAGAACACATGATTTTTTGAGATCACGCTTGATCAATCTTAATCACGTTTTGTAATAATACCTTTCAATGACTTCCTTCATAGAAAACGGTTACAAATTTACAAAAAAAAAAAAAAAAAAAAAACTGAAAGAAAATTTTACAAAAGAACATTAAGAGTTAAGCTGTTGAATGAACAGTGTCTTATCTGAAGCTGAAATCTAAAATGTCACTTTTATGTAATCTGGACAAGTAAATAGCTGTATAAATATGTTGTTGATGTATATATATTGTGTTTACCACATAACATAATTTAAACATAACATAACATCTTAACATAATTTAAAATTTAAATTATTTAAGATAAACATATTTTTTTAAAAAACCTTTTGGAATGAAAATTGTAAACAAAGAAACGCGCAATAAATTTTCTTTACATCTGTGTGAAGAATGAATCAAATTATAAAGTGTAACTAAAACCGGATATAGAAGAGTGTATCATGTATACATTCCTCAACATAAAAAACGAAGCGCCATGGAATTTTTTTTTGAAAAAGACTAAAACTGATGGAAGTAATGCACATGTACTGAAAAAGTGGCATTATAGGAATTGGGTGTTCTATTTAGAAAACACAGCTACAATATAAAAAAAACGAAAGTCCAAAATGCGTTGAACTTCTACAAATTACAGTCAGGCTAAGCATTAGCTTGTAGAATCGGCTGATGTTTTTTTTTTTTTGTACTGCTTGCCGTACATGTTCCGAATGGCAAATTAGATAGGCGCCTGCTCATCAGAGTTCAATAGTGTTCTATTGAAGAGAACTCTGCAAAACATTACTGCCAGGAAAGAGTTGTAGAAGCAAAAAGACAAGCAGTAAATACGAGTGCCGAGAGCGACCGCGGTTTCTCCTGTTGAAATATATGCCACGGCATCTGTGCAAGTAAGGGTTATACAACCAAGTGGAGAATCTCGTCAGCGTACCGCTATGTTGCAAAAATTTCATGAATCGAATGAGATGAAAACTATTATCTTAACTCCTAGTTATCGGGCTATTTAGTGTACACAGTCCGATGAATATCCCACCACTGCCCTGAATGAATACAAGCACGTAATTCCTGGTCATTGGGACACAAACCAAAGCGCAATTCATAAGCCTGGAATTCTTCGTAGAATTCACTCGGCATTACTGCAAAAACACCTGGCTGTGAACAACGATAAAAGAAAGAAGTTGGCTCAACGATCTTCGTGACTTTACCCATTCCTGCCAAAATCATCAAATGGAAGTACTGCTTTAACTCAAATTCGAGCTATCCTGTGATTTGATCACTCTGCTTAATTTAGTCCAATTACACGTTTTCCCTCAAATGATGACGTCTGCTCATATTATTCATGAATTCATCCTGGAATAATTGGTACTATCTACTTGATTCAAAAGAGCCACGCTCGCATGGAAGTTAAGCCTAAGCATTGAAAAGTCGTTTGTTATGTATATCATCAGGATGCTTAGCACTGGCGTAGCTAGCTCGGGGAGGCTCTTTTTTTAGGTATGGGAACCCTGTTAGTGAGATTGCAGTTACACATGTTGGGGGCCGCGTATCATTCATACGGCTGATACGGTGGTAGCTATACCCCTGATGCTCAGTTGTAAAGCGCTGCTGCTTCAGCTAGAGGGTCTTTCTTCGGAAGCTGAAACTTCTGTTGTAAGATATGCCTGCAATTTCGTCCCATTGGAAGAACTCCTTCATTGGTGCATCGCTTTTTATGCTATATAGCAGTGGTTCTTAAAATGCGAACTTTAGATAGAATTACCATTTGCACAGCGACCCATGAAAATCCTCATGTGAAGTAATGTGGAAGCGTAAAAAATGTGATATCCAATTAAAAGCTGTTTTTGTCACCCGAAAGTAGTTTAAATTCTGAAATCACACAATTCCTTTTCTCTCATATATCTACATTGTTGTTTCTTTGGAACAACATGTATCAATTACATATCACAAATTCAAGTGGGACGCGCGAAATATTTATCAAATCAAAAATAAGCGTCAAGTACAAGAAAAATATTCACATCTATATATCTTATTATTCACATTTATTGTAATGATTTCCCAAACTATGATTGAAACAAAAAAAATGCGATAATGTGAAAAATATTCCTTTTGTAATAAAGGGTGTTTTTTGAGAGGTATAGAACTTTAAATTGCAATAAAACAACGATGTATTATTCGATTGACATGAATTTTTTTTATTCGAAAGATAATCTTGTGGCATTACATTTTAAATATGATTTCTGGCATAGGACTGCCACGGCTGGCTCGGATGTAGTCCAATCTGGACGTCCAATTTCGATGACTTTTTCCAACATTTGTGGCCGTATATCGGCAATAACACGGCGAATGTTGTCTTCCAAATGGTCAAGCGTTTGTGGCTTATCCGCATACACCAATGACTTTACATAGCCCCACAAAAAAGAGTCTAGCGGTGTTAAATCACAAGATCTTGGAGGCCAATTCACAGATCCAAAACGTGAAATTAGGCGGTCACCAAACGTGTCTTTCAATAAATCGATTGTGGCACGAGCTGTGTGACATGTTACGCCGTCTTGTTGGAACCACAGCTCCTGGACATCATGATTGTTCAATTCAGGAATGAAAAAGTTAGTAATCATGGCTCTATACCGATCACCATTGACTGTAACGTTGTAGCCTTCATCGTTTTTGAAGAAGGATTCCACCAGCCCATAAAGCACACCAAACAGTCAGTTTTTTTGGATGTAACGATGTTTCGACATACACTTGTGGATTAGCTTCACTCCAAATGCGGCAGTTTTGTTTGTTGACGTAGCCATTCAACCAGAAGTGCGCTTCATTGCTAAACAAAATTCGCTTATAAAAATCGGGAAAAACGGCAATCTCGTTTTGGGCTCATTCTACGAATCTACGCCTTGCTTGATGATCGTATTGATGAATTGCCAAACCAAACTGAGAATAATCACTTGACAGCTGTTAAATCGGTCGCCATCTTGGAAAGTAATGCCAACTTAAACTTCTATACCTGGAAAAAAAACACTCCGCAGTTGAATATTTTGAGCATTTTAGCATTTCATCTAATAACTGGCAGTCACTGAAACATTTCAAAAATCCCCAATCAAAGAAGTACATTTTTTCTAGGCTAATGATTTTAATTTCGAACATTTAAAAAATGATCTTGAAAGTAAAAGCTCTTAAGTATAGCTTTTCCATCTTAAATAGGGCAGCAGGTCCAGTTACATAGCAATGCTAAAGGTCATAGTGAAAAATCTCTTTTAACACAGCAGGAATTTAGAAAATGAAATACAGAACAATTACCGCACGCTTTATTTGAAATGATCTCTTGAAACTGAAGAGCACATTCTGAAGATTCTTTTGAGTAGCAAACAAAAGGTCATGAATCGATTGCCTTACGACCTTGAAAATGAACCGCTGAACTAGCAGAAAGATCTCCCCGCCCAAAGGTGAAGCATACCTGTTACTTTATTTAGTTATATGTTGTTACTGAATTTATGACCTTGAAAGTTTGTTGACATTAGAGAAAAAATCTTAACAGTAAATAAAAGGTTCGGTTATTCAAGACAAAATACCTGAGGGCAATTGCTGTGATTTTGGTTCTTCACTTTACTGTGTTGTTAAATGCCACAAATTAGACTTAGTATGTTTCAGCAATAAGCTTTTTGTTAACAGTGTTTTTTGATACTCCTTTACAGCCGTTTAAAATTTAAGGATTTGTTCCTCAAACAGTAAAAAAATGTATTGCGTTAATGAATATGCTGGAAATTTCATTGCTAAACGCTTGAGCTAAAATAATTATAGACGTCACTAAAAGTATGGCATTCAGAATTTTTGTTGGGGAAGTGAAATGTTGAAAAAATATGTCACAGAACTGGCGGTGTTTTGTCTGGAGCAGGAAACTCTTTATGAAAAACAGTATTTACACAGCTCTTTGTAATATAAAAGCATAAATCTTGATTGCCAAGTCACACATCTCTCAAACAACACTTGACCTCTTACTAATGTTGCACCAGCACGCTATTTCAATGAAAAGTTTCCTTAAAGTCTTCAAAGAATCCCACTAATGGCAAATGTGTTTGTATTTTTCAGCGATTCCCGAATCTTGACATTATTTGCATATCTTTTGCAACATATTTTTAACTTTTGGATCTTTTTTTTTATTTTTCTTTAAAAGGTAACTTTTACTGTTTGTACTTCGTCAGCCATGAATTTTCCTTTCAATAACAATGGAATATAACTATAAAACTATTCGTAAGTTTTAATGCTTACATAAAATAGTTGTAAAACTATAGAAGACAATTAGAATTTTTCTGTTATAAAATAAAAAATTAGAAGGAAGATACATTTTTTAAAAAACTTCAGAGGCATTCTTTACGAAATATTTTTATTGTTTTATTGCTTGTTAATTTCAAACTACAAGGAACAAAATGTTTGATAAAAAGTTTATATAACTATTTTAAAGTTCTAAAGTACTTTGTTTCAAATATATAGAAAGATTTATTTGTTGAGGTTCTCTTTATACCTAGCAACGTACTTGTTTTCTCGTTTATTCTTCATGATAATTAGTAAATTAGAATTTAATCTTTAAAAAAGAGACAAAAGTGACCCTTTTTTTAAAAAAAAATGTTAAAATTGCAATTTCTTATATTGTGTTTTTTAAAGTAAAAAATCGAGATTTATGACCTGAAATACATAAATCAAACCCCCCACCCTACCCCCAAAAAAACGAATTTTTACTTGTTTCAATATTTGCTATTAACATAAAATTAGAAAATTTTTAATTCAAACTTATTTATCAAAAAGTTTAAATTATGAAAATATATGTGATAGCAGCGTTAAGAAAACGAACTGGCCGATGATAAAATAAATGTTGCGAAATGTGAAGAAATATTTTTATTTATGATAAATTATGTATATTTAAAAATTATTTTCATGCGTTTGAAATGATTATTTTTAAAAGTAATACAATGTAGACACACAATAATCACCACAAGCAAAATCATTTCCCTGAAGCTACAATAATACATTACGAGTCATTGGAAATGCAACACCAAAAAGGAATGGCCAAAAAATTACGCAAATTTCAAGACAAGTACACCTTACTGAGTATTGCAAATGATGTAAAGTTCGAAGCTCTCCTGTATACATTGAGTAGAAAATAAGGAAAGGAGTAGGCTAAATGACCAATAACTGCGACATTATTTCGGCTTTTTTAGGATTATTTGATTCTTGCCTCAGAGTGCATATATAATGGCAGGGAGTTGAAGGCCGCCGGCAATGGATAGTTTTAATACACAGACTATTTTACAAGGGACATGATGAATTGACTGAGAAAGGCATCTTGATGCATACATAAAATCTCAACTGATGCTCATTAGGTTATGGCAAATATTACTAGAACAAAGAAACGTGGATCCGAAGTGTTGATTATGCCAAAGAGACATCACCACGCGTGGTTCGACACATTCACTGACAAAAGGTGGCGGCCTGCAAGCCACTTCAACCGCCATTTTACAGCACGTGCAAGACACTTTTGATGTTATCATGTCGACTATAACCATTTCTCATCAATTGGTCGCTAATGGTCTGCAGTCATGTCATCCATTAGAAAGACTGACTTCCGTTCATTGATTTCACTCCACAGACGTCACAATTTGTAATGGTGTCGAGAGAGAGTGAGATGGAAGATGGAATGGTACAAAGTCGTGTTTTCAGACGAACCATTCTTCTGACTGTCCAATGTCAGTGACCTCGTATAAGTGTGGTGACGATAAAGTGACAGATTCAATCTAGCCATATCTGTAAAGCGTCTTAACGCGTGACAACATGAAATGTGAAACACCCTCGTGTACTATAGCAGGTCACTTCTGGCTTGTATTCAGGGCAATATAAAGGTCCAACGATTTTTACAGGATATGCTGCATATGGTGACTCTCCCTATTCTTCGGGGGTACCTAATACTCTTAACGTTAGACCGTGCTCTACACGAATAAGCCAACGCGTCTGAAAGATGCACATATGCTTCTCTGGCCACCATTATTCCTTGATCTCTCACCAATCAAACATGTCTTGGACACTATTTAAAACTGCTTGCAAAAGGCGAACTGTATCAAATGATTAATAGGGTTTGAAAAGCTATTTCTCGGAACACCATCCGTACTTTCATTAACTCTGAACGTAGAAATGATTTCGTGAATTACTGTCCGGGATGGTTCTGTAACTACCTGAGGGGAAGTTGCTCTCGATCTGTATTACAAATATCATTTCAAAGTAGGTAAATATCACTCATTATTCTTTGCTGTCTCTGTCTGTTGATCGAGTAGCCGAGTTTCTTCATGTGTTCGCCACTTCTAGTTGGTGTTGCATATTTTGTGTTGTAAAATGTAATATACCAGAGCGTAAAAATATCTTAAATCGTTTTATTCTTATGCAACATGTGAAGATGTCTTCTTTAGTTTTAGAATGGCTTTCTGACTTTTCAAATCTCATAGATTAAGAGTTATATTATATGAAAAAATAAGGAATTTTATTTTTATCAGTCATATTTTGACAAAATTACGCAGCTATATTCAGTTTATAAAAAATTAGATTTTCAAAAATAATAATATATGTTTCAGATATCTTAGATAAATAAATATTTTTGATGAATCATAATGGAGGAAAAGAAAAAAAAATGCTTTTTATTATAAAAATAAATTAGATTAAACGAATACACTGCTTTATTAATTACATAAAAACGATTACATACAGTAAGTACTACATGAATTCAAAAAAAAACCAAAAGGTAATAACAAAAGACGTTTTAAAACTGTGCATTTAATTTTTCGCATTGACTACTACCCCGAACATTAAATTCTCGAATTAGAAGATTAAAATAGTAACCTTAAAACAATTCAAGCAGTTCTCTTTTTTAACCAAACCATTCACCCTCATTTTCAAAAAATTTACTACCTTAAAAATTAACTAGAAATACTACATTTTACTGTTTTATACCAAAGGTATCAACCTCATCCTTAGCAACGGGCTATTTCTAAGTAAAAAAATTCAAAAATGCTTCGCTATATGTATGGCTTTTAATGATACATTTCGTTTTTTAAAACTTCATGGTTTTCTTACGAAATTTTTTTAAAAAGAATATTGAATTAAATAATGAAATCATTAAATTATTTTGCTTGTTTTATTATTGATAAATTATGAATGAGTTTAAAAAATATGAATAATAATTTATCAAAAATATATTTACTCGTAATAATGTACATCTACATAATTACTGAGGTATTTACTGATTGATAGGCAAAAATAGATACTTGTGTGACGTTTGAGATAAATAATGGTAGCGTGATATTGATTAATTTAAATATTTAGTTCATTTACGTCACTGATATTATCAGATTGTACATTGAAGTTATTAAACTTATTAAAGAGATTATTAGAGTTCAAATGATGTAGTTTGTGAGGGATTAGTTTCTTTGGGGTCTGCTCTCAACGAAGGTTTCCGGACCATCTCATCCGTTCTTTCTCTGCCATCCCAAGCTTCGGGGATCAGAGGCCGGCTTCCTACCGTTACATCAGGCTAGTGGCGGAAAAGGGGTCCCTCGTGGTGTCAAAGGTTACGGGGCGATTCAAGACAAGACCGCGCAATAATTTTAAAGTTGCAGGTGCCAATGCAAATGTGGTGATCCACAAAGAAGCAGATTAACAGCTGTGTGGTGGGAATCGTTACACCAGAAATTACGTGCATTACTAAATTAAAAATAGTGGGAATCAGAAAAATAAAAGTTGCATGAGAAAAGTATAATTTTCGAGAGTGGTATTTAACAATTATTGTTAACGAAGACAACATTTTCAAGTCTCTAGTTCTTACCCCTATAAATAATTCTTATCTATGTGTAAAAATTTACTCAAAGATGGAAAATCATTTACTATTGATTATATCTTAATGTGCCTTCAAAAATGGTTGATGATCAAAAATCGAAAGGAGGTCAATAACTACACAGTTTATCCCGAGTGAATGAGCAATTTTATAGTGAAAAAGCATTTTATCTTCATAACATTCGCTTGTATAAATCATTTTTAAGTGTTGAATAAAAAATCACGATTAAATCTATTTTTTAAAATTCAATATAAATTAATCTTGTTCATGAAATTTTTTAACAAAAAAAAGTATTTTTTAATAATACTTTTATTATTTATGTCACGGCTCACTTTTTTTTCTTTTTGTTTTGAAAGCAAAGTCAAAGCAAATTTATGCATGCATAAGTAATATTTTCCTGCACGTTCAAAAATATTTAGCTATTGTGACCATTGTAAAACGAAAGTGTAAATATTTTCCACCACGAGATCAAAACATGTGATTCCAAGCTGAAGGAAAAGGGTTCTGAATAACAATCATTATCATCCAATAAGACAAAAAATGTTTTAATTGGTTGGCAAATAAAACATTTAGGAAGTTTCTGCCTTTTTAAAGTTACCCTTCATTATTTGGTTAGAATACTTCGTATTAATTATAAATAACTGTTTACATGTTAAAGCATTTTAAGCAGCATTTATTTGACAGTTAGTTAAATATGGGCCTCTATTATACATAAGGAACGTAGTTAATTATACAGTCAATATATTTTCTTTGTTGAAGCTGCAAGTATTCAGAACAGAAAAATATTTTCCTACAATTAACTTTTTTTTAATGAAATGCTCAGTTAGAGAACATTATAGAGAGGAAAGAAAATATTTTAAAAAAAAACATTATAAAAGGCCCATTGTATTAATTTGTTTTCAGAAATTTAAAATGTGAAACAGGATTTATATTAAAAATTGAATTAGTTATTTTTTCCTTAATTTTAAAAATAAAAAGAAACAATTATATTGTGATCCTTCTTATTGTGACGCATTAGATTACTTAAAAATAGCAAGATTTGAAAGGAATTAGATATTTTTAATGGCTATCATTTCGACTTTCGGTTGCTGGAAAATTTTGAAAAATATCTAATGATCGCAAATACTAAAAAACATTTTAAAAAAACATTTTGAGTAACTAAAAGTACTTAATAAGGATTCTATGTGGAATCTCATACATAATATGATAAAAAATATAAGGTAACAAATTTTTTTTATTAATCATGTCAGGGTAATTTCATTTAACAAATTCAGAAAAACTAATTTTAAAAAAATCAAAGAGTCAATGCCCTAAATTCAAGACGCTCACATGATAAAATGCAATTAAATATTCTCCGTTGAACTCAAAAGTGTCATTAGACTTGTGTTGTTGTTCTACTCGTAACATTTAGATAAAACTTCATATTTGATGATTGGGCACAGATGTAAAAATATTTTAAGATTTTAGTATTCAGTATTTTCATTTTGTAGCATAGTTTCAGTATTTTAAGTATAATAGTTCAGTATTATTAGTATTTTCAGGTATTGTGAAAAGTATATTATATATACACTCTGTCGCAAAAAATATATGCACCCAGAAGAAATCAAGCTAAAATCACGAAACTCGGCAAGAATGTAGTCTGGTAAGAGATATGCAAATGATTAAAATTTCGAAGCCAATGAGACAAGGCTAAGTGTGCTATGCGCATATTAGTTGCGCAACTGGGAGAGTTTAAAAGCATGAGTACGAGCGCCGTACGGCTATCCAAACGAATCTGATGACTTTGATAGACGATATTGAGACTTAGGATGCCTTTAAGACGTAACCGGCGGCAGTACGAGCAGCTGACGGACTTTGATAGGGGTCGTATAATAGGCCTCAGAGAAGCAGGTTGGTCGAATAGACGTATCGGCCGCCACCTCGGTCGGAGCGATATGGTAGTTGCTCGGTGTTGGCAACAGTGGATCACAGAAGGTAGAGTGTACCATCGCGGAGGGTCAGGACGTCCCAGGAACACAAATGATCGCGAGGATCGTGCAATCAGAAGAGTGGCCACTTCGGCACCAACAACGTCGCTAGCATCGATTCAACGCCACTTACCTCCTTCCAGACATCCAGTGCCATCAAGAGAAACCATAAGGAGACGACTGACCGAAGTTGGCTTGAGGAGCCGACGTCCGCTAAGACGCTTACCACTGACCCCACATCATAGGCAGTGTCGACTGGATTTTTGCCGACCTCGGGCAACTTGGAGTGTGACAGACTGGAGACGTGTCATCTTCAGTGATGAATCCCGATTCAGTCTCAGTGATGATGACCACCGCACACGTGTCTGGAGGCGCACCGACCAGCGGTCCGATCCGGCATTTATTGTCGAGCGGCATACAGCAATTTCACAAGGTGTGACAGTGTGGGGAGCAATTTCTTGGGACACACGATCATCTTTAGTGGTCCTTCAAGGCACTTTGACAGCTCGCAGATACGTGGACGATATTTTAACGCCGATTGTGCTACCCATGCTATCAAGTCGCCCAGGTGCCATTTATCAACAGGATAATGCTCGTCCACATACTGCGCGACTTTCCCAACAATGTCTTCAAGGATATGGCGTCCTACCATGGCCTTCCAGGTCACCAGATCTTTCGCCAATAGAGGATGTCTGGGACGCTGGGAAGGCAACTGCAGCCGTCCCGAGATACAGGAGAATTAACTGCGCAGATGCAAAGACTATGGCAGGATCTTCCACAGGGGGTCATAAGTGATCTAATTGAATCGATGCCACGCCGAATTTCGGCTTGTATAGCTGCCAGAGGTGGCTTTACTACTTACTGATTTTTAACCTTTTGCAAGCTGTAACCGCTTAATAAAATGATATTTTGTTCTGAATTTTTAATCATTTGTTTATTTTCATATACACTACATGCATACCAAATTTCGTGAATGTAGCTCAATTTCTTCTGGGTGCATATATTTTTTGCGACAGAGTGTATATATATATATATATATATATATATATATATATAACATTAAGGTATTGTTAGATACACAATTGATTGTTATGAAGTTTTGAAAGTATAAACAGTTTGACAATAACATTCTTAATACTAGATCTTTAAGTTTCACGCCCTTTTATAACGAGGACATTTTGTTTGTTTTTATTATTGCTTTTGTTTATTATTACTGTTTAAAAATATGTAATTTTAAAAGTAAGTTTATCTACAAAAAGTAAAAGATAGCAACAACGAAACGTATGCAGATATTGGCTGGAAAACATAATTGTATTTATCATTTGATTACTACGTCAAATTAATTTATGAACTGATTGGCTAGAAACACGTGAATGTAGCTATCATGTGACTGTGATGTCACATGAATTTAATCTACTGTTTTAATTAATTTTTAGTTTAATACCTTAGAACAAAACATACTTAGACTTTTAAAAAATCCCTCTCTTCTCCGAGCATGAAAGGTTGATTTATAAATTAACCAATTAACTTTATATTTGCCTTAAATTTATTTTGGGTAGATATTTTGATGTGCATGCAACTTTTATTTCATGTATTACTTTTCGAAATGTTTTTAGTTTTGCTTAATTCAATGGGCTCGATTCATGTGACATCATGTGCCATCTTTACAATATAAAAGATAATTATGTACACACTTAAGCCTACAATTAATTCAATTAGCATTTAAAATATTGTAATAATTAGCTTGTTTTTCATTGTTATTGTTGTCCTCTCCATAACTGTCACGTGATCGCGATCCATTCCCATTCAATATATAGTAACGGAGGATCCATGTTTTTCTTCTTTCTTTTGTTTACATGACTATCACGTGACGATGAAAGAAAGAGAGACGTCAACTAAAATTGCTACGCTATATCTCAGGTAACAACACCAAAAAATATTTTTTTTGATAAGTATAACCTGTGAAGAAAATTTTTTAAAAAATTAGGCAAATCGTGCAGGGATTTTTTTCTTCTTTTTGAAAGAACATTCAACTTAATAAACTTTGAAAGAAAAACAGAAGCGTTTATCCCATAGATTATTTGACGAACAAAAACACACAAAAAAACCCCATAAATATTAATAAATGTTTCTCTTCTCCAATGTTCGGCAATCACGAAACAGTGACAGATTCCTATTCATCCAAAACGTATCTATTGGCCTTTTTTATTTTCCAATCATAATAAGAGTTTTAGAGTTGTCTTTTGCTGTCGCAAGTTAAACCACGGAAATTTTCCTTGTCACTCAAATCTCAAATTTTTTTCAATGTTTCCATTTATTTTTCCATCTTAATACAAACAATATTTAGTTTCAATGCTCTTTATAGGAAAAAAAGCCATCTAGAAATTCTCCCGATTTCTGTTGCGTTAATATTTATAAGCATTTGACATTCCTTTAAAAAGAATTTAATATTTTAGTATATTACGTATCTCCGATTTTTTAATGGCATTTGCCATCACGTGAAAGTAATGACCCTTTTACCTTCAGAAAAAACATGGAACTGTTTCTTTCTTTCTTATTTTTTTTTACTTTTTCAATTGAGAGAGAGATCAAAACAACATTTATATAAAATTTGACTTCATATGTATATGTTTTGCCTAAATTAATAAAATCCTAAAAATACTCTGATTTAGGAAATTAAAATTAACTTAAAAACTCAAAAACTGTAGATGTGCACGATAGTTCATAACTGTTCATCTCAGTGAAAGTGACGATTTACACAACAGATAATTTCTGAGGAGATATTGACTGATTTTAAATTATTATAACCGTAATATAGTTTTTCTTACAAATTAATCAAGTCAAATTTAATTTTAAAAAACTACAGAGAATTTGAAAGATTAACCCAAAAGCAGTGTAATAAATTTATACTTGGCTTAATACTCTTAAGGTGTGTATATACAATGTGATATAAGCATAATTTTAACTTCAACTAAGTTCGATACTATTTTTTATAAAAATATTTGGTGTGAAGAGTTTAATATTATTTATAACATCAATTGATTGTTAAATGATAAAAGAGCTAAAACTTTAGGATATGAACGAATATATATTTCCTAAACTTAATACAAAATTAATAATTATAGCAACAAATATAAATGTTTGATAATAAGTTGTAAAAGTTTTATCCTTAAATTTCGACAAATAATTTCTTTTCGAAGTTGCACTTGAAATAAATTATTTTTAAAACCGTTGAAAGTTATCACAGGTCTTGTAGATCAAATCTCTTTCTCATAATAAATTTCTCCTCTCAACTGTACATTTTATTGTATCCCTATAATTAAATCATTTGATTTTTAAAAATAAAACAAAAGTTCCTTCAACTCCACATGAAAGAAAAGTACTTTATAAAATCTCAAAGATAATATTTTCCATCCATTTACTTTTCTCAGTTTTTTTTTTTTTTATCAAACAAGACTTTAAAAAAAACATTATGTTTAAATTACCATTGTTATGAAAACATACTATGTCCATGACATTGAATTATCAGTCACAAAGCACGATCAACTTTTTAAACTTATTTTTTATTGCACAAGATTAAAAATAAAATGCTTAACACTAAGCACGCATTATCAGTTGTCTACATCTATCAGTAAAGAAAAATGCTTTAAAGCAAAGATATCTTCCATAAACAATGAAAGTTTAGTTAATTCATAATTATGTATACAGAAAAAGATTTCTCTCAGGTAATGGATAAAAGTACCTCCCTCATACATTAAACATATTGTAAATTTGAATCTAGTTTCAAATGCAGATTTATTAGAGAATTTTTTTATGAGAAAGCATAAATATTTGAATCATTTACCCTAGGAGTAGACATTAAGTTGATCGCGATCGACCAATAATTTACTAAGACCTTTTTTTAGGAGGGGGACGCCTTTGCTGAGATCCAAGACGTACATACTAAAAGAAACATGTTTGTGGAACACCGATACCAGCTAGACTGGAGACCGGGAGGACAGCAACATCTTGAAAAAATTAGAAGTAGCCCATACCCTGGAAAATTCTGCCCACCCCTGATTTACCCCCCATAAGTTTCCAAAGGGGTTTCTGTGGAACTTTAAGAGTCCTTGTGACTGCTGAGGAAGCCCGTGTAAAATTAAAATTAATTTGTGGGTGCATGAATAACTTTAAGGAGTCCGCGAAAGGTTTAATATAAAATAAAGTACCTCTACCCCCCATTTCCAATGTTATGAATAATAAATTAATAATAATTAGCAATAATTTTTACGCGTTGAAATTTTTTGATCAAATTAAACACTAAAAATGAAATTACAAGTACAAGCAAGTAATGACAAGCGTTGCACAGAAGTCGGGACGATTACAGGTTCGGCCGCCTATGCAGGTTTAAATAGTAAAGGAATTTCGTCGCTCCATGTAATAACTTGTCTAAAATATGACAGAATAGGACTCTTACATCTAATCAACAGTTTAATTTTTTGTGGTTGATCGTGAAATTTGAAGCAAATGCAAAACAATTTTTTTAGTCTTTAACAGAAGGCAATATTTGTATTGTATCTCATTGAAAAAATAATGCGTTTCTATATTTTAATACATGCACACACAAAGTTATAACTTGAATAAATACTACTTCAGGTAACACAGTTTCTTATTTATACTTTGTTTTTCCGTCAACATTAATAGAGGATGTTAAAGTTAAATTTATAATTTTTCTACTATGCGCGCTATCAATATAGATATTTCCCTTGGGGTTTCATAGCCAAGTTTTTGGTATGAAAAAGAGTCCATGGGCACAACAAGTTTGGGAACCAGTAATTTATCCCCATGTTTTATATTTTAAGAGGGTTCATCCATGTGATGGGTTCAAAAAATCAAAATTTCAGAAATTGCTTCCTTAACATATCTAGAATACGGTGATAAAGAGATTTTTTAAAATTCGAAGTCTTTATAAAGAAGCAGGTGTTAAAAGAGCAGCTATTCGGAGTAAGAAACTTGCGTATTATACCGTCGACCAATTTCGCTAAATAGTACGCGCAAGCAAGTTTGTGTTTTCACAAGCGTTGGAACAGTTCTCCGCTATTGGCTGCAGATCGTGTCATTTGGCAGTGTTTTTCCATTTGATGAATTGGTCGACGGTATAATACGTAAATAAGTATAGTTTTATAGCTTAATTTTAATTAAGGGGATTTACCCATGTAATGGGCTCAAAAAATAAAAATAAAACATTTTTTTCATAAATTGCTTTCTTGACGTGTCTAGAATACAGTGGTAAAGTGATTTTTTTTAATTCAAAGTCGTTATAATGTGAAGCAGGTGTTAGAAGAGCAGCTGTTCGTAGCACTAAGTTAAGATTTTCATTGTTCTAATCGTACTTGAATCTTTTTAAACGCGTTTTTCTCAAAACTGTGTTTTTCAAACTTTCCTCCATCACATCTCAAGAAAGGTTTGACTGAATGACTTCAAATTTATAGGGTATATTCAGCCTATACATAAGCACCAAAATGTGTGTGTGTGTGTGGACTACGATCATTCCAAAATTCAAAATATTTCTATTTTTTATAACAAAAACATAAGAAAAAATCCCATAAAAATTCGAAACTTTTTCTTCGGGGGTCTACCAAAAATCCAATTGTTGATATTTTCAATTGAGTATAGTCGATTCTGTGCATTTAAGCTTATAGATTAAAATTCCGTTAATTTTTTTTTGTTTCAGGTAAGCCAATCAGCCGGAATCGTGGAGGAAGTAAGCGTCCATTTTTTCGAGTTGGTTGTGTTCAGAGCGCTATAACTCACGTTCTATTGGATATTTTTGGCTAAACATTTATATACATACTCATAAAAACTTAAAACTCTGATAAAAACTTAAAGTTCTATCTTTTTACTGGTCGTCGAAAAAAATTCCCTAAGAATGATTAAAAAACAGGCTGCCACATGGGGGAACCCCCTTGATGGAACCTGTTAATTTAAAAAAAATTATAAGCAGCAATGCGATAATACTTTGGTGTAATTTCATTAGGAATAAATAATGACTTCAACTATGTATAAATTTATACTCTTCATGGCTAAGTTTTCAAAACAAAAAGGTACTAACCCATTGAAAGCAGTGATGTCTTCAGAGCAAACCATGGCGTTATTTAAGAGATTCAAATCCCAGCGAGTGGATAGGAGTCCAAATTCAATATGAAAACTCCAGACAGAGAACGTTCCTTTTTGTAGCTTTCTTTATCTCCCAAAATCTTTCCCTTTTTCTGCAGAAATTTCCCTGCCTTCCAGCAAAGTGTGTGGAAGCTTCGTGACGATACTATTTCTGAGATTATCACGGGTGGGGTACACATTACTCTAAGTCAATATTACTATTGGCATCTAACAGATACGATATCAGAAACTCAAAACAAAATTCTAGAGTTGCAAACACAAAACAAAGAGTGTTACCGATAATCATTCAGTCTGCCACTATGTTATATTCTACGAGACATACAATCCACCCTCTAAGAGTGTATAAGTAAATATTTGATGATTGTTTTCCGCTTCGAGAATTGGATAAGTGCATTAGAAAATCTCCATCGTTGGAGATTCTTTCAAAATAGAACAAATCACATGTCTTGTCCATGTGATCGACTACTGTATATTTGTGTTTGTAAGAGCGAGTTATTGTAAAAGTTTAGTTTGGAACAGTTTGAATATTTACCTGTAAAGATTCTAGAATATTCAGAAATATTCTGGGGCACACTTTCCATTTTACCTCAAAGAACTACAAATTTTAACTGCAGTGAAAGGCTTAGTGGCGCATTCCTTTTAACCTTTCATTTTTAGAGAATAAAATAAACATAAGACAATTCATTCTGTGTTCTGTAATAAACCATTTTAGTCGTTAATAATGTTAAAGTTGGTTTCTACTATGCTAATTCTAGAACGGCATCATGTGTCTTTTAGCTTCATGGCCCTTGCAACCAATAAATACAATTATAATTTTTATTTATAATAAATAATTAAAAAAATATTTAGGTAAAATAAGACATTTATTTAACATAAAAATGATACCAAAATAATTAAATTTCAAAAAGGCTTATATTTACAGTCAACTATTTTATGATTTGTCAAGTGTTTGTTTCATGTTGCTTGCAAGATTTTTATATCAGGATGGTATGTTGTCAATTTCAAGCTGATGTAAGCTGCTGAATCAATCAGTTTCAAGCCTTTGTCAATACATTATTTAGTAAGAAAACTTTCAAAAAAGTAAGTGGAAATAAAAATGCTTAATAATGCGATTGCTTGTTTTTAGATTGAAGCAAAAGTATCTAACACATACTATATGCCACACTTTTAATATTGTTTTCTAAACAGGATTTCAGACTCTGCATCATTCGACATTTGATAACGTTCCAATTTTTCGATACGATTTCGTATATCAACAAATTTTTCGTGCAAATAGGATTTTATAGCAGATCTATAGTCTGCATTTCTAAATTTTCTCATTCGATCCAATTAATAAGGTTATTACCAAATTCCTTTACGTCGAATACGTCTGGATAATTTAGAATTATTCAATATAGCAGGGATGGCGAACCAATGGCACGCGTGCCAATGATGGCACGCGACAGAATATTTTGGGCACGCCATCGATCAAAAACGATTTGCATTTTAGCTTAAAATAATTAAGTTTACCATGAAGTATTATGAACAAACGCGAGTGATCCGTCGCGACGCCGACAAGTCGGGGAGCAGACTGGTTTCTTATGTCTTGCGTAAATACTTCGTATATTATAAATTGCTAATGATGCAAAGTTTATCTACGCATAGTGTGTGTATGTAACTATTTCTAAATATATTCAAGTTGTTTAAAAAACATATTCTAACGTTTACATTAATAGTTCATCTTGTATACATCTAATTTATTAATGCGATCTAATTCTTGTCTTGTAAGTCTATAATTGATAAAATAACTCTCACTGCTTTATTTTTAAAAGTTTTAATGACCTGAGACAAAAGCGAAAAAGAGCAGACACTACAGAAATCTCGTACAAGTACTCAATTTCCTAAAAACAAATAAATCTGCCCATGAGCCCCCGCAGTCCTGCGCAGTCAGTAAAAGGGTTTTTGGGGAGGAGGAATCAAGCGAGAGCACATAGAATAGTCAATTTCATCGACACATCTGTACATTTAAAATTTTGTGTTAAATTTACGATTTTTAACTGCTATTTAACATGGCTAGTTCAACAAAAAAACAAAAAGTGCAAAATAGTAAGTGTAGCAGAGAATTTCAAACTTGGTGGTCTGAGAAATATGGCATGATCAATAAAGGCGACAAAGCGGTGTGTGTTTTATGTTCTGGAACAGTGGTATGCAGAACATATCGTCTGTAAAACGGCATTTTGAAACAAATCACAAATCCTTTTGTGAAAACAGCGAACCAGAGCAAAAAGAAATAATTGCAAGTGCAATAAAAGACAGAAATAAACAGTCGACGTCTATGTTTAAATATGTAAGCAAAAATTGTCACACAAGTGCGGCAAGTTACTCCACTGCATATGCCATTGCTCTGCATGGTAAACCTTTTCAAGAGGGAGAGTTTTTGAAGGACGCTTGGTTGGCATGTGCGCCCTCACTTTTTGATGATTTGATAATAAAGATAAGATAATTCAGCGCATCAAAGATGTTCCTCTATCTAGAAACACAATGAAAGATAGAATCTTGAAATTGGCAGAAAATGTTACAGATCAACAAAAAATGCCATTAACTCAGCTCCTTTTATATCGCTATGTCTTGACGAAAGTATTGACATTACTAAATCGGCACATTTAGCTGTCTTTGCTCGATATTGTGTAGAAACATCATTAAGGAAGAATTAATTGCGATAACATCGTTGTTAACAACTACAAAAGGCACAGATATTTGTACGGCAGTAAGAAATTCGCTTGCTGAGAAATAAATTGATTTGAAAAAAACTGTTTCTCAGTAACCACTGATGGTACTCCAAATATGGTAGGCAAAAAAAATGGTTTCATTTCTTTATTTAAAACAGACGTAGGACATTCGATTCTTGAATGCCACTGCATTATTCACCAACAAGCCTTATGTGCAAATAGTGGTTTAACAACTCTTGATAATGTAATAACTTTAGTCACAAAAATAGTCAACCTCATATCGTCACAGGCTTTAAATAAACGAAAGTTTGATGCTTTGTTGGATGAAGTCAATTCGGTGTATAATGGCTTAATAATTTATAACACATTGTTCGCTGGTTGTGCCGCGGGAACGTACTTCAAAGATTTGTTGATTGCTTGGAAGAAATCAGACTGTTTCTACAAAATGAGAGCAAAATTGAACAATACCCACAGTTGATGGATATTATGGGGCTTTTAAAATTGATGTCTTTTACAGACATATGCTAACATTTCAATGAATTGAACATAAAACGTCAAGGCCCGAATAAAACAGTTATCGTCATGATGGATCTCATTCGAGCTTTTGAAGCTAAACTATATGTTTTCAGAGAAACGATATTATTATAAAAAACTACAAGTACTTCCCAAACTTGAAAAAATATCAAAGATTTAGATGCCCAAGAGAAACGAAATGAAGAAAAAGTTATTGATGACTTTATTTCCATAATGGATTCTTTAATCAAAGAATTTTCAGCGAGATTTTCTCAGTTCAAGGAATTATCGGAAACGTTCAAATTTATTATGTACCGTGATGTGATTTCGTTTGATAAAATGAACTTGTCTCAAGTCGATTGGTTGGAAATTGAAGAACTTGAAATGCAACTGATTGATTTCCAGTCTAGTTCAACATGGATTCAAAAGTTTATTGAAACAAGGAAAAAGTTGGAATTGATTGAAGCACAAATATTGACAAGCAATATAAGTAAAAATACCAGTAACGAAATTTTTGAAACATGGAATTCGATTCCAGACGCATTTAACTGTTTGAAGAAGTTGGTATATGCTATTTTAACTATATTTTCATCTACCTATGCCTGCGAGTCATTATTTTCAGAGATTAATAACATCAAAGACTCGCTTAGAAACCGTTTAACAGACGACTCTAATTCAGCATGCATTCTGCTAAAAGTAACATCTTATAATCCTGATATAAGTTATTTGTCATCTAATCTACAACAGCAGAAATCACACTAATGTTATCTTAATTTAAATTACAAGTATAACTAAAACATTTACTACTATACAGTGCAAAATGTACTTTTTCGTATTAAATAAAGAATTTTGATTTGTTCGTTTTTAGTTTTATTAGTTCTTCTATAATCACAAGTCAAAATTATTTGATGGCACGCCTATAACTCATTAAACGTTTTTTTAGAAAAAATGGCACGTGGACCCAAAAAGGTTCGCCACCCGTGCAATATAGTCTTTTTGAATTAAATATATTTAATCTTTAAATCTGTTTGATAACTGTTCTTTAATGGAATAAAGAATTTTTTGAAAAATCGATAGTTAAATTTCCAATTTATTTTGTAACTGTTGATTCATCCCAAAAAGTTTTAAGTTTGGAAGAATTGTCCCCCCCCAAAAAAAAAAATCTAATTCGTATTCAAACTTTTTTTTCAATCCAAGCATAACCTCAATTGTTTCTCTCTCCGCGCCTTATGAATTTTTACAAAGAGTATTTAAATGCGCGTTATATTCACGAAAAACACCAGTTTTGTAAATTGTTCTATATTATTAAGTTCTATAGAATCGTTCCAGCCCGAACTATTTAAAACAAGGCGTATTTCTAAGTCCGACTAAGCCAACATACGTTATTGCACATTAAAAAATATCATTTCAACATAGTCAACATCATATATCAACATAGTCAAACATCAATCAACATAGTTTAAAAGCTTTTTGAATCAGCTTTTATGCATGTCACATACAACTATAAAATTTTTAATTTGGTTAATTCTTCCAGTTATTTCCTTGAAATCGCTCATTCCGAATTTTGTATAGAGTATTTGTTGGTGAATAAAGCAATGAAAACCTATTATTTTTTAAATTACCAATTTTATTTTGAAATAATGTGACGAAACGCATTTCTGACCCAGTTAAATTATGAGTTCATCTGTCATATCGACAGCATTTCTTGAAAAGTCTATTTTGAAAACTTTCAGTTCATTGACTGCAACTTTACAAACATCTCAATACCTTTTGTTCTTCCAAGTATATTTGCAAATTTTGAAAGTTCCTTGTGTGTTTCATTTTCTTTCGGAAAATATGAAATAATTGCCAATCTAGCAGATAATTTTAAGTCAATTGTTTTATCGAGACAAATGGAGATAAAAGCACGATTATTATTATTGTTGCAAAGTTGATTAGAAGTATTTATTTTATAATCCTATATTTAACAGTATTACTACTCATTTGCAATTCTTGAATTCATTTTTTCAATTCCTACTATTAGTTCACTCTCTCTCTCTCTCTCTCTATATATATATGTATATCTTGCTCAAATTTTCAATCGTTAATAAAATATTTTTCCTTCATCCACTCAAGTTCAAATACATTTTTTAAACTTGTAGCGGATGATACTTGATGTAAAACAGTTTTTTTCAAATATTAATTCATTAATCAAATTTAATTTTTAAATTTTAAATTTATTCTGTGTTATTTCTGACGAAGTTAGATTTATTTGCAATAGATGGCGCCAGTAAGTTTTTCTAACGAGGTAGGAATTAATTTTTAAAAAAAAGTTTTTATATTACTTGTGTGTGTGTGTTATCTTTGAAACCTTGAAACAAATTTGTACCAGTTTTCAACATAGTTGTTTTATTTGCTTAATATTTTTTCGGTAAATTCTTTTCAGTGAATATTACATGCCGCTTATTAGATGGTGTTCGATAAACAATTATTTCAAAACACATACCGAAAACGGTTTTTATTTCCGTGTTTAATGAATCCGTAATCAACAATCTAAGTATTTACAAAGCTTCGTATTTTGTTTGCTTTTTCATTGGTAGCATATAAAAGGTGGGGATGTTAAATCTTTTAAATTTCAATTAAAGTAGAAATTTACTCACTAGTATACAAAGACCTTCATCTGACTAGCCAAAAGCGTCACACTTCGCCGTCTTGTGTGATCTGGGATCTTTTTTTAACACGCTTTTATTAATTTCACCTGTATGTAACGGAGCCCGAACTCGCTTTTTACCCTCTTTAAAAGGTCAGATTAATTCATTTGCACACTTGTCAAGAACCGTTGACAATACAATAACGATTTCCCACTTACAGATTTGGCGTCTAATTCTAGATCCCGTTTTCAGGTTTGGCGACTAAAATATTAAATTACAACCCTAAAGCGAAAATGCTCATTTTTAATACAAATACAACAAACAAAAAAAGTGTTCTTTATGTGAAAAAGGGGAGGATGCGTCAGTAATTTCTTAGTTTAGTTTATTATAAAAGCGTGTTTTTTTAGTTTTTTAAACTATCATTTATTCTAATAATAATATATATTAGAACTGATATATATAAGCAATATTTTTATTAGAACTATCAATAAGTGAGTGAGATTTATATTAACATTGCACTATAAAGCAACACGAGGGCTATTGGCGACGAAACTCGTAATTTTGAGCCTCGGTCAAGTAACAAGGACGGCATCTGAGCTGGCAACCCCTCTCCACACCAACGGGACGACATTAAGCCTCGACAGATTTAACATCTAAACTAACTAATCTGCTATTATCTAACATTGACAGTGGGTAGTATATTTATGATGTAGTATTAAAGAAAAAATATGTAATGGGATAATTCTTAAATTCTTTGGAGAATTCGAACGCAGAACTCGGATTTCTCTTTACTTAATTTTCAGAAATTATACTGAGGGGAGAGAGAGGCTTCGAAATCAAACTAAAGTCCAGTTGAGAAAGGGAAACCCCGTTTAAAGTTAAGGATTTTCTTCGAAAATTCCTTCTTAAGAAACGCATTTACTGATTTAAATTTTCAAAAAAACTAGATAAAATGCTTGTTAAAATTACGAATACAAAACAACAAATTTGCTGTAGAGGAAACGTCTATTTGCAAAATGGAGGTAATCATAATGTACAAGGCAAAATTAATTAGGATTAGAAGATTTATTTGAATAATAAGAAAAAAATTTAACTTCATATTCATGTCACATTTTCCTGCGTTTGTGTTTCTCAAATGCTGAATTTTGCAAGAGACCACATTTCAGCAATACCTATGCCCATTATGCAATTTACCCAAGGAAGGATAATCTTATCGTTATATATATCAGATAGTTAGTAACTTCATCCTGTTTCCTATACGATGATTGTTTGTTATATAATCACCACTTTTCACATTAGAATGTGAATGTTAAGCAGCAAGGCAGTGTTGCAACCTGATTCCTTATCTTCTGTAGTATTTTTGTAATTTCTCCCAGGTGTGAAAACCTAATTTTCTAATTCTTTCGTATTCGTCGTCGTATTTATCCCAAGTTCAAGCGATGAAATATGTATTATAAGGGAATTATTGTCTGCATGTGTGTGTTCGTTTATAACATGAAAATAAATAAAAGAAAACGAAATCACCTTAATTCGATGTATCGCGATTAAATTCTGAAGTTTATTACAGGGAGAGTAAATGAGATTTATATATATTATCATAGCCCTACAAAGCAAGGCGAGAACAACATTGAACCGTGGTCAAGTGACTAGGGCGACGCCTGAACTGGTACCCCTCTCCTAACTACCACACCACACCAACGGGAGGATATTGATTCTCAAGAGATTTTACGTGCAACGACTCCCTCTACACTGTGGTTCTTAAGTGACGCCAGGACTTGAACCCTCGACACTCCGGCCATGAGTTCGTGACCGTATCCCCTAGGACAACCCCCGGTCCACGGACCGATACCGGGCCGCTTAAAGAAAATTAAACTAGTATCACTTTATTTAAATTGGGGCATTTCTCTCGGATTTGCGCAACTTTCCACGGAAATCACTTTATATTCCACGTTAAATCACTTTTATTCATTTTTGGTGTAACTATATTTTATTCTGAAGGCATATTTAAATGTAACTAAATTAAAATTGTTAAATCAAAACAATCTAAAACATAAATAATCAATGTGTCCCACCCTCAGTGGGCCGCGGTAAAATTATCAAACGTTGACCGGTCCGCAGCGATAAAAAGGTTGCGGAGCACTGCCCTAGAGTACCGCGGTGTTTTATTGAAGGGAGAAGCATAGTAAAAAAAAGGGGGGGGAAAGACTTAAAAACAAAGACTCATTCTATTTTATGATGAAAACAGTGCTTTGAAATAGCCAAAAAATTTTACAAATGTTCGTTCAATTATATTTGATCTTTACCTTTCACCTCCAATTAGCTATATAAAAACTGCTTGGTGTTTAACAAAAAATCTAAATGCCTGACCAATAGCTTGTAAATGGAATTCTAATCCCTGTAATCTCACCAATTTATCGGACTCCCTTTGTTCATTATTTGAATTTTCATTCATTATATTGAAAGTTAAAATGTATAACGAAAATATATGAAATCGAATTTAAATTAAAAGAAAAATAAAGGTTCTATTGCATAAGTCTTTTAAGATAAGTATTAACCCGTGCATGTGAAACATGGTCCATGTCTGGAACAGATGAGAACATGATATGTATCTACGAAACGAAGATTTTAAGATTCACTTTTGGAGGAATTCAGGAAAATGGAACGTGGCGAAGAAGATCAAATTACGAGCTCTATCAATCATATAAAGTATCTGACTTTGTTAACTTCATCAAAATACAAGCAATTAAATGGGCAAGTCACGTTGTCAGAATGGATGAAGACTGCCCCACTAAAAAAGTCTTCAATGCCCAACCAATTGGCGCACGAAGAAAGAGCAGGCCAAATCTTAGATGGATTGATGGCCTAGAAAAAGATCTCCTAGTTTGATAACTAAGAAATGGAGAACACTAGCAGGAAGAAGGCAGGTCTGGAAAAGGCTTCCTGAGAATGCCAAGAACCACCCTGGGCTGTCGAGCCGCTGAGGAAGGAAGGAAAATGTATAAAATATACATATAACGTTTTTGTATTTGCAATATATGCTTGATGCCTTAAGTAAGTTTTCCCTTTTGAATATATTTGCGAACATTTGGAAATAATTCACATCGTTGAAACCCGTTTCCTTTATGAAACTTTAGAAATAAGCTAATGCAGTTCAAACAGAAATATTTTGTAAAGTATCATCGGAAGTAAAAGTATCCTTTAAGGCTGTCTTCGGTAAAAGTACGAGAGCTCTGACTAACCGCGAAGCACATTTTCAGACAGAAAAATGACCCAATTTCCATGGAAATTTGCAATATTATAACTAGTACCTCCGTTAACAATATAGTATTTTTAAAAATTTCAAAATATTCCGTGAATACTTTCTTTTTTGTTTTAATACTTGAAGACAAAGCCCATGTAACATTAAGGTATAGGATAAAAAATGCGAAACACATTTTATACCAGAAAAAAATGAATCAACTCGGTTAAAAATGGGAAGTATGATAAAAAAATGCTGCTCTCTAAAGGATAGTGAAGCCAGGATATCATATTAATTTTCATTTCTTTTGTATCTGAAAAAATGTTCCAAATTCGTGTGTGTCCTATTCTTTAACATTAACCGCGAAAACAACCTTAATGGATACATGGTATACTTTAGTATTAAAAATTAGAGAGTATTTTCTTATATTGGGAGGTCTATATTCATTGTTTTACAATGCGCGGCAGCCACCGATGACTCCACACATCTACACACTACTGTCTCATTTGTGAAGAAGGTTTTATCAAGGAGGGAGAGTTACGTTAACGTCGCACTCAAAACAAAGGCCATTGGCCACGGTCCTTGTAATTCTGAACCACTTGTAATTCCTTCCCATCTTTAAACAACCACGCCAATAGGATTTTGAGCTGCGACAGATTTAATGTGCATCGATCCCTCCACAAGGTGGATCGTTCAATAACACCAGGGTTCGAACTCATGACACGCCGGTCACGAGCTCGCGACCCTAACCACTAGACTACCGTAACTGGGTGGCTTTGCCAGAAATGACGAATTCAAGTCTATCTGTAATACAACGGCACGTGGAAATGTCAGTGACCGAAGCACTTCTGAATATTCCATTTTTTGAACTCTCAGAGCTGTAGCCCACGATGACGTGTGCTTACATCTTTCGTCTTACACATTCTATGACGGTGTGTGTGAGCAAAATCTTACACAACTATAATTTGGGTCTTATCTGGCAACACACACAATGTACACCAACGAATAAAAACTACGTGCATTGCAGTGAACAATGAAATCGAAACGACGATTAAATAGATGTTTTGCAAAAATGTAATACATTGGGTTAGGCTTTCAAAATGTTACGCATGGAATGAGCTTTACACAACCTTTTGTTTTGATACATAATACAACATAACAAATTTCGTAAGCTCTTGCAGACACATTAATGTATAATAAATATTATTTTGCGAGAAAAAAAAATTTACTATTGAATTTTTGTCATGAAAAATTAAATGCTTTAGTTTAATTAGAAATTCCGTTTCTAAATTTGTATTCCATTTTTATTCTTAAATGCAGTTAAAACTTATGTAAATAGATAAAAAGAAATTTATTAGTACATGTCTTCTTTCTTAAATTTGGAGACATATTTTATTTGGGAGTCAAATTAAAAGCATTTGTGGTACGTTGAAGGTTTCTTGATTTTGTAAATAAGAAGTTTTTTCCGCTGGTTTCGTTTATGATCATTAAATATAAGTTAAGTATAGGACTATTAAATATTAACTTCATTACTCTGTTTTTAAAATAACTAATTATTAAAATTTGGTATTTATTTCACGCAAAGTGTTAAAAATTAAAAGCTTTAAAACTGGATTTTCACAGCACTCAATCAACCAAAATAGTTCAGCTAAGAAAACATGAAAGGAACTACTGAATTCTTTTTAATTAAAAAGAAGCAATAAATATTTTTTAATTACGAACCTTAACACGTGCCGCAATGCAAAAGGTATTAATAAAATCTTTTTACCGTTAAACAACACCATATAATAATTTAACATAAATAAATTTAAGATCTTGAGATACCAACTGTGAAAAATATAAAATAATGAAAAATTTATAAAAAAATAACTTTGTATATAAAAAAGGAAATTAAGTCGAATTATGTTCAATTTACTGTAGAAAAGCAAATAAGATTTGTTTAAATGAAAATTAAACTAGTATATATATATATATGTTTATCCATTTTTCAGTATGACATTTACATAAGATATGAAGGGGGACATTATTTTTAAACACTATCATTTGAATTCTGATAAGATACATGAATAACAAATAATTAAGATTTAACTAAAGCCCACTATACATAAATATATCCTTTAAATCTCTAAATTTGTGAACAATTAAATTATAGATATATTCAGTTTCAAGATTACAAAAAAAGGAACTTTCCTTACTGAAACAATACAGCTGATAAAAAAAATTTATTACTTCCGTATTTTTCAACTTACATTGAAGACTATGTGTAACTGAACAATGGCCATCCTTTGCTTGTAGCAAATTTCAGGAATATCCCATTTGAAGCTGTGCTTTTGGCGTTAGAATATTTAAATACTATAGTATACATTCATATTAGACTATGTAAGAAAAAAAGAACTTCGAAAATTTCGAAGAGTTTATTCCAATATCGAATATTTGCAACTGAGGAAATACCTTAAAAGGAAATTTTTATATCCAAAATGACTTGTCTCAATATTGATTTTTAATGCATTAATTAATCTTTTAACTATCAGGTCTGAGGTAATCTCGGGCATGGCATTAGTACTAAATGTCACGCCCGAGTATCATACGGGGTAACTTATTTTGAGTGCATCTAATTGTTATACCCGAACAGAAATTCGGAGGTTTATTGGGGGCTGCGGTGGCCCAGTGGTGAAGGCATCGGATCATGACAGGCATGTCATGTGAGTTCGAGTTCAGTACCACTAAAGACCCGTTGTGTAGGGAAGCGATGCACGTTAAATCTGTCGAGTGCTGAAACGTCCTCCCGTTGGTGTGGTGTGGTAGTTAGAAGAGGGGGTGTCAGCTCAGGTGTCGTCCACGTCACTTGACCATGGTTCAAAATTACGTGGTCCGTCGCCAAAAGACCTCGTGTAGCTAAACTGTGCGACGTTAATATTCACTCCCTCACTGGAGGTTTATTTCGGTTTCATCTATTTGTGAAACTCGAATTTACACCGGAAAAAACTAATTTTGCCACACAAAACTGAACTATTAACGGGTATACCTTTTTATTTAACATTTTTTAAGAAAATAATGCTGCACTAAAAGTGAACCTTACTACTACGACGCTGTGCGGCGGGCACTTTAAACGAATATGCAGTTGCTATTAAACCTTAAAAAATTTTAAGCACGTAATGCATAATATCAGTTTTCAGATACAAAACACATTTTGTTTTATGCTAACATTTGATGTCTGCAATAAGAAAAATTTTGCAATTTATGTGCCCAAATCTTCAAAATAATTTGACAGTTAAACCAATGTTTCTCAAACTGTGGGGAGTAAGCATACTGAATAGTCGAAAACGAAATGTTATTTTTAAAAAAATTATTAATTTACTGAAAGTAAACAAACAAAATACATTCTGACGTAATAAAAAAATAAAAGACTCATTTACACTGATATAATATACTTATAAATGTATCAGTACTGCACCATGTATTTTAGAATTGATCTAACTATACAAAGTTTAGAACAAGTATTTTAATTACCAGTGGGTTTCTCATATTTAGAATTATATATTAAAAATTAAAACTAATATTGATAATTCGTACGTTTTACAATTAATCCCTTAAATACTGATTAAAAATTCCCTGATCTCCCCAATGCTATCGTTTAACACGTAGGCGAGCGTATAGGGTGTATTGGGAAGAGGAAGCGGGTATAAAAGGAATAAATAAGCAAATCCTCTGAAATAAGTAAATCCTTCGCAAACACTGTTAAAGTGATTTTATTGCCTTCGGAATAATTTTATGCAGAGCAGTTCTCAGAAATTATCGTATTTTGGAAAGACGTATATATACGGCCGGGGCAATTAACTCACTGGTGGAGCGAGACGTTTATATATGCAGATAGCACGTAAAAGGTGAAAGTCGTGCTGTAGTTTTAGTGCCAAAGTGTATTATTGAATTCAATACATTGTTATTGTATGAAGAAGGGGCACGATGAAAACTTGGAATACTGGGTCTCAAATATTGAAAGTTTAAAAAGCACTGAGTTAAAGGGTTAAAAAATTCCTTAAAAAGTATCTTCCAAATATTTTATTAATATATATAACACAATAGATTCTCAAATACTTTTGCCAATATTTCCCTACGAAAGGCTAGATTCTTATGATTCCGAAACATTGAGTAATTAATACATTGCTCTAAATATTTTTTTAATATTTCAACTCAATACAGCGTTACAGTGAGCATAAACCCTAATGCACTGTAGGTATTTAAATCTACGCTGCTGCGATACAATCAGCAACGTACTCTGAAACAAAATCAATGAGGACGTCAATCGTTCTCCAGCAACCATTTGTCTTTTGACCACAGTGGTGACAGCTGACGCAAGCGATCACCGATACCGTCCTAAATCTGCTAGATGAATGAAGGATCAGGATTTAGGCAATTCCCCCCCTTCTTCCATAAAAGGAAAGGAAATGCTATTCCTCTGTTTCATCGATCGAATTATTCTTTAAGTTTATGAAAGAATATTAAAAAGAAAATGAGAATGCAATTTGAAAATAATAAGCATATCTTTAAAATGCATCTCTGTAACTATTTTGAATAAAAAATGTTCAAAAATTAAGATAAGAATATTTAATATTCAAACACTAGAATGGTTTTTTTTAAATTTTTATTTTTGTACCAATAATTGTCATATTAGATTTTTCAATTCGAAGCATAAAGAAGCTCATTGCTCTTTACAAAGACTTTAACTTGAATCTAATTTCATAATAATACTTGATTCAAATAACTCTCAATTCCGATATTAATCAAAATTTACTAGCTAAACTGTAAAAGAGAATTTAAATGAAATGGTATAATCAATACACAGTTATCCATAAACAAAATGTTTTGTTAATGTAAATCACATTCTAATATTAAAATTCTTCAGAATAAAATAATAGCGACTGAATGCGTTTAAAATCATTGTTTTGAAAAAGTGTTTAATAGAAATTTTTTATGCATATATTTAGGGTCAGATGAATTAGAAAATACATATAAAATTGTTTTACAAATATTATTACAAGAAAAAATTATTTAAATTCAATTTTCAGCACAAAAAAATGAAAAAAGAATGACATATATTTAAAACATTCTCCTTTTACGAAAAATGCTTCTTTAATAATAATATTACTCCTATATTTATATACTAGCCGTTACCCACCCACTTCACTGGGTATTTCACGATGTTGTACATATGTATACTGTTTACATATATATTAATTATTGATATCAGGCAATAAGAATTCGATTGTATTGAAAAATATATTTATAGCTGTTATACTCTCGCCCCTTGATATAAAAAGAACATAAATTATGATATCTAATTTCTATTTATATCTAAAATAGAAGGAGAAAGATTGTTTTCGCTCACTTAACCTAACAATTAAGTGGATTTCCGCCAAAGCAACTTTCAGTGGATCTCTACTCCATAAAATAAGCATGCGTGCTAAATTTCAAGTCTAAATCTAACAGAGCAAAAACGGAATTTTTATCATCAATACCTCGTTGACAGCATTCTTAGCGGATTCCAATTCAACAAAAGAAGCATGCAAACCAAATTTTATTATTATAGTCTTAGCAGTTCGAAAACGGGAATTTTGTCTATCAATACGCCCCAATAACTCTCCCCGCTTCCCCCTGGAGTTGATTTCCGTAAAATCCATTCTTAGTGGAACTCTATTCAACTAAAGAAAAGTGCTCAACAAATTTCAAGTAAATGAGTTAAACTCAAAAACAGGAATTTTTCTATAACATGCCTTAATCCCTCGCAACCCCACTCCTTTGGGGGTCCGTTTTCGCAAAAATCTTTGTAAAAGGAATTTTATTCCATGAACGGAACATACCTTCTAATTTTCAAACAGGTGGTTCTATTAGTTGAAAAGCGGAAATATTTATCTATTACGTCCCTTAATCCCCCTCAGTGACCCTTGGGGATCAATTTTCCCCAAAACTATTTTGTAGTGGATCTCTACACCATGAAAGGAAATCGCTTACCAAATTTTAAGACTGTACGTCTAATAGTTTAAAAATGGAAATAATTATCTATAACGCCCCTTAAGCCCCGCAACGCCACTTAGGGAACGATTTTCACAAAACCCACCTTATGACAGATCTTTACTGAGTGAACGGAATCAGCTTTCTCAATTTCAAGATTTTACGTCTAATAGTTTAAAAAAGGAGTTAATTGTCTATAACGCCCCTTAATTCTCCACAACGCCACTTGGGGTCGATTTTCACAAAACCCATTTTGTAGCGGATCTGTACTCTATGAAAGGAATCCGGTAATCAAATTCCAAAACTGTACGTCTAATAGTTTAAAAACGGAAATAATTATCTATAACGCCCTTTAAGCCCCCGCAACGCCACTTAGGAAGCGATTTTCACAAAACCCATCTCATAGTGGATCTCTACTTAATGAATGGAATCAGCTTACTAAATTTGGAGATTTTACGTCTAATAGTTTAATAAAGGTGTTAATTGCCTATAACGCCACTTGGGAGTCGATTTTGACAAAACCCATTTTCAGTGGCTCTGTACTCTATTAAAGGAATCCGGTAATCAAATTCCAAAACTGTACGTCTAATAGTTTAAAAATGGAAATAATTATGTATAACGCCTCTTAAGTCCCCGCAACGCTACTTAGGAAATGCTTTTCACAAAACCCATCTTATAGCGGATCTCTACTTAATGAATGGAATCAGCTTACTAAATTTCGAGATTTTACGCCTAATAGTTTAAAAAAGCAGTTAATTGCCTATAACGCCCTACTTAGGAAATTTTCACAAAACCCATCTTAACGCCACTTGGGAGTCGATTTTCACAAAACCCATTCTGTAGGAGATCTGTACTCTATGAAAGGGATCCGCTTCAAATTTCAAGACTGTACGTCTAATAGGTTAAAAATGGAAATAATTATGTATAACGCCCCTTAATAAGCTACTTAGGAAATGCTTTTCACAAACCCCTCAACACCCCTTGTCTAATAGTTTAATAAAGGTCGATTTTCGATTTTAAAAATCATTATGTAGGAATGTCTACTTTATAGTTTAAAAAGAAATCTGTGTACCAAGAAATTTTTCACGACTGTACATCTAATAGTTTAGTAATGGAAATAATTATCTATAACGCCCCGATTTTGACAAAAACCCCCGTAACGCCCGTCTAATAGTTTAAAAATGGAAATAATTATGTATAACGCCTCTTAAGTCGAACTTTCACAAAAATCCGTTCTTAATGAATGGATGTCTACTCCATGAAGGGAATCTACCTTACCAAATTTTCAAGTCTGTAGGTTTAATAGTTCAAATTTCAAGAGATAATAGGTTAAAAATGGAAATAAGTTCCAGAGGAATGTCTACTTTATGAAAGAAATCTGTGTACCAAGTTTTTCACTAATAGTTTAGTAATGGACCGTACACGCCCCTTGGGGTTCTTTATAGTGATTAATTGGGAGTCGAATGGAATCTGTATCTATACGATCCCCCTTCATTTCAGTGAGTGACGTAGACTACAAGTCGTAACGCCCCTGGGGCTTTTCTCCTTTATGTATATAGATAGCTAAGACTTCTCAAAAGAGACTTTGGTAAAAGTTTTGAAAAACTCCTATTATTTCCAGAGTTAGGATCAATTATAATAATTAGGTGTGTTTTTTGTTAAAATTTCTCTACTCCAATATGTTAAAATATGAATAAATCCTCTTAAAAATTATACATTTCAAAAATTCAAGTTCATTCTCTGTAGAGAGGTCTTAGCTATATATCTTGGCAAAATATCATAATTGTAAAAGCATTTTTCATAACAGGAGAATGTTTTCAAAATATTTCTTTCTTTCTTCATATTTTTGTCAAAAAATTGCAATTAAATAATTTTTATTGTAATAATATTCTTAAAACAATTTCACATGTATACTCCAACTTAAGTGACACTAATCATCAAAAAAAAATTACTCATTTATAAACTTTTTCAAAATCACGGTTCCAAACGTTTCAGTCAGTCGCCTTAAGATTCACAAAGTTATTTTCCTATTATATAGCTCAGTAGTAAAATTCTTAAGTAAGACTTTTATAAATGTACAATTCATTACAAATTAGACTTAAGAGTCTAAATTTTATTCACGGAAGACCATTACATTAGAAATATAAAGCTCAAACATTTCAAAACTTATCCTTCATTTCGTGGAAATATTTTCTTTACAAGAGGAAATACTTTTGTTATGAAATCAATCATCTTTAACACGTAAATTGCAGCTGAATACTAAATTCCGATAATATATCTTGACAAGAGATAAAAAAAATTTCTGTGTGTTTTCTATTATAATACTCAAATCTTTTTCTCATGGCTGCCAAAGCTATTTCGTCAGTTTTACTCTCAGTGAATTTATAAGCAAAATATCCTTTAAAAAAGACACTATACAATTTTCACAATAGGCGATACAACACAATGCCTACTCTTTCTTTGAATCTATTTACATTTATTTGACATTTTAACAAATAATTTTAAACATTTGATGAATATTACAAATGATGAATAAAATTATTTTTAGAATTTTTCTCAAAGTATGTAAGATAATTATTCTTAGAAATATTTCTATTTATGAATTTTATTGTACCTTTTTTTTCCTTTGTTTTTCTTCCTGTATATCCAGTTTCACAATTTCGAGAAGAATTTTTTTTTTATTCCTTTGAAAAATTATTTTTACAGTCCTTGAATTAAATTTTAAGGAATTTTTAATATTTCCAAAACATTAAAAGAGAAAAGCTAGTGGAATATAAAAGGTCATCACAGAGAAACGGGTAAAAAAAAGTTTTCGAATCTATGAAAGAGATTTGCATAAGCTAAATAAATATAAATATTTCTACGCTAAGGAACTACTTTTTGAGATTCACAAATCTGTGAATTTTGATATAATTTTAAAATTTTTCATAATTTTGCTCATTTACCGGTTTGAAACATTGTAAAATTTGCAATAAATTTTTTTCTTACGGTTTTTTTTTGTAAAGTACGAAATTTAAAACATTAATATAAAGCTAATATGTTTGTAAATAGAATAATATATATATATATATAAAGACAAAAAACCCCCTCCAAATAACATCTGAAAATGCATTGTAGAATCTATTTTCTCACAGCAAGTTTAAATTAAAAAAAGCTTTCATTTTGCAAACTCAAATTTTTCAATTTGTCTCTGAATTAAAAATTTTAAAATTCATAAAAGTTTAAACATTTAATTTTTTTCTTTATAAAATTAGAAAATACATTCTATTATTATGAGGGTGGGGTGGAGGTACACGTGTGTAAACTCGTTATCAAAATTAAGTCTAATGAAATAAAGATTTATAAATACGCTATAGCAGGGGTGGCGAACCTTTATTCAACAACGTGCCATTTTTTCTAAAAAGGTGTTTAACGAGGTATAGACGTGCCGTCAAATATAAGTGCACTGTATAATTGCAAATGTTTTAGTTATACACGTTATTCAAATTAACGTAACATTATTGTGAATTCTGTTGTAGCAGATTGGATGACAAATAACATATTTGGATTGTAAGATGTTACTGTTAGTAGAATGCATGCTTAATTGGAGCCATCTGCGATCGGATTTTAAGCACTTAATTATTTTTTCTGTGGTTCCCTTTTTTGACGAGAGGATTAGCTATTTGTATCAAAATGTCGTTTTACATACAATGTTCTGCATACCACAATTCCAGAACATAAAACGCACACCGCTTTTGTCGCCTTTACTAATAATGCCATATTTCTAGATTCATCAAATTTGATATTCTCTTTTACACTTACTATCTTACCCTTTTTATTCCTTTGCTGAACTAACTATGCTAAATAACGCTTAAAAATCGTAAATATAACACAAATAAATTTTAAAATACATTTGATACAATTAAATTGATTATGATATGCGTAAACAAACTTTGCATCATAAGCAATTGTATTCCATGACGTAACTAAGGCAAAACAATAACAAATGAGTGTGCTCCCACCACAACGTGACAGATCACTCGCGTAATTTCATAATATTTCATGGTGAACTTTGTTATTTTGAAATAAAATGCAAACCATTTTGATCGCTGGCGTGCCCAAAATATTGTGTCGCGTGCAATGAATGGCACGCGTGCCAGTGGTTCGCCATCCCTGCGCTATAGGAACATGGGGAAAAATTGAATTTTTAATTTTTTACAATAAAATGATTTTTTTACACTTGAAATACACCCCTCTCATTTGTTGGGTCTTCTTTTTCTATAAAATTGTCTTCCTCGAAATCTCCCCCCTCTCCTCATTTTTCAAAGCCGTACAAGCTCTTGTATTGAGCATTTAATATCTGCGCCCTCAAGGTATCCGACTACCCTAAAATCATACATTTTGCCAAAAATTGATATAAATTTTTTGATTTTATTTCCTAGGCCATCTTATAATCTTTATAAAAATACCAAGTCTATTATTTTTCATTTTCTAGAACAGTAGCTACATGTATTTTATTCTGTTAAAAGCAGATGACACTACTTTAAACAGAATGTCATACTTCAAAATGCTCTTTATTCGAAATATGTTTTTTTGAAAATGCTCAAACGGGGTCAGCGATTGCTCAAAAAGTTTTGAAAATAATTTACAGAAATTTTTTATGTATGTTCTGTATAGAAGTGTAATAGTAGAAGTGTTTTAACCTTCAGGTTTATCAATCCCTGTTTTATTTCAAAATTTACAATCCCTTATGTGAATATAATCACTGTTTTATTTAAGCAATTTTTTATTATAAATAAGATAAAGTGCTCTAGGTTTCGTAAAAATTAAAATATCTCTTATTCTGAAGGTCCTTTTTGTAAAGAATAGACCCCGTTTATGCAATTTTTTGTGAATTTTTACCAATTTTTTCCTAATTTAGTAATAATAATTTATTTTTCTCTTCTTAATTTTAGCATATTTTTCTTAAAATGTACTAAATAAATCTAAAAACGACAAAAAAATCCCCATAATTCCATTTTTAAAAAAAAAGTTGTCGCAAGTAGTTGGATACCTTAATTCACAGATTATCTAAGTGAAAAGCAAAAAATTACAGAAAAATTACACTCATTTAAAATCCTAGCATTTCATTATATCGAGAAAACTAGCTATTTTTCTCATTCTTGAATACCAACTTTAAATCATTTATATTAATATTATTTGTTGTTTGAAAGATGCTGATGTTTTCATAAAGTACTTTTAAGCTGTAGTACTGAAAGTCCCATTTTAGTTTAGTCTTTCCACTCAGATACTTTTTAATAATTTAGGTGAAGGTTAGTTTGTGCAGTTAAAGATTTCAATACATTTATAACAGTAATAGTCACAATACTTCTATGTTAGTCAGTTGGTTATAGTTTTTTAACTTTGCATTCTGGTAAATACATCATGACGCAAATCAAAAGGGACTGAAGTTTTGTTGAACAATAATGACATTTTATAATTATTACAATAAAAAGAAATCTAATAGCATATTCCAAATCAAAATCGAAACTAACGGAAGTGTTGCTTATTTACATTATTTTTGAAAACCAAAACTGTCGACATTTACGGGTTTTTTCTATTGCCCAGTCGAATTTCAAAATGATTTGCTATAAAATGTGTTCAGAACAATCTATATTATTATTTTTTAAATATTCTCGATTTTTTTTATTTTGTGAACACATTCAAAGGAATTATCTCTTCTTAAAACATTCAATCCCTTATGAACTTCAGAGGATGTTTGAATAACTTTTACTTAAAAGATTTTTGAAATAATTAAAAAAATGAAACTGTTTCTTGATATGTGAAGTATTAGAAAAAATACAATTACAGTGAGGGGAAAATTATTTTTCATTTCATTCTTTAGAAACGGAAGAAAATAGTTGTGGAGAAAAATAAATTTTAGAAAAAAGGAAATTGTTTATTTTACTTGTAATAAAATGATGAAAATGAATTATATTCTTAAACCTAGAGAAAAGTAAGTTTGTAAGGCTTATCTATTATACACCCCAGAATAAGCCAAACAATGATGTTCACAAAGAATTGTACTTATATACACTGAATAGCTTTGTTCTTTTTCCATAAAATATTTTTTTTTAAATATCACAATTATGTGCTATAGTTAAATATGCTAATACGATATCTGTAATATTATTTAAAGCAAATATACTAATGCTCCAAATTAAAATATCAGTACATAAAATAAACTAATGATTATGATATGTTACGAGCTATTAGTCGTAAGAGTTATAATTCATATAACCTTCTATTTAAGTTTATCAAGTGTTATTCATAAGAAAAAACTATTACTTTGTCAGAATAGGGTAAAGTATCATTTCAGAAAAATCAAATTAGTTTTATTTTCCTGGATTTATAATCTTCGGATCTCAAATAACGTGGAAAAATATTGAGCAAATGTAATTTCGAGAGCCTAAGTGATACAGCTAGGGCAGCTTTTTGAAAAATACAGTCATATATTTTTGCTTTAAAATTCAGATTAATGTTGAAATACAAAAGCGGAAAGGGAAAAAATTCAAAGGAAATTTTTTATTTAAACATGTTTTCGAAACTAAACATGAGTTTTTCCCGGATATTCTTTGTCAATTCAAACAGATAAAAAGTAAAAAAGAAATTTACATGTATTGTAGTCGCGAATTGAGGGTTTACAAACAAAAATTTAAGGACATAAAAAATTAAGGAAAATAGTTTTTAAACAAAGAACAATTTGGTCAATGGGTACTGATTCATTTATTATAGTCAGATTAAATTTAAAGCTTTTTTATTATTTTTTCCTTTTGTGGATTATAATTTAATTAATGGTTGCATAAGCTTATTTATTCTCCTTATTTGTTATAATGAATTACTATCCATACATTGTTTCGAAAAAATTTTCGCTGCAGTGGTTTTTCTCACGTTATTTTTTTTCATTTCAAGCTGTTCTATTTTTTTTTATCTATTAACAGTGGTCGCCAAACTTTTTGACCTCACAGACCAGTAAATTCATAATTCAAATCCCACGGTTGATTGATTGAATATTAACGTCGAACTGTTCAGCTATACGACGGCTTTTGGCGACGGACCACGTAATTTTGAACCATGGTCATGTGACGTGGACGACACATAAGCTGGCAGCCTCCTCTCCTAACTACCACACCACACCAACGGGAGGACGTTTCAGCTCTCGACAGATTTAACGTGCATCGCTGCCCTACACGGTGGATCTTTAGTGGTACTGGGCTCGAACTCGTGACAAGGCAAACCACGATCCGATACCTATACCACTCGGCTACCGCGGCAACTCAAATCCCACGGATCACTAATCGCATTTCTTGAGTGTTAAATATATTTATAAGAAAAATTGTGATCTAAGAACACATAAAATGTACCTAGTCAATAAAACAAAACTAGTAACTGTAACCATATTATGAAAGCTTCATTAATAGGCCATAATAAAATAAACAAAATAAACAAAAACTGTAAAAAAAAAAAAAACAATTAAAAATGGTTTAAGTATATCAAACTTTTAGCATTATACATTCCTAGTGTGATACATTATTTATCGTGGCGTTATTCTATGAAGTAGCGTTTTTATTACTTTTCACGTATTGTTAATTATTGAATTATGTTTCAATTTATCTTAAAACTTAACGTGATGAGTAAGTATGTTCCACATTTTCCAGGGAACCAGCGAAATGTTTTCGCGGACCACCACTTTGGCGACCGCTGCTATTAATGTAACGAAAAGATTATTCTTTATAAATGTGCAAATAATGCATTTTGTAGAGGATTATCATACTTTAAACCCCTTTTTCATAAAAGTGTACAATTTCTCTTAATAAGGCCTCAACATAAATTAACTAAATCAATCAAATCCCTCCACAAAAATTTATTTTAAAATACACAAGTCCGATTTTAACCCTAAGAGAAACAATGAATTATAAAATTACATTGACCTACAGCTCTAAAATTCTAGTTTTTACAAAACCCTACATAAAAAGTTAAAAGTACAACGATCGTTGGAATAATTTCTTCTTTAATTCAATGATCCTTCCAGGTATTCTTGCGAAAGACTAAGTTTAGAAACATTTATAATTTTGTACCCCCGTGGAGTCTCTCATTATTTCTCAACCATTCCACTGAACCTGTCTTTCATTTTATCTGTTTTCCTCGGGTGATGCAAGACGGCTGCAGGTATGACGCAATGCTCGACAGAAACTCAATCGCTGCTATGATAGCTGCATTCAGCTTAACGAAAGTATCTTGAAGTTCATCGTGAACTGAAGGTGTGGAACTCTCTAGTAAAGTGAATAATATCGTGAATTTAAGTTTTACATTATCTGTTTCTGTTTCGAAAACAATAGGGGATTTCAAAGAAATTTTAATCGAAATCTCATGTTTTTCTTAACAATTTGGGATTCGATGATGCATGCCACAAAGACAATCAAATCATTTTAAATCTTTTAAGGTATCCGAATACGTTCGTAACCGTGATTTTAAAAAAGCGCATAAATTGATAATTTTCATGATATTAAGTGTCTCTTAGATTAGAATACATGTGTAAAATTATTTTAAGGACATTATGACAAAAAAAAATTATTTAAATGCAATATTTTGGCAAAAAATTAACTTAGAATAATCTTTTTTCAAAACGTTCTCCTTTTATAAGAAAATGCTTCTATAATAATAATATTTTGCTTATATAAAGTAAAGACTTTTCAGAGAGTCTGAACTAGAATTTTTGAAAAATTCACATTATTTTCAGAGTAACCACCAATTAAAATAATTATTCGCGTTTTTTTCTTAAAATTGCTCCCCTCTGTTGTCGTAAAATAATGAATAAACCCACTTCTAAATTATATATTTCAAAAATTCTAGTTAAGCCTCTGTAGAGAGGTCTGAGCTATATACAGGCAAAATATTATTCTAATAGAAGCATTTTTCCCAAAAGGAGAAGGTTTTGAAAATGGGTCATTCTACGTTCATTTTTTGTCAAAATATTGTACTTAATTAATTTTTTATTGTAATACAGCTCTTGAAACAATTTTATGTACACTAAATATCATAAATATTATCCATTTATACGCTTTTGCAAAATCACGGTTCCGAACGTAGCTGGATACATTAAAAGGAATATTTTTTCATGAATGCTCTTCAAAGGAACAAAATGAAATAGCCTTGAATTAATATTGCATTAGCAACTAATATTGAATGTGAGACACTATACACTGGTGTGCAAAAATTAAGGACGAAGTCGAAAAATTAGCATATCAGCTGAACGAAGAGGCAGAGCGGACAGAAAGACCAATCAGGAGATTAAGTAAGGTGATGTACGGTAGCACATGCGCAGATATGCAGGTAGACGTAATGGGGGAGTGTCTGAGTAGTATAAAGCATGTTGTCGGTGTAAGATCAGTATTTCTGGCAAAGAGATTGCACGCCGTATAGCAGTTAAAATCACACCGAGTTGCTGTCTCAGCGAGAAATGGCAAATAATTTATCTGTTAGACGACATCTGAATGCTTTTACCCGAGGTCGAATCATTGGGAAGTTGGAGGAAGGCCGCAGTGTGACAAGTGTGGCTGCAGAGTTCGGAATTGCTCACAGCATCGTTTCACGACTTTGGAGACAATTTCAAACTACAGGAACAGCTATCCGGGGGTTCAGTAGTGGTCATCCACGAGGAACCACACCCGCAGATGACCGGTACATTGTCTTACAGGCCATAAGAAACAGGCGGCAGGCAGCGGGAGAAATCGCTAGACACACGACACAGGCGACTGGACGACCGATATCGCGTTTTACCGTGGTCAGAAGACTGCACGGTGGTAGTCTGTTTGCACGACGCCCTGTACGGTGTGTACCTTTAACGCCTGCCCGTCGGAGAAGGCGTTCTCTGTGGTGCCGGGAACACCGGAATTGGAGAGACAATGAATGGGGACGAGTACTCTTTACAGATGAGAGCAGATTCAGTTTGAGTAGCGATTCTCATCGCATACTCATCTGGAGAGAGCGGGGAAGCCGCAATCATCCCTCGAACATCATTGAAAGGGACAGGTATGGAGGTCGCGGTGTTCTCGTTTGGGGAGGCATCATGCTTGGTAGTCGTACAGACCTTCACATCTTCGACGCAGGTTCAGTCAACGGGACCCGTTATTGTAACGAGATTCTTCTTCCATATGTGCGTCTTTTTAGAGGCGCTATGGGTCTGCAGTTCCTTTTCATGGACGACAATGCACCATGTCATCGCACAGTAGCTGCCGAACAGCTCTTAGAGAGCGAGGATATTGAACGTATGGATTGGCCGGCACGATCTCCGGATCTCAATCCCATCGAGCATGTATGGGATTTTCTAGGCAGACGCTTGGCAGCTCGTACCTTACCACCAGTAACGATTCGTGAGCTTCGATTGGCGCTACAAGACGAATGGGCAGCAATGCCTCAACAACTCATTGACACCCTCATTCTCAGCATGGGCAGACGCTGTGAAACCTGCCTAGCAGTCAGGGGAGATCATATCCCCTACTAAAGACCGGATGTTTCTTGCTGGACACCCATCACAGGGATGTTTCAGCCTTCAGTCGCATTGCGCTCCATGCTACTTTTTCAATCAAGCTTCTTTTTATCCCTCTGATTTCTCTTTTAGTAAGTGTTGCTTACATTACACATGTCCTTACGTATTGGGGATCTTACGGTATTAAATGTGTTGATTTGGAAAGCTTTTGTACAAAGTTATATTGAAAAAACCGTCTCGTCCTTAATTTTTGCACACCAGTGTAGTTTCAAAATTTAGTGTCCTTATCTGTTTTTTTTATTAAATGATTATTTTTATACGTTTCCGGAATTTAGTGGGAAAAATGACATTCAGTACATTTATGAAATTTATTTTTCTAGAAGTTAAACAGAAAATTTCTTGAAATCTTATCAAATAACAAAAGAAAAAAATAATGATAATGGTGCAAAAAATTATTTGGATTGAATTGTCATTTTGATAAATTCAAGCAAATTTCCTTAATTGAGCAACACTTTATGTTCTTGTAAGGAGAGCATGGATTAGGAAAACCTGGATCGTTGAATATGCCTAATACGAACATATAAATTGAAAGTATGGCAAAGAACAAGAAGACCCATTTAAATACTTCAGATGAAGCTTGGAAACTTAACTAACAGAATATGTTAACGCCAAACAAGTATAAATGTATATGTCGCAGGCAAATGATGGAATTAGGAATTTCATCAAATCCCTAAGGGAGATGATCAGTTGATAGATGTAAAAATGACTCCTCTTCAAGGTCATTTCCCTGATAAAAGTAAGGGATTTGAACGAATCCTGAACTGTTTCAGTGAAATGATGAAATAATATTGTCAAGAGTTTAAAAGTGCTTATTTAACAAATAATGGTGCATTATTAAACGTAGAAGTAAGTAATACAACAATAGTCAATGAAATACAAATTATCTATTCTAAACTAATCAACAAATAATTAGAAAATTAGGGTGGTAATCAAACCCTATGTTAATCCTATGGTGCCATTTTTTTAAAAGATATGGGGAGGGGGTGATATTTAGGGGATCCATAGTACTACCTATATGGTTAGGAAATACAAGAACTCGACCCCTCAAGTGTTCCCCCCGTATAGCATTTTACCAATGCAAATCCTGACTAGTTCATTTCATCAACTCACTGAAACAGTTCAGGAATTTGATAAAATCACTTACTTACAACAGGGAAAAGATGTCAAAGAGACTTTATTTTAACATCTTGCGAGAATTGATAATCTCCTTTGCGGATTTGATGAATTACCTAATTTCAACATTTCCCTGCGACATATAGATAGTCTGATATCTCACATAATGAGGATCAATTCAAGCTACTGGTGGGGAACCAGTAAAAAAACGGGATGAATGAAAATTAATCTAAAAGCAACATTATTGGTGAATGATCGTTATGGAATCTCAGATTGGCAGACATTTGCGATCGCATCACCTGACCTCTAGCTTATGGTGTGGTGAATGACTCAGAGTTTTCAAAGCTTCCACTGTAACATTTAAGTGATGGAACGCTATGACAGAAGTATTTCAAAAAATGAGTCACACTGAAGCTAGAAGCTGTTTCACTCGATTCGTCAAAACCTATAATTTTTTTCAAATTTCTTATTTTAAAGTATATTTTTTTCGATAAAAAATATTAAATAATTTTATAACCTATACTTAGTAACAAGTCCACAAGTAATGTTAAAAGTATTTCAAAGGAATGTATGTTTATCATTTAAGTTGTGTGTATTGAAGAGGAAAAATAAAGTCGAATAAAATAAGAAAGTACAGATGATTTTACAAAAAAAATGCGTTTTTTTAAACTTTTAGTGCAAATGAAATATTTTGAATTTACAAGTTTCAATTTATTTTTTTTTATCCTTACATTACGAATTTCGCATTAAGGTATCCGACTACGTTCGGAACCGTGATTTTAAAAAAGTGCATAATATTTATTTTTCATGATATTTAGTGTCACTTAGATTAGAATACATGCATAAAACTGTTTTAAGGAGATTTTGACAAAAAAAAATTATTTAAATATAATATTTTGGCAAAAAAAATAACTTAGAATAATCTTTTTTCCAAATGTTCTCCTTTTGTGAGAAATGGTTCTATTATTATAATATTTTGTCTGTATATAGCTCAGACCTCTCTACAGAGGCTCAACTAGAAGTTTTGAAAAATTCACATTATTTTTAGAGTTACCACCAATTGAAATAATCATTGGCGTTTTTCTTAAAATTGCTCCCCTCTGTTGTCGTAAAATATGAATAAACCCACTTCTAAGTTATATATTTCAAAAATTCTAGTTGAGCCTATGTAGAGAGGTCTGAGCTATATTCAGGCAAAGTATTATTATAATAGAAGGATTTTTCACGAAAGGAGAACATTTGGAAAAAAGATTATTCTAAGTTAATTTTTTGCCAAAATATTATAGTTAAATAAAAAAAAATTGTCAAAATGTCCTTAAAACAATTTTATGCATATATTCTAATCTAAGTGAAGCTAAATATCATGAAAATTATCCATTTATGCGCTTTGCAAAATCACGGTTCCGAACGTAGTCGGATACCTTAAGAACATCAGTGTAACGATAATGGTAAGTTAAAAATGACAAAAAAATATTGAGAAAAAATAGCGAAATTTATCTATTTTTCAAAACTTTAAATACAATTAACACGTGAAGCATTTTTTTTGTCTCTTTTTTTACCTAGACGAAAATGACTTTTCCAGGTTATAGCAATAAAAAAGGCATACTTCATTGCGTTGAATAAGCGGATTTTAAAAGCAGCTAATAAAAGTAAATTAAAACAAAATAAAATAATTATTTCAAAATGATTTAAAAGCAATAATTTTTAATAGTTTCGTTTATTTTACAGGAAAGAATTCATTGCATGCTCAGTAAAATCCGCGTGATTAGATTACGCAGTAAAGATTTAAATTAACATAACTGTGTGAAATATTTCATATTGAAGCGAAGGAATATTTCGCAGTTTCAAAAGCACAATGACAGAATATAAATTAATTTTATTAATTTTGCACAACGATGAAGAGAAAGGACTTAGTGACGTTTGTAGTTCATTGAGAATCAAATGAATTTAAAGTTAATCTTCGAATACATATTAAATTTTTGACAGTAAAAACGCCTTCAGTTTTTAAGCAAAAAAATTCAATAACTGTAATAAAACAATTAAAACCTCAGTGCCTTTATTCACTTCATAAATTTTACTGTCCTAGAAAAACAAAAATTCGAAAACAAAACGTTACCCTTGCTGTGATTCTATATTGATAAAACCCCTTACGATGCTTCAAAATTCACAGATCACGTGTCTTACCTTCTTATTTACCTTTCGCGATTGTCTCTGACGTCACTAACGTTCCAAACCAACCTCTCACCCTCGGTCACATTGCCAGAAGTGTGAGACCGACTTGTTTCTTCATCGTAAACAAGTATTTACTGAAGTTCTAGATTTTTGGAATACGAGGCGTCAATTGAAATTCAGCTATTCAGTGGGTCTTTTTGCACTCTAGAATTCTTTTAACGGGTATTGTTACTGATATCGGGATTCTTACAAATATCTGATAGTGTTAATTGAATTTTAAAGAATCACTCAAAATTCTCAACTTGCATTCCTTAACACAATCTTCATTTTGTAATCGTTGGATATTTTACATTTCCACCTACCAAAAAAATCCGGCGTATAACGCGCGCCGCCGTATTACGCACCGCTATACTTTTAAGCGGGAATTTTTAATTTTTAGGTATATTCGCCGTATAACTCGCACTCCTTTTTTAAATACCTACTATTAGTTCACACTTCTCCCTATATATATAGATTTATATATAGTTAGATATATATACTATATATATAGTACCGAATGTCATGCGTTGAAACGCGAATAACCCCACTTATCGGTCCTAAGTCCGAGGTTGCACTTGGATATTTTATATTTTTGTTTGGATATTTTTAATTTTGTTTGAAAACGTTGGAATTTTATCTTCTATATTCGCCATTGATATTTTGAAATAGGATTTAGTATTATAAGATTCATATAAACTTTCAATTTTTTAATTGATTATTAAGTTGTGATTGATTTTTATATATTTAAATTTATAATATATATATATATATATATATATATATATATATATCTTGTTCAAAGTTTAAATCGTTAATAAAATACTTTTTGTCGTCCACTCAAGCTCAAAAATATTTTTTAAACTTGTAGTGGATGACACTTGATGTTAATACAGTTTTTTCAAATTTTAATTCATTGATTAAATTTAATTGAGGAATAAATGGTAACAAAAATAATAGTCCAACACCATATATAAAAAGGAAAATCGTTCGTTGCATCCCTGTAGCGCAATGGATAGCGCTTTGACTCCTAATCCGAAGGTCGTAGGTTCGAATCCCACCTGGAATGGCCTAATTTATGAGAATGTGATTTCTTTTTCCCATATACTATTTTTTGTATAATTAAATTTAATTAATGAATAAATAGTAGCAAACAAACAGAAAATATTCCAACACCCTATATAGAAAGGAAAATGGCAAATTGCAAGAAAAATCACTTTCTATTTTGTCACTTAATCGAGTGATTTTATCATATGTATATACATATTTATTCTAAGTGATTATTTAGTAAGAAGTAAACCAAGAAGAGGAATTGACTTAATTTTTTTTTGTATTACTTGTTAATTTTTAGATACATCTACGCAAAAATACGCACTCTTTTTTTGTGCAGAAACCCGAAATGTATGTGCACAATGTTTTTTTGTGTTTGGAAGTCATTTATTCGAAGTATTATTCCAAGCATTAAAAAAAGTTGTATACTTCTAGAACTACAACTCTTTAACTTCATATAGAATGTCATTTCTTTTAAATAAACAGTATTTCGATGTGTGTGTAATTTTTTTCAGCGTAGGCTCCTCTTTTTAAAACTATCCTTTTTATAACCGGCGTATAACACGCACCCGCAAATTTCGATCCTATTTTTTGTGTTAAAAGTGTCCGTTATATGCCGAATTTTACGGTAAGTTTCGCTATTTTTTATGTTGGTACATTAAAAACTTTATTTCATTTTTTTTCCTACAAGGGTTAATATAGCTGTAATAAATAGTAAACGGCAATCCACATGAACAACATAAATAAAATAACCTTTATAATTTCTGTTATTCTCATGACTGCTGGATAAAATTGGCGTCAAGTTTATGGCTTACAAAGAACTAAAAATTATGGTATTAAAAAAATTAATTAATTAAATCGAAAAGCAACAATCAAATAAAAATATGAAAAAAAAAATCTTTAACTAAGAGAAGGTTGAAAGACAGCCCGGACTTAATAGCAATGACTGCATAAACAGTATTATTGGATTCAAAATGTTTTAACCGGAGAAGTAAATTTTCGCCATAGAGCGCAACAGACTCAAAAATAAAAATACCATATCATATTTTAAGGGTATCTTACAATTGATTATTGTTGACATGTTTTTTATTCTGGGAACATATGAAATACAAGTGAAGAAGAACAGAAAGCATACAATACAATAGAAGAATATACACATTTATTACAAATTATGATCCCAGTATATATACATACAGTGGTGGCAAAAAGTCCTGAACACACTCATTTTTTTTGCATAATTTTTGTGTTTGACTTCATTTTTCGTTATGAAATTATCGCACTATCTTAAATATTGTTATTGATTTTAGTGTATTTTTTCATGCTGATTTCAAATCTATTTGTAGATTTCATCTAAAGTAAATAATTTCATTGATATGTTGAAAAAAACCTTGACAAGAAAACATAAGGTCACTGTAAGAAAGAGTGAGTGTGTTTTCCACCAATGAAATGCTCCGTTATTTCAACCAATCAGATAGAGCAGTAGCGATAAAGGGTTGAAAGAAAAAGGTGAAACGTGGTTTACTGTATTGAATGCAGTTGTGTGCTTGTGGAAAATAGTGTATTGAAAGAAATTTGAAGTGCGTTTGTGGAAAATATTGGAATTATGACTAAACTTTCATATCTGCCTGAGAATAAAAGGTACAAAATAATACATTTGAAGGAAGAAGGTTATTCTATGCGCCAAATTGCTGTTAAAGTACCATGTGGCCTTTCTACTGTTGCGAGAATTTAGAAAAGATTTTCTGAAACAAATTTTATTGCGGACAGGGGGCGATCAGGACGACCAAGAAAAACATCTTTACGTGAAGACAGGTTATTTCTTTCAAACAGAAAGCTTAATTCCTCGCAAATTTTGAAACAATGGACTTTGACATCAAATGTGAGTGTGTGCCCAAGAACTGTTAGAGGAAGACTGCTGGAAATTGGGTTACGTAGCTGTAAAGCTCGCCCAAAACCATTACTGACTGAATTTCAACGCAAGAGGCGATTGACGTGGGCAAGGGAATATTCATTATGGACTATTAAAGACTGGGAAAAGGTAATATTTAGTGACGAGAGTCAGTTTTGTATTTCTGGCAACCAAAGTAGTGCCTATGTAAGACGACGCACTCATGAGGAATTCAGCCCTCAGTGTCTGAAGCCCACAGTAAAGTACCCGACAAAAGTGATGGTATGGGGTTGAATGTCTTCTCATGGTGTTGGAAGACTTCACATCGTTAGCGGAACAGTGAAAGCCATGGATTACATTGAAATACTACAAAATAAATTGCTACCAACTGCGAGAGACCTTTTGGGGAATCAGTCATGGATTTTTCAGGAACTATAACGCCCCTTGCTATCGTGCAAAGGTAGTCCAGAAATGGTTGGAAGACCATACTGTGAATAGAATGAACTGGCCAGGACAGTCTCCCGACCTTAATCCGATAGAGAGTTTATGGTTTAAAATTGGTTATGAAATTTCAAAGAAAAAACCTTCAAACAAACGGGAATTAATTGAAGCTTTAATATTTTCCTTGAACCATATTGTCACGAAAGGTCTTCTTTTGAAATTGGTGCATTCCATGCCAAAAAGATGTAGAGCCGTAATTAAAGCAAACGGCTGGCCCATAAAATATTGATTTTCTAACATGTGACAACAATGTAATTTTCAAAATGCTTATATATATTAAATATACCGTATTTGTCAATTTTCGTGTTATTTTTCTTTGCATATTATGTTATTCTATATTGTTTTATTCTGCACATATTTCACATTATTGTGTTCAGGCAGCTTTACTGCAAAAAATATTTTAGTCATTAAGAAACTAGTAGTAGATTTGAAATCAGCATAAAAAATACATTAAAATCAAGAACAATATTTAAGATAGTGCGATAATTTCACAACGAAAAATGAAGTCAAGCATAAAAATTACGTTAAAAAATAAGTGTGTTCAGGACTTTTTGCCACCACTGTATAACAAGGAGTGCGCTGCTTTTCCTTTCGAGACGGGAACCCATTACACTCGGTTACAAGCCGAGGGTCATAGCCACCATACTGACTGGTCGACTTAAAATTCATTTATTTAATTGATTGTTTATTAACGCCACATTTTGAAGCTACGCAAGGACTATTGGCGATGAACTTCGTAATTCTGAACCATGGACAAGTGATGAAGACGACACCTAAACAGACATCCCACTCTCCAGATTTCCACATTCCAACTTGAGGACTTACATTCAACATATTTAACGTAAAACAGCCCCCCACCCAGTATAGTGATTAGTGATGCTGACTGTTGTGCCGTAGGGCCTGGGTTTGAATCATGGATAGAACATAAATGCTTGCATAAGTATAGTAACTGTATAGCATGAAGGCACTCTAAATATTCGTCGAGCTAAAATTCCTCTAGAGAGATTGATAGAAGAAGAGAGGTGGGAGACCCCTAAATTAGGGATGGCGTTTCTTTCCGAAAAAAATCGATTCAAATCGTAACTTGATGTATTGATTCACAAAAAAATCGAAGTCTAAAGATCGATTTTTTTTCAAGTCTACATTTACAATGTAAATATAAATTCATTTTATGAAAAACAAGAAAAATACCATAATATACGATCTCTTATCAGTAAAATTAAGGAATTTTTTAGTTCAGGGGATTCGACAATTATATATATACTAGCTGGTATACCCGTTCTTCGCACGGGTGAACTGAAAAATTAAACAACACAGATTGAAGGATAAAGAAGTTTTTAATGAGTTAATTTTACGTGAATTGCAAATTAAACAAAAAAAGCTTTTTGCATATCTCAGCTGAACAAAAAAAAAAAAAAAAAAAAAAACACCTTTGTTAAATATTAAGTATGTAGATCTAATAGCTGATAAAAAGGATTTTTTTTTTGTTTATAATTCCCCGTAACACTCTTGAGGGTCGATTTTTGAAAATACCTCCCTAAGCTGATCTCTGCTCAGCAAAAGTAACACATTGTTAAAAGTGTTGCGTAATGAACGCTTAAAGTGTAAATAATTTATATCTGAAAGTGTAATACATTAATATTACTTTCTATTGTATTTATTTTATGTTAAAATTGTAATATTCGCAAGCAACGCCGTTTCTTAAATTATAATGGCTATAATGGAGATTCAATGAAAAATACAGCGAAATGATAACGATAGTCAAATTGGCAAATGTCTAGCTACTTTCATAGCTCGAGCTTTATTACAGCTTTGTAAGACCCGCCGTGTAGGGAAGTGATGCACGTTAATGCTTTAACTACCGCATTATGATCTACTGCAGTTTTTTTCATGCAATATTTTTTTTGGATCACTACATTGAAAATTAAAGGATATACATAAACAAAATGCTCCACTTTGGGAAATTTAATCCGTTAGAGATAATAAATTAATTAAAGATATGCCACTGTAAAATTAATAATATACACCGTTCACTTAAAATAAATAGTAGAATTATTTTCTAAAGTCTTCATCAACATACAAAAACATAAGACACTTAAATTTTGACAAACTATTTTTTCGGGACAAAAATAATAATCTTTGCAATCAGCTGAAAACGCCGTCAGCTGAAAACGCATATCTGCTGTAAAACTGTTCGCCTTCCCCGCCAAAATACTTATCATAAAACCCGTGCTGCCATATATCTTGGAAGAGTGGATTTCAAAGAATATTCCTGCTAAGTATTGGTAGAATATTCCTTCTATGTTGGCGTGGTGTGGTAGTTAGGAGAAAGGGGTGCCAGCTCAGGTGTCATCCACGTCACTTGACCATAGTTCAAAATTACGTGGTCCGTTGCCAAAAGCCCTCGTGTAGCTGAACAGTGCAACGGTAATATTCACTCACTTCAAAAAATACAGTGCAGTAGTTATAATTATTTTTATACTTAAAAATTCAATATCCACCTATTCAATTAAAATTATAGCGTTATAATTAACTACTATCGACAAACAAACTATGGAAATATGTCCAAATGATGTAGTGTGAACGACAAAGTTTATCTACTGTAAGTACCAGAAGCAATAAAAGTATTTATTTTGAAAAAAGATCAATTTCTTACTTCCAAATGTGCATAATAAAATCATTAAAAAAACATTCAAATGAAGAGAGATTTATAGCAACCTCTCCCTTTAAAACTTAGTTTTATTTTGAAATAAAAAAAAATTAGGGATTATGCTGTTTACAGGAATTAATTAGAAGCGAGCGCCTTGCGTAGCCAAAACAAAAAGAGTTCTTTCACAAACAAAAGATAGATATATGCTGATGTGGGTTATTTTGCAGCGCACGCCAGAAGTGCTTGCAGATGGCAGAATTTCATCCTGCTTACTTAACAAATATCGTTATATTTTGGACACTTCTCACAATATCTTTATCAATTATAGCCTATGCTATAAATTATAGCCTACGTGTTATTCCGATGTATAAGCTATATTACTGTAAAGTTTCATTAAAATCCATTCAGTTGTTTTTGCGTGAAAGACTCCCAAACATCCTCACAAACTTTAGCATTTATAATATATATCTAGATATACAGATTTTTATTACCATATCAACGTATCAGGTATAAAAGGTTATATCAGGTTTATTTTCTAAATGTATTTGTTACATTAAAAAGTTTAGAAAATAGATAATATAGCTTATATAGTCCCCAATGCTTAATATCTAAGCTTTTTAAAAACAACAGTCTGTCTACAGGGATCCAAGCGGTTCCTCTCATGACTTGCAATGTTACCGGCAATCGAAAAAATGCACTCACAAGGAACAGATGATCCCACGATACTTATATACATGGCTATTGAGTAAACGTGATGATAAATAGAGTTTTTTTGTCCTTGACAGTAAAGTATAGGATAATACTTCAGGTACACAACTGCCTGCGATAAGTAGTGTTTTAATTCTTCATTTTTTATGGTTTTTACCAAAACGGGAAAAAATCGAATGCCGATTTTCTAGGATGAAACTTCGATTCAGTGCTACATATCGATTTAAAAAATCGATTTTTTTGGCCCAAGAAATCGATCTCAGATCGCCCTCCCTACCCCAAATGCCACCAGTTGTTTCCCTTAAAATTGGGGTGGAATGAAGCAAAAACGTACTGTCACCTTGTCGAGGTCCGGAGGTCGTGGGTGTGAGAGATTCGAGGAAGAAGCAGATAGGATCATAAGTAACTAATTTTACTCAATCTTTAATATTTTGCGAAATTTGTAACTTTGTTACTTAAGTCTGAGAGCCTCTCTCCTAACCCGTAATCGGGTAACTAAATTATGGAAGGTATTTATCTTGATCAAAGCTCCTTGTATGATCCTGATCGCAGCCTAACAGTTCGTTCAGCTCCAAGTCTGATTACTTAACCACTTCCTGACAAATTATCCGTCAAATATTAATCTTAAGATACGTGACCACCACAGTCGCTACTTACTAACACTTGGATTTCAACTTAACGATCGATTCTTAACCATTATATCGCATACTCAATGACTGGTTCTTAAATAGTGGTTACATTTGCATGAAATCAAATCATCTCTACAGAAAACAGTGTTTGAACTAATCACAGTTAAAGAATACTTTTTCCAAGAAAATTAGTAGAAGAGAACCCGTTACAACCTGCTTAGAGATCAAAGCTGCCGCTAACGATGAAAGTAATTGCCACGTTGAATTTCGTGGACCTCAATCAGACACTTTCTTTCGGTGGTATTGGAAACAGTAACAACAAAAGCAACAATACTTCAGTGCTCAACACGGTGGGTCTTTAGAGATATCAGTACTTGAACGCACGAATCGACAGAAACCACGCCTGCCACCAATTCGTAACCATAACCAATCGGCTACCACATCTACAACTGACTGGTAAATTTGGAAAAACATCACTTGGTTCAACGAACCCCATTTCCTTTTCTTCATGTTGATAATGGGGCATAATTTGTCATAAAACAGCATGAGATCATGAACTCCAACTGCGAAATTTCAATATCAGATGAGGGCGATGAATGTCTCTGTCTCTCTCTGCTGTGAGTGTTTTTTAATCAGACATAACTTTAAATAATTATTGAGTAATATGTACATAATTTATCAAATAACTATTGAAGATAAGGAAAGAAATTTAGCATCAATTTTTCAAAATATAATTGTCTTGAAATTACCATATTTATTCGAGACCATTATGCTGACACAAAGGGATTTTTCTTTAAAAAGGGATTTTTTCATAGGGATTTTTCTCTTTAAAAAAATTGGTTTTCTTTTATTGTTTAACAAAAGAAATAATAATTCAAAACAGAAATTACTATAAGGAAATGATTTCACGCATCAGCTTGGACATGAAATGTAGATGCATAAATCATTCATAAAATCTGACGCAAAACAATGGACAAAATGAAAAGTCGTATGAAATGAATGCAAAAATTTCCGTTTGAAAAACAATAAATTTAAATAACTTCAGAATGCTTCAAAAGACTGCAGGTTATAACAGAATCGTCCGATCAAAGATTATTAAAAAATGTATTGTTTGCCAACAATGAAAAATTTGTCTTAGACCAACTAAACTAATTTTATTTGGTGATAATCGATGCACATTGCATTGTCTTTTCATTGTCTTCTACAGCATTTAACAGAAAAAAAAGAATATTTCTAAATCCCGCTCACAAAAATTTATGTATTTCGTCAGCTCATAAACACAACTTTGAATATCTTCGCACTAGAATAAAATTATCATTCATTGCTTTTGCTTGATAGTATTATAAATTCGGACGGAAATTTTTTAAAAAATTAAGTCTTAGAATACATGCTTCGTGTGGAGCGATACACGGAGCGTTGAAATAAAATTATTACTTCAATATCTAACTTACACCATGTCCAAAATTAAGGTCGTAAACATATTTTTCGACATTATTCTAAATTGTCTCCATTAAAACTGATAGAAATTGTTTTTCATATATTTTGAAGCACGGGTTGCACAATATCAACTTTCGGCTTAGGAAAAGAAATTTTTTAGCGTTAGTTTTTGCAGAACTAATGGATTGAGACCGTTTAAGCATATGGGATTTTTACCCACAGTTTTATGAATTTTGAATTAAGGTATACGAATAAGTTCGGGACCATAATTTTGCAAAAGCATATAAATGGATAATACTTATGATATTTAGTGTCACTTAGATTAGAAAATGTATATAAAATTGTTTTAAGAATGTTATTATAATAAAAAAATTATTTAAGTACAATATTTTGACAAAAAAATGAACATAGAATGACCCATTTTCAAAATATTCTCCTTTTGTGAAAAATGCTTCTATAATAATAATAGTTTGCCTGTATATAGCTCAGACCTCCGTACAGAGGCTCAACTAGAATTTTTGAAATATATAACTTAAAAGTGCGTTTATCCATGTTTTACGACAACAGAGGGGAGAAATTTTAAGAAAAAAACGCCGATAATTATTTCAATTGGTGGAAACTCTGAAAATAATGTGAATTTTCAAAAAAAAAAATAGTTCAGACTCTCTGAGAGAAGTCTTACCTTTATATAAGGGAAATATTATTTTGGAAGCATTTTTTATAAATGGAGAACATTTTGAAAAAGGGTTATTCTAAGTTAATTTTTGCCAAAATATTGTTTTTAAATAAAATTTTTTTGGCAAAATGTCCTTAAAACAATTTTATACGTGTATTCTAATCTAAATGACACTGGGACGTTTGTAAACATAGAAAATTGATTCTAAAAGAAGATATCAGCAAGAATATTTTAAATGGAATAAAAAATGATGTGATGCTAATAATATATGAATAGTTTTTCTGTTTCATATATATAATATTAGCAAAAGGATAAATGCAAATGTTTTCTACAACTGTAAAGGAAAAAAATCTGTACCTCAAAATAAAAATTGTTTCCTATTTAGGAAGAAAAAAATATATCTACCTTAAACTTGTGAAACTCTGTTTTGTTGTTTTTGAAATAAATTATGCAAAAAATTACTATACATACTGATAAGAGAAAGAAAAGTATTCAATACCACAGCCCTTTCTTATATGCACGCTATATTTACGATTTGTTTCGTTAAATTAGCATTCAAATATAATTAGAGTGCAATTAAAGAAGATAACATCCAAATCACGGATTCGTGAGAAAAAGCAATCGGTTTTAGAATGCATTACAAACGCTTCTTTGTTATAAAACAGTTAAGGGTATCTATGTATCAAATTCTAGCTGGGCAGCAATTAAACCAGAATACATGTTAATAATAGAAAATCTATGTCATATAAACGTTGAAAGATATTTTTAATATTATACACTTGGTGCACGAAATTGATGGAGAAGTTTTTGAGGATATGCTGACGGAATATCGATAACTACATCGATAAATTGACGATTGACAAAACTGGAAGAGGACAAATTAATTGACCTAATAACAAATGACCATTACAGCATAAAATACCTTACCTTAATTATGCTATAAGATGAGGATGAAAGTGATATTATTTTTAACAATGCTTTAAACGTAGAACGCCTATCCTGAAATTTCAAGACACCAGAAGATTTGTTTATTGCAAGATGTAGAAACTTTTCCCAAGAGAGATCATATAAGCATATATTTTAAAGACAACAAAAGAGTATTTTGTACAGACTAAACATATTTTGGAAGTGGAAAGACGCTTACCCCATATATTTCTTTCTGTTTTGTTAGTTCTGCAATTTCTAGTTTAGGCAAAACTTTTGGGATTTTTCTGGGAAAAACAAAAATTTAGTAACTTGATGCTCTTTAGATTTTCAGTTATTTTGATAAGAATTTATTTATTTCAATAAGAGTATTCGATCTACCCTTCACATTTTAAATTGTGCCTTAAAATAAAATTCGAATTTTCAGTTAACAATAATATATTTATAAAATACCTTACTTCGTGTACGAATTTTTTAAACTCTAACATATTTTCCTAGACATAAATATTGATTGCACCAAAAATATAGAAATCAATAACTCCATGGTATTATAAAAACAAACATTGTCAACTATGTTGCCAGTAAGATTTTACATGTACTGTGTTAACAAAGGTATCCTCTTTCAATTTTTGCCATAGTAAGCCAATATTAAATAATATTGAATAATATATTGGGTATCTTGATTTCACTTTTAACGAACCCTCTCAATATTCTTAATTAGTTTTATAGAAATCTTTTAAAGGGAATTTTACTTATTATGAAATGCATTTAAAAACTTGTTGATGAAATAAAAAATAAAGAAAATTTTAAATTTTATAATAAATTAAATAAAGAATAATTCTCAAATATCTGGTGAGCTGTTGGGCCATCATTAACATAAACTATAATTTGACACGACATATTAGAGTATATTTCTCTTCTTTTTCATGTTTGATTTAATTTATTAAAAATTTAATATTCCATTATATAATTTAAATCTCATCCTGTTTAAAATTATGTTTGATAGTTTAAACACCAATAGAATTTTATACTGATATATAATACTTTACTGACCAGTGGAATTACATTGTTAATGTTACGTTTCGTATAGCAATTACAGCACAAACTTCAAAAACAAAAAAGGGGAAAATTTAAATGAGGTTACAAACTTTTCAAGTGAAGATCTGAAAATTTGAAAGACCGCTTTACTCTTTATCTTTAACAGATAATATCATGAAAGCATAAAATCAACAAATCCCTCATTGTTTTTCAATTCCTACACAATTAGTTCACTCACTCCCTATATATATA